>CM040424.1:55656310-56256310 GCA_022702705.1 Papilionanthe hookeriana x Papilionanthe teres
ATGACTCAGCCAACCAACCTCTCTCATGAGAGGGTAAGTTCATCAAGTCTCAACAAGAACAACCCAAATTTTAAAATGACTCCTTTCTCAGTGAGAGCCAAGTCCCCAAGAATAAACTAATTCACACTCATTTGAAAGCTTTAGAACTAATCCCTTCAAGTGTGACACAAAGAGACTCCAGCTGAAGACCAATCCCGACTTGATGATGAGTGTAAATAATATAACTTCCAAAGGTGTAGCCTAAACGCCACGAAGGCAAGGAAAGTTCATTTTGAATCATATCACATTCTCACCTTAAAGATCTTTAGATTGAGCTGTACTTTTGCAGCAATTTTAAATCAAAAAAATTTATTTCTTTCGTTCTGCTTTCAGTCTCTAACTAAATAACCAAGAGAATCGATAAACTTAATGTTTATCTAAATATGAACATATACTTAAATAAGACTTTTAAAGGCATGAAATAAGAATAAACATGGGCTTTAGAGAGCCATATTCAAAGATCAGATCATTTTTGCAAACTGAATCCATCTGTTGAATTAGTTGAACTGAGCCCCTCGGTCAAAGTGGTCGTGCATGTCGAAGAAGTTGTGCTGAGCCCACCTGTTGAAATAGTCAATCCAGCACGAGACGAACCAAATATCGAAGAAGATCATCATTTCATACAAGAACATATGTTCATCCTTATTTAAAAAGCCGCCTGGCTTCCCCATCATAATATTTTCATCAAGACAACATAGATAAGTGCAATATTATACAAAATGTAATTTTATGATTCTTTTATTTTTCTCTTGTGTAAAGGGGGAAGGGAATTCAAAAAAGGGGAGCTCTCTCACGCTTTATGTTCATCCTTTCTCTGAACTATTCTCTCATTTCCTAGAGATTCGTGGGAGAAATTCAGTGCTTGAACATATCGACCACCTTCTTCCACTCTTTGCTCTAAAAATGGCATCTCTTCGAGGTTGTATGAGCTCATAGATACTACTAGACCACATCCTTTAAATATTCAACAATAGATTATTTAGACGTCAATCTATTTTTATTTTTATTTTTCAATGTCCATGCTATCGCTTAAAAAAAGCACAAACACTCATTTAGATCCAGCCATTGTTGTCCACTTATTTTTAAGCAAAGGCAAGTGAGTACAAGTGAATCTCCATGAAAATCCTCAAATCAAGATGTAACGTAGCATTTATTACTTAGGGTCCGTTTGGAGCAGATTATTTGGTGCGGTGGCGTTTTGAAAACGCTTTGGGTAAAGTGTGTTTTGACATCTTATGCTTTTTCAAAACGCAGAAAACAATTTTTTCACACCGCACCTGTCTAGATGCGGTGGCAGCTTTCTGGCAGCGCTCTAGCTTTTTCAAAAACATAAAATTTTGTAATATCCACCGTACCTAGCTTATCAACAAAATATTTTTAATCAGCTTATTAGCAGATTATTAAATAAGCTGCAGCTGCCCCAAACAGATATTAGATAACAAGAATTGAGCGTCTACGACTTCTAAGGAGACCACTAGCAAAAATTTATCATTATTTTTATATTTGTGTGCTAAATGCAATATGAGATGAGAACCATGCTTTAATAATTGTCTAAAATATTAAATGTATTGTTATGATTAAATACAAAATTAATTTTTTGGCTTATATGACATCTTAATATTTATAAGGAATTAATATTATATAAAGATTATATATTTATTTTATTTTTAATGATTGGCAAGCTAAAATATATAACCTCAATTATAAATACGATCATAGTCTCTAATTTAAGATATTAGTTCACATTTTACTCACATCCCATCTCGACTGAAAATAACATTCTATTTCTAGAGAACATCACATTAGACATAAAAAACCAATAACTCTATATTAACTCTATATTTGTTATTTAATAACTCTATATTTGTTATTTGATAGGGGGTGATTTTAATTGGTTCAGTATACGAAAATTTGTGCACGGTGAACGTACAAAATAATTTTTCGGATGTCAGAATAATTCCGATTAGGTTTTGAAAACTGGATCGGATGTCGAATCAGAAAAGGTAAATATTCAAGATTCAATGATTCTATTGAGGTTAAACAAAAGATTGAATTAGACGAAGTAATAAATATTTAAATTTTTTTATATAATTTAAATAATATAATAAATATTTTGAACAATATTCTAAATAAAAAAATTTTAAAAATGATAGTTTTTTTTTTAATTTAAATATTATATTTCTGGCTATTTCATCAAAATCAAAAGACTAAAATTGAATAATATTTGAATTGGCCAATTCTTTTAAAAACAAGACCGGTTCATCTGTTCAAACCCGGTTCTGACACGTTCAATCTCAATATTATACAGAAACAATTTTAAGTTTGGACTGCTCCGCTTGAATGGAAAAAATATTACATCAGGACTTCGCACGTAAATCTACGTGTGGAGCCTAATCCTGCACATCAACCCCACATCCACCGAAGGATGTATAGGAGTGGGTCCCACTGTAATTTTTTTTAACAAAAAAAAGTTCATGTGGGGTTGATGTGCGACTGAGATCCAGCTCCGCACGTAGCTCTACGTGTGAAGTCCTGATGTAATATTTCTTCGCTTGAATGACTGGTTCACAGTTGAACCGATTGAACTACGATTTTTAAAACCACGAGGCTGTCATGATACTACAGACTGCCAAAATTTACATAAATGGTTACAAAGTTTTAGTAAGGAACAGGAACTCGAACAGAAGGTGGACCACTTCTCATATCCTCCACAATGAGACTGAAGATAGCTTCAGTTACAGGACCTTCCTTCCCTGAGAGTTCAAAGGTCTTCAAATAGTCAGCAAGATACAACACTTCAATCAACATATATTTTTTTATGAAAATTTTAGCTGCAAAATAATATATTTATATTTATAACACCTTGGTGGCACAAATCTCTGTGAAAAAGATGTATTTTACGTTCAAAGAATTAATAATAGTGATATTTGTAATGAAATATCAAAGATTTAAGTGATATATCCGCAAATAAAAAATTTAAGGTGTTAAATATGTAAATACATTCATTTTCACAAAAATATAAAAAATGTCGGTATTACTTATTGTATGACAAAATTGGAAAAAAACATGAATCTCGATGTTGGGGGTAAGCAACACGACCAGTGAGATAGGACCCCAACCCAAAGTGAATCAAGATAGTCAAGGAGACTAAGTCGGGTTACGCAAATTGATGCTTGAGTTAGGAGATCGGCTCAGAATCCCATTGAATTGTCTAACCAAATGACAAACTAACAAACATTAAAGCCGGACGGAAGGTGATCCTAGGACCAGCCGAACAAAGAACTATCTATCACCTAGCGGGCGTAGGAGGCGAATCAGGGTTTAGAAGAAGTCATAGGTAAGGTAGACTGAGAAGCTCTCATATTACCCTCTTGTGATTCGGCTCATTAGAGATGAACGAACAAAGATGGACCAACAAGCAAAGGGTCGCCTCCGTTAGCAAATATTTATTTAACTTATTTTAACTTGTCAGATAACTGACTTTATTATCTTTAAACTCCTTTATATGGAATGGGGGGCATAAAGGTAAATGTGAACTAACGTATCCCTGGACCTATAATAGGAAGCTCATTATGAAGGGGAAGGGGGGCTAGAAGTTCATTTTTACTGTTCATTCATTATCATATAATCTATGCTCTATTTTTAGGCGAGATTCATGACATTTTTTGGTTCAACACCACAAAAGATGCGGTGCACATGGAATCCATGCCTCCAATAAGAAGAGGAGCACGACATAGTGGTAAGACAGTCGCCCGAAAAACACAAAACCAGACCGAAAAGATGGATATTATGAGGGAGATAGTCCGACAACAAGTAATGGAGATGAAAGAACAACTAATATTAGAAATGAGAGAACATATGGTGAGTGCCCTCCAATAAACATTGACTACAAAAGCCAATAAAACAAAAATTCCACATGAATATAGCTGCGTAGAACCGAACAACAAGCAGATTGGACCCAGTCGACGATCGTAACCAGAGGAAGACGAAGGCGAACTCTCATTTCCAAGATAGTGATGGATCAGCTCTGGCAGAAAGATATCGCACCATGTGGACCATAGTCCCCAACCTCACGGTAAACACCTTTTCCAGACAAATCTCTGAAGCTGAATCACCCAAAAAGTCTAAAACCCCCAACCTCACTTCGCACAAATGTCTCAATGACCCGGCCGACCACGCAGCTGCTTTCGAGTTAGTCGTTGGTATCCTTAAGATCATTAACGCATTCAAATATTGCTTATTCCTCACCGCGCTAAGAAAACCAGCTCTTCGTTACTTCAAAGCTCTCTCAACGAGAATAATCCCCTCCTTTAACGAGATCAAAAGGCTATTCATGTCCTGTTTCGTTAGCACACAGAAAGCCAAGGAAGAATTCTTGGTCTCTCCTCCAATTTATAAAAAAAGAGGGAGAAAGCCTCCGTTAGCAAGATTCCAGCGAGAGATGATAGAAATTCAGAACCTTGAACCACTAATAGCTCAAACCACCATGATACAGAGAGAAGTAAACAATTTAAATATTCGTTGGGACCACATCACTGTTGAGGAATTGGTGCTTCACCATCGAGAGGAAGCTAAACAGGCAACGACTGACGCCTAATAAAAAAAAGAGGGCCAATAGATGATGGTTGGTGGGCAAAAGATGGCTCCGCATCCGCGCTACGAGGTGGGTCACAGAGCAAAGGAGGTTCGAAAGATGATCATCGTGACAGACGAACTCGTTACCCCAATCGACCCAACATAATGAACGACCAACAACCCATTCAGAGCCAACAAAGATGACCACTATAAAAATATCATTGGCTGAACTTGTGGAGGCCATTCAAGATAAAGATTACCTCAGGGAACCTCAGCCGATGAGGACCGGAGGCTCCGCCCAAAACGCTAACAAGTTCTGCGCCTATCAACGTGACCACGACCACGACACGGAGGAGTGCAGAAACCTTAAAAGCCTCATCGAGGAATTGATTAAAGACGAAAATTGAAAGAGTTCGTGGCAGTCGAGGTCGTCACACATGGAAATGGGAAAACCCCATCTAGTGGAACGAACAATGAACCAGTTCGAGCAAACACCACCTGATCACGGGAATAAAGCCTGCAATGCTAGGAGGGGGAGGAGAGGCTTCCTGACGATCGATCTTAAAGAGGGTCTGGTTGGGGGATCTATGTGTCAACGCCGTTCTCCCGTGAAGAATAACACATCCCTTATCACATTCACTGACGAAGATCTTCCGGAAAAAGGTAACAATTACCGTGGCACGATTGTTATTACGACTTCACTTAACGAATAATAGCGGGAAGCATACTCATCGGCACAGCGGATGACGATGCCAACCAAGCCTCTCTTCGGATTCTCAAAAGAAAGAAAGAAAGCCCTTGGTGTAATCACACTGACAGTCACTTGGGGAGACAAAGACCGGCGGTTTGTGAGGTCTGAGGACTTCCTATTGGTTGACTCCCCAACAATCTACAACACCATCTTCGGCAGTCCACTGCTAAACGACATCCGAGTGATAACCTCGATCTTTCACATGGCGCTAAAGTCTCCGAGAGAGAGAGAGAAGTCATCACCGTTTGAGGAGATCTGAAACAGTAAAAAATGTGCTACCTTCGTGCGGTGACCAGTGTCGAGCAAGCGATGCTCAACCATGAAAGCCGTAGAAAAGGCGGTCTCGAGACTAGGAAAACACCATCCAAGTCCTCATGCCGACGAAGTGACAGGTAAAATTTTTCTAATCAATGAATTTTTTTATCCCAAGTCGAAAGCACTCCTCATCCAAACTCTTAAAGAGATCGGAGACATCTTTGCCTGGCTCGCTGCCGAAATGGTCGGAGTCCCTATGAACGTTGCATGGCGTCAGCTAAACATAGACACTGTTGTACGACCAATAAAGCAAAATTTGAGGGCATCAGCCGCAACTTTAGCTAAGCCGATCCAGCAAGAAGTGAATAAATTAGTGGAGGCGGGCTACATCCGTGAAGCCCAGTGCCCATCATGGGTATCCAATGTGGTGATGGTGCAAAAACCGAGTAGCAAGTGGCGAATGCGTATCGACTTCAACAACCTAAACACTGCTTGCCCGAAAAGACAGTTATCCTCTGTTGAGAATTGACACACTGGTAAATTCAGCAGTTAGACACACTGTGATGAGCTTCTTGAACGCTCTATTCTTTATCAGATCAAGATGCATCCCGCCAACGCCTAAAAAATTGCTTTTATTACGTGCGAAGGGGTATATTGTTATGATGAAATGCCCTACGGGCTTAAAAACGTTAGAGTCACCTACCAGCGTTTAATAAATGCACTTTTTGCGAAACAAAAGGGAAGGAATGTTGAAGTGGATGTGGATGATGTGTAGGTGAAGAGTAAAACACCCGAGTAATATATAAAAGACTTAAAATAAATGTTTTAAATTTTTAGCAAATTTAACATGTAATTAAACCACTTGAAGTGTATTTCGAAACCTAAACCAGAAAGTTCCTGGGTTACCATCTAACACCCTAGAGCATCAAGGCTAATCCGAAAAAGTTGCGAGCCTTACTGGACGTGCCTTTTCAACGGTTAACTCAAAAATTTTCATCAGGATATCGTCCGAAGGCCCTTCTGCACACCCTTCTTTTCACTCGCCATCAAAGTGTCCATGAAGAAGACAACCACAAACCTCAAACATAACAGTGCACGAAAATTCAGAAAAATTAATTATTAAATGTTGATTTCAAAAATTAATTAAAGTTGTATTTTATGCGACATCTAACTTTTTTATTTTTTGTCACAAGTGTTACTTCTTGCGAATAATAAATTTGGGAAATTAGATATGTATGAACAGATTGGGAAAACGCAAATCTCAATGCAGTGGTAAGTAACACGACAAGTGAGGTGGGTCCCCAACCCAAAGTGAATCAAGACTAGTCAGTCGGACTGTCTCGTTACTTAGGAAATTGATGCTCAAGTTTGGAGATTGGCTTAGAATCCCATTGAATTGTCTAACCAAATGGCAAAGCAACTGACATTAAAGCCGAAATGAAGATATTCCTAGGACAAACCGAACGAAGAACTATCTATCACCTAGTAGGCGTAAGAGGCGAATCAAGGTTTAGAAGAAGTCATGTATAAGGTTGACTGAGAAGCTCTAATATTACCCTCTCATGATTCAACTCATTAGAGACGAACAAACAAATATGAGCCAACAAGCAAAGGGTCGCCGTCGTCGACAAATATTTATTTAACTTATTTTGACTTATCAAATAATTGATTTTAATACCCCTAAACTCCTTTATACAGAGTGAGGGCATAAAGCTAAATGTGTACTAGTGTATCCCCTAAACCTAAATTCATTTTTACGGTTCATTCCTTATCATATTATCCTCGCTCTATTCCTTGTATCAGATTCAGGCCATTTTTTAGTTCGACACTTCTTAAAAGCAAAAAATATCTCATCATGTATTATTTCATGACACTAAAATATTATAAATATAAATATAAAAGTTTCGGCATTAGATATGTAAATACATAAATATTGAGGGCAAACTATGTAAATTTCCACATAGATATGAAAGAAAAAAAAAGGAAGAAAGCTTACCATCACCAATGATCTGATCATCCCATTGAAGAACCGGCTTCACAAGAATTCCACTTCCAATAAGCATCATTTCCTTCGCCATCTTCCCTTCCCTAACCCTAACTTTCCCAACCCTAACTCCTCTGATCTTTCCCTCTTTCACAAGCTTCTCTGCAAGAACTATCACTCTCCTCGCAGTGCATCCACTCAGAATCTTATCAAACTCAGGCATCAACAACTCTCTCTCCTCCGTCAAAAATGCGACATTCATATTCGGACCTTCGGCGACATATCCTTCGTCGTCGATCCATATTCCGACGAAAGCGCCATTTTCTTCGGCTTCCATCTTCGACAGAGCATTCGGTAAGTAGTTCACACTCTTCATTACTGCGAACTTCGGTGATTTTATGGGGATCGATGATGTTATTACTTTAGAACCCGTAAATTCCGGTAGATGAGTTTCGTAAGCCACGGCGTATAGAGCGGATTGTAAGCAGCCGGAAGGAGATAGGTAGAAATCGCCGGGACCGGCGGAGAGCCAGTACCTTAAAGCCCCTTCTGTGCATTTTGAGGCGCTTACTGTTTGGATTAGGATGTTTCGTATTTGCGAGCGATCGAACGGTAGATTGATTTTAGCCATTGAAGCTGATCGTAAGAAACGATCGAGATGTTGATCTAGTTCATAGAGGTATCTGAGATGAAAAAAGATGGGTAAGTATGGTTTAATTGTTAAAAGGATAAAGGGAATAATGATGCATTTTGATATCACAAAACCCTAACTTGATCCGAAAGTATATTCATTGAGTTGAAATAAAAATGTAAGTGATGTTTAAATCATGGTTTCATGAATAATGAAGTTGGGACTAAATCAATGGCTTTTTAGTAGGGAGATTAACATGCACACCACAAAATTGTTGTCTTACATATCTAAACCCCAAGTTTGATGTTTATGCTTTATTAACAATTTTGTGTCATAAAAATATGTATTTAAATGTGTATTTCACCATAAGAAGATAGTGATGGTAGTATGTTTGCTGTGATGTTAAAGATTTTAGTGGTATACATGTAAATTTAAATCTTTAGGTGTTAAATTTATGCAAATACATAAGAACTTTGTGGTATGTATGTAAATGCACCTTCTTAGTGTCGTTATGTGATCTGAGCGTTAATTAACTACCATCTTGCTTTCTTGGATAAGGTTTCAAGTAAATTTAAAGTAATAAGCTTTGAAATTTAACTAAATGCTACAAAAGTATATCAATCGGATTAGATCAATTCTCATTATTTATTAATTTTTTGTTCAAAAGAAAATAAAAAGTAGTGAATAAATAGTCATCAATTATTTGCCGATTGCAATGTAAGCGTGAACGTGCTATCAAAGCATGACTTCTTTCATGTTCTTAAAAACGAAAAAACTATGTTGGTACCATTAATACCATTTTTAATGACTAAGTTGAAAAAAAGAGTTTTTTTTTTTTTTCCATGCCCTTAAACATTTGAGATTGACTTGTCAAGTTTTTTTCTCGTTATGTGGGGTGCATTTGAGGTGGCGGTGTGATGTCAGTGCAGTGTCGCGTCACATTTTTTTTGTATTTGGTAAAATTGTGTTTTGCCTGCTTTTTCAAAGAAGTTGTAGCTGAAGGTTGCAACAGCTGTTTTTTGCAACCTTACTCGGCCAAACGCAGTGGCCGCTAGAAAATTGCGGTATGACATTTTGAAAAATAAAAGAATTTGTAATAACCATCGCAGTTTTTTGAACAACTGCTTCTTCTGTAGCACCTTTACAACTGCTTCTTCAAACATTGTAGCTGCCCCAAATATACCCATAGTTGGAAGGCTTTAGTGATCTGTAACCCAAAACTCACATTTTGTGATAAGATTATTATTAACATCCATCCAAAGCTTTTAGGTCCTAACTTGTCACACAACAAAGAGTTGAAAAACAATAGATTACTACTAAAATATTAAATGGTTGACCCTCTCACTCATAAGATTATACTTTTAGTTGAAAATATGTTCGAGTAGTTCAAAATAGGTTTGATTGTGGTGCATTAGGTCCAACTTTGGTCGCACCTAGATCGTCGTTGCTTAACAAGTGATATCAAAGCAAATGCATTAGTTTGAAGCAAGTGATTCACTCAATTCATTCTTCTCTATATGTCTTTAGTCCTCACCAATGTTGAGTATGGTTCGTGAACAAAAGGCTCCTACTGGAGTTGGGGCTCAATGTGGCTAAGTGAACTCTCGGTACATGATACTCGACGATTATAAAAACCTTTATTTAAGGGGTTGTGAATTGTGATTTCTATTCTAAATAGGTCTCATTTGAGGGTGAGAGTATTAAAGCACATGGGAGTACTAGTTCAATCACACATTTGATAGTTAAAAAGGATATTAATGATGAAATATCGAGTGATTTGCCTTCACCAAAAGCCTCAAACCAACTTTGGTCACCCTTTAGTCCATATTCCATAGCAAATGCCTCATTTGAATTCCTTAACAAAAATATAAATTTGATTTGACCAAACAATTCACGAAGACACTTGAAAAAGAATGGCATAACAATACTAATCAAATGGCAAAATGCAAATTGATTCATTCTTAGAACATTGAAACAATTTTTTCATGAACCATAGTATTTTCCCCTTCTATATAATTTCACTATTTGTAAAAGTAGTTCTAATTTAGAAATATTATCAAGTACCTCAATTCTCTTACCCATCCATTATGGCAGCAGTGTCAAAAACACCATGCCCTCTATGGACCATGTGATCATCCAAGGGAACCACCATGGCCGCAAGATCTGTCGTAATACCCCCAAAGATGCTCGAGTACATGGCCACATTACTTGGCTTTCTAAATCTTTTTTGCTCAAATGCCCTTAGCTGCTCCACAACCTTCAAATTGAGTAAACCCATCACTAAGAGAAATAAATAAATGAAGCAACTTTTTTAAAGTCGTAGAGCCACATCACACCAGAAAAAAATATACATATTATTTACGATGAATTTTCTTAACAAACAGATTTTCTTAGGTCCCGTTTGAGATCATTTTTTATTTTTTAGTTTTATTTTTTATTTTTGGCTTTTTTATATTTTGAACTCAAACATGTTAATTTGTTTTTAAAATTTTAAAAATAAAAAAAATCAAGATATTAAAAAAAAATGAAATTGATCCCAAACAAGTCATTAACAGCAAGCTTCCACTATCTCGAATCTGTGCCACCACTTATTTACTTGATAAACTGAGACCCATCTCACCCCTTCACTTCCCTTTATTTCATTATAAGATTATAGAAACTGATACTTTAAAAGTTAGAGCTTCAAGTGACCAGTTGTGAATATACAAAATGTTCAAGACTTCTATGGAGACTATTTTGCGAGATGTCGCTAAACTGCCACTTGTGTTATACCGGCTTCTAGCGGAGAAAATATTACATATGGCGACATATGTACAGCTGAAAGTGCAGATATACAGAGGTCCCCCTAGATGATTTTTTTTTTTTTTTTGCTCTAATCTTTATCGTTGCCTTAATATTTTCTCTTTCTAGTGAGACCCTCCCTTTTTTTTCCATGGAGTAGTTTTGCATTTTATGTTGTTGAAGTTGTGATAGTACATCATATTTTTCTCACAATTTCCCCACTAAAAAAAAATATTTTAGATCAGCTCTTGTTGATGAGGATATCAAGCTTTGAGCTAATGATTTTGCCTTGCTCATTTGTAAAGATATCATAATCTTATTAAGGGGCATTTATATACATACCACAATTTTGTTATGTATTTACATGTCTAACACCTAAACATTCATATTTAGCCACACAAATATTTAACATCACTTCAAAGACGCCGCCTTTTCACGCATAAATTGATGATACCAAGTTGTTATATGGGTAAATATCAAATTTTGGGTGTTAGATATATAAATACATAAAAATTATGTGTTATGTATATAAATTTCCCTTAAAAATAGCTCTAGGTTCAATAAACAAAGAGCCATTAACTACTGAGCAAGCCTGATAACTGCCATTTTTTGAACAGATTCTGAGAATAATCGCTAAAAAGAGCTAAAATCACCCACCAATTATGTAAAATGATGGCTAAATGTTGCAATTTACATTGGAGGAAGGACTGTCACTAATAACTTCATTAGATTACTAATACTTCTCCATTATAGAGCCATGTGCAAAAAGCTGACATTTCAATTATAATGCAACCAATCAATGGCCAAAAAAGGCAGGAGCTTTATCATATTGACAATTATAAAAAGTTAATACAAATAATTGCTTAAATTTAATATGATTGTTATTATTCAAAATCAAAACCGAACAAGAGTTACCTGAGCACCAGACAGAAGAGGAACTTCAAAATCCTTGACTTTAGTACTCACATGATCTGATCAAAATACATGCAGATCAAGAACAAAGTGCATAAGATTAAAAAAAAAACTCATAATGTAAATGATATTAAAATCAAACAAACAAAACATTCCAAAGGAATTCATAAATTCTTTCCCGATTAAAACTATCAAAATTCCATCTTTTTCTACTCTCCCCACAGAAAAGTAGCATTTTTATATTGAATTCTCAAAATCTATCTTAAAACCCTCATCAAAACCACATATTTCATTCCTACAATGCCCTATTTCACATGAAAACCACAATCGAAATACAGAGGAAGTCATTAAACCCACCTGCTGTATCTGAACTCCCTGTCGCCTTGACCTCAATTCGGAATCGGCCGGCCGAAACGCTACGACATGCGTAGCGGTTTGACCGATACGAAGCCGCTTTATCGGAAGCGAGTGTATAAATCGGCCCCGGCTTGAGAAGCAGCGTTGAAAGAGAAGCCATGGAGGCTGAGTAAGGATGGAGAGGTTAAGGAGACCAAATAGAGGAGGAAGAAGAGCGCACTTAAGAATAACTAAAAGTACCGCAAAACAGAGTATATTAATATATTTTCGTTAATTATTTGACACGTGAATATCATGCGGGACCCGCTGGCAATTATTGTGTATTTTGGGTCGAGAAAGAGATCCGACGGACAATAAGCTGTCGGAGGATATAATGGTACATCTTTTTTTTATTGACCGATGGACCACGCCGTCATTATTATTATTCTTTTATTTTGCCTATTTTATTAGTTGTGTGTAGGGCTGTCAAAAAAATTTGTTGTTCACGAACAATTCGTGTTCGGTTCGCCAAGAAGTTCGTGTTCGATTCGTTCGATAAACGAAACTAGACGTAACATGTAACAAATTTTTTCGTTCGGTTTGTTAAACAAACTAAACACGACAACGATGATGTGTTCGCTTACGTATTCGGATCGTTATTGTTCGAAATATAAAATAATTTAAAATAATTATATATAAAAATTTATGATATTTTAAAAATAATTATATATTATAAAAAGTTATACATATTTTAAATAATTAAACTTCTATAAATTATAATATATGATAAATTAATAATAATAATAATAATATTATAGTATTTATTATATTAATATAAATATTATAATATTATAATTAATATACTATACTATATATTAAAATGAAATCCTAAAAAAATCCTAAACTCCTTATTCAGTTTGCTTCATTTTGAGGAATTATGGAATACCTGATATGTACGGAATACTGATCAATTTGCTTCATTTTGATGAATTATGCTAAAAAGCTAGGGATGCCAAACAAGCTTGTTGTTCGCGAACAGTTCATGTTCGGTTCGCCAGGAAGTTCGTGTTCGATTCGTTCAATAAGCAAACGAGACGAACACGAATAATTTTTTTTCGCTCGGTTTGTTAAACGAATCAAACACGAACAGTGATGTGTTCTAACATTTCGAACACATACACTAGCTCTGTTCTTTCGTGTTCGGTTCGTTTACACCCCTAGTTGTGTGAGGGCTCAAATAGCTTGATAGAACCGTTTATGTTATAAATTTGAGATTCACATTTGTGTTCAATCACATGTTATTTTGATTGCAATTTATCAGTTATATTAGGAACGATTAACAATTATTTTATTTTATTTTTATTTTCGAATCTAATATTTATAATTCAATAATTCATATTTAAAATATTAAATAATGATTTGTTTTTCCAAACTAATTAAATTATGTGTTGAAGGGAAGAAAATGATATGATTGTGATATGTAATACCATCAAAATGAAGTCGAGATATGTGCCGATTAATCTTCCAAAAGAACAAAGTTTCTCGTGATAAACAATGATTATCCTCTATATAAAATATAGATTACATAAATTTAGATCAACAATATGATGACATATGGCTCAAGATGATATACATTTTATGTTTATCTATTTGGGTGTAGGATTAGATATTTAGTGATGATCGTTGAGATGTTGGAGAGAATATTGGAGTTTATTGACAGTGATGAAGTTAATGGTTCACTTTTTATTCAGCAACATGATAAGTTAGACCAAATGCTTCAAAGATATACTTAATCGTACAATTTGTAGAACGATCGTATTCATCGGCTAGATTCATACTGTAATAACCCCTGATGCTGAAAGGAATTTGACTTCTTGATGCTATCGAACATTTTAGGCTTCAAAGAAGCCTCCTACTAAAGTGGAATGCATCATATAGGTTCTTAAAAATTTCTTCTGAACAATACACAAAACCGAATATTATTTATTAAGGTATAACATAATGATATTTTTTATGGGCACAAGTTCTTATTTAAGAGCATTATAGATTAAGAGTATTTCATATATATTTTTGATTTAGTTGAAAATAGGGCACACGGCATAATCCTAACAAAAGGAGACTCAAAGTTAAATGGTACATTCAATTGAGATGAAGAGCAAAACAGTAGTAGTAACGATGTTGCCAATTGAATGATATGTAATTTGTTTCCTCCAAAGAATTTGGGTGATATCGGGTCAACTGGACTAGACATAATCGGGATGCATACGTGTATACTGCAATCTTAATATCCTAAGAGGGATTCATAGAAGTATGAGAAGCGTATTTATATTAT
The DNA here is from genome assembly GCA_022702705.1 of Papilionanthe hookeriana x Papilionanthe teres. Lineage (NCBI taxonomy): Eukaryota > Viridiplantae > Streptophyta > Magnoliopsida > Asparagales > Orchidaceae > Papilionanthe > Papilionanthe hookeriana x Papilionanthe teres. The sequence goes on from CM040424.1 coordinate 55,670,907, forward strand.
GCAAATGATGATGTCAGAGATGTGCATCATACAATCCACAACAAAGGGTTGATGCCAAAAGAAAGGGAAATCAACTCTATACTAACCACGAAATTTGGACTAAGTGATTGTAGGAACACGACTTATAGTGCCTTATTAACTAGATAAAAAATACTTCGATTGGCCTCACAATATCCAAAAGAAGCATATTCCTTAACTATTCTCGAAAGTAGGATTTATAACACCGTTCATGCCCTCCCGAGTCTTATATAAGTGACAGGGATACATGAAATTTTTCTTTTCACTCATTAGAAAGATGCCAAAGAAAATATTTACTACTTAAACAAGGGATTTCTAGAAGATTGAAGATTTAATCTAATATTCTTTTATTATGCAGCGCCTTTGAGTCCGCCTATGTAAAATTTTGAAGACATTTCGTTTTCATTATGACATGAGATAAGTTGGTAGATAATGAAAAAATTGGGTTTTAGGGGTTTGATTTGCACACGAAGGCCAATGATAAATATGATGCTAGTTAGTCTACAGGCTAACACATCTCATACAATAAGAATGCAACAGCAAATTATGGGAGCCGCAAATATTTGAAACATGTATTATTTATAAGTTAAAAAAGTTATATTCTAATCACATTTTAGAGCCCAAATATCATCCTTTCAAAAGTATTTCATCGTTAAAGCCAATGTAGGTTAGTTATCATGTATAAATTTATGCTAAGATAAAGACTACAAAAAAAATTAAGATATTTAGAAATGTTACTAAATATACAACTTTATACCATATCTAACCAAAATTTTATTTGGATAGACTAAGATGGTTCGAGTCGTAAATGTATCCTTAACGAAGACAAACCTATATCCAATACTTAACAATATATATATATGAAAAAAAAAAGGTCCTTTTATATAAAAACAATTGATTAGAAGGAATAAATATAATATAAACATCAAGTTGACATAAATATAAAAAACTCATGATCCTAAATCAAATGCTTATGGCATAAACCTAGATCATAGACTCCAGCATAAAAGAAGCATGAGTTAGCCAATCTCTCTTGTATCAGGCTATCTGAAAAACTGCTATAAGATCATACATTCACACTGAACTCAATAGCAAATAAGAAGATAGAAGAAAATGATAATATTAGTAGTGTAGAATTTGCCTTCAAATCATTCAGTTAAAACACTCATCTCCATTTATTTTTCAAGGTTCAAGACCTTACAAGAAATAGATTTACCCCAAAAAGAACTGAAACCACTAATATTCTTATTTTTAAAGTCTCTAAGCTCATAAAAAACTATCAAATTTGCTCATTCATAATTGTGAAGTCAAGTATACCTCATGCTACAAGAGGATTATATAAAACTATACAGAGAATGAAGCAGTTAATAGTACATCAAAACTAATTTTCTATACTTTCCTAACTACAATAAGCTAAAGATTGAGTGATAGAAGTGAGAGAGAAGAAAAGATAAGAGGAATTCTTAGGTGGCGTTTGGTAGCATATTATTAACCAGATTTAGGCATGGATTTAACTTAAATCCAACCAAATATAAAAAAATGAATCTTAAATCCGAAGCACCGTTACATCAAATTTTTTCGCATTTTGTCACTTTCTTCCCGCGTTCCTATCTCGTTAGTGTTTGGCTGCAGGCGGGATTTAGCAAATCCGGATTTATTAAATGAACCTTTTTATTGCATTTATTAAATCCGAATTTAACATGAATCAAAGGCAAAATTCGGATCTTAAATCCCAAATTTTATAAATCCATGGAACTTGTGGTTTTTATGTTTGGTTGGATTTAATAAATCTGTCCGACGAATAAATCCTGTCAACAGCGCTCTACCAATCACTCTTGGGCTTCTTTCAAAAACATATACATTTGAACCAAAACTTCTCTTCTCTACTACTGTCTCCCAGACTCCCATTCACTTCAAGTTTGCCTCATTCCCCTCCATACTTCTCATTAATGGCGGGAATTTGGACTTCGCAAGCCTCCCAAGTTCTCCACCTTCTCTATATAAGAAACCTTCTTTGGAGTCACAATCTTAGGAAGCTTCTTCAGCTCTGATTCTTCTGAGGTGAAGAGATCCTCGAAATTACCCGGCGCCGTCTTCTCGTTCCCATGGACCTGCTCAAAAGGCCAACCCATGTAGTCCGACAGTGTCATTGAGGTTCGCTGCTCTGAATCCTCATTCTCCATTTCTTCTTTAAGCTTTGATGAGCTTCTACTGAAAAGCTTCTCGATTGGATCCTGCGCGAGCTGGTCTGCATATAACACATCTTCGATCCTCGACATCACCGTGTATGCCAGGCTTTCAAGGACCCTCGAATAGCTCTCAAGAACAGCTTGTCCCACATCCTCAAATAACAATTTGGCAACGGAACAGTATTAACAGTAAAAGCAAGACAAGGAATATTACATATCCATCACTCTATTCCTATTTATTTACATGTCTTGAACCAAGACCTTAATTTTTATGTTTATGCAATGTTATCTATGCAAGAAAATATATATTTCACTTTTAAAAGTTCAAATGGTAGTATTTTTGATGCGTTATGAAAGATTTGGGTGTTATAAATATAAAAAGTAAAGTTTATGAGTTGGATATGTAAATACATAGGAATTGGGTGGTATGTAAATCCCACCAAAAAAATGGAAACTTAACATACTTCGCACACAATTCTAATGTATTTGTACATGTCATACCTAAACTTTCAAATTTATATCTATTTGTTATTATTATTTTTTTTGGAAAGATGAGCCAAGGGACAATATGCACGATTCAAATTCGTGGCCTCGCGATGGGAGACTACAGCGGATAAGTGCACTACTTTCATATTTATATACATAACATTTTGGCTGTAATGAGCTTAAATACCACCTTATCTATGCATGATAAGGTGCATTTCACTTTTTAAGAGTTCAAGTGGTAGTATTTTTTATATGTAAAAAATTAAAGTTTGGTTTTTAGTTATTTAAACACATTGGAATTGTGTGGTATGTTTGTAAATGCCAAAAAAAAAGGGACGAAAATCTACATATGTAGCACACAATTCTTCTGTATTTACATAACTCATACGTAAAGATTAACATTTATATACGTAGCACTTTGGTGTTTTAAACCTATGCATGAAAAGGTATATAGTGTCATATTTGATGTAATATTAAAAATTTGAGTGCTATGATATATAAATACATAAGAATTACGTGCTAGGTATGTAATTTTTTTGGTTTTTTTTTTGTGTATTCTGTGTGGTGAGGAACTTTCTTACTTTGTTAAATTGAATCTTGCTTATGTCTAGAGCCGACTGAGGGGTGCCCGGAAACCGGTGCTTGAGGAGGCGAAGGATTGTCTCAGCTCTATCTTCAAACTGCTCCCTCTTCTCCAAGCTAACACTTGAGCTCCAAGACTTGCCATCTTTGTTATGCATCTTCCTCTTCCAGATCACAACCGAGGCTTCGATCCGGTTCTTGAGGTCGAGTACCCTGTGCTCCGTCGACAAGTCAATCGATGCTAGAAATTGCTCGGGATCGAAGAATTCGGCCGTTATGCTTCGATATAGATATTCTCCCAAGCTTGCCTTTCCATTCTAATATGATAGAGAAGATGATGAGAACATGGCATTTTTTAAATGATCATAGAAGAAAGGAAAATTTATATATGTAGGACATAATTCTTAAATATCTCACACCTAAACTTTCATATTTACATGCATAGTATTTTGGTGATTTAAACCAATTCATGAAAAGACATAGTTCACTGTTAAAAAGTGACAATAGTGTCATTTTTTATGTGATAATAAAAATTTGTGTGATATGAATGTAAATATGAAAGTTTAGGTGTGAGATATCTAAATACATTAGAATTGTGTGCTTTGTATGTAAATGCCCCTAGAAAATATAAGCATAGCTTTGAAAATAAGAGTAGATACCTTAGGGAGGGAATCAATGTAAGCTTCAGGGATCTCCATTTCCATTAGAACCTGACCATTAATGGCCATGGCTGCCTTAAGAACTTGGTTTACAGATTCCTTCTGAAATTGCAGCCATTTTCTGGATATTTCAGAGAGGCCATTTGGAGGAACCTTTACTGTGGGGAGCCACCACTTGTCATCCTTTCTGTCTAAATTCCATTTTTCCGAGTTTTCTTCATCTCCTTTGACGTACCAGAACTCGTTTTGATCCTTGAAATCATCAAGATAGCCCTGATACATTTGTAGTTGGTTGAGTTGTGACTGAGAATTATGCAATAAGAAGTTGTAAAAGGATTAGAATGTGAGATTAAAATCTTACAATAAGCATTGCATCGAGTTTGCGTAACGCCGGAATGTTCATCAAGAGATCTCTGCGTTGTTGAGTCGTCATTATCTGTGCAACAAAGTGAAAGAAAAAAGAGAAACTTGGTAATTATGCAAAATTACTAGAAGAAAAATGAAGATAAGTACATAAGTAATTGCAACCTCCATTTTGGTTCCATCATCTCCAACCTGTTGAGAAGGGACTAATTCTACAATGTGATCTGTGACAGATAAAAGCCAATCAATTTCTCTCCTCCATCTTGCTTTCCTATCAGCAGACATAGGCTCCAATTGCTCTTGCTCACCAAACACAGAAGCTGAAACAAATGCAGAAAGATCCGAATAAAATTTTTAGTTTATAAAATACTCTCTTCGTGCTTTGGTGAGTTGTCTGAGATCCTTTCAATGACCTGTATTGCGTCGAAATATATATCGATCGAGTGCGTAAGGACTGTGGTAGCAACGAAACCGAGGAAAGTATACATAATACAAAAAAAAAAAAAAAGTTATTTCATTTCTATTATGTATATTATCATTATATTCTTTTTAAATTCTAATTAGATTACTTATATTAATCTTATAGTCTTAGTTTTAGTATTAGTGAGTAATCCTGACTCGATGAGTCCTTTCTTCCGTGATGTACTGTTAGCGTCAGTCCTACATTTTGCCTCTGTGGACCGAGGAGAAAGGACGAAAACGATTGTACCATGAGAGTTATTAAATGAAGAACATAACAAATTAAGGAGACAAATACATATGTATATATTATTGGATTAAAGAATGAAGATGATACCAGCATGGTTGGTGATGGCATTGGACAGAGCCAGAGCTGATGAAACTCCTTTTCCACCACCTGACATGTCTTCACCAAGAAGCAGCTTTGCAAACCTCTCCTTCATTAGCTCTACATCTGAATAACAATTAACAAATATCAAATCAAGATCAAGGGATCAAAAATTGAGGTCTTGTTTGGGATCACTTTTTTCTATTTTTGCTTTTATTTTCCAATATATTTGTTTGGTTACATATATATGTTAAAAAAATTAACTTATTTTTAAGAACATTCAGAATACCTAAAATTTATATTCAGTTGCTTGTGGATAAGAAAATATATTTATATTCAAATTTAAACTGAATCGAATGCAAAATTCTAAACCTTAAATCCGCAATTTCATATATCCATAAAACTCAGTGTATTTTCGTGTTCGATTAAATTTCGTAAATCCGATGATAAATCTTGTTACCAAGCATTACCAAACACCCCTTATAATAAAAGAAAATCACACCAGATACAAAATCCAGTCCCTTTCAAAAGAAAAAAAAATATTGCGTGTGGAGTTTGGACGTTAGTTACGTCAGGGCAACAAACGCGATACACTGATGGCCATTTTTTTTTTCTCCTCCGCTCCGTCCGGTGTATTGCGTCCATTATCCGGATGTAGTTTTGCGTCCGTTGTCCGGAAGCAATATTTTTTCCTTTCAAAACAACATAGAACTCACCATTTACAAAAAAAATCCAAATTTGGCACTAAAAAACTCCATAAAACAATTTCCAAACCCTAAATAAACCATAAACAAATTACCAGAAGGCAGCCAGCGCAGCCCGGCGCCGCAGCTAGGGCAAGAACCATCCCCAACCCTAAATGTGGGCGTTCTGTTCTCCGGTCGATCAAACACAGACCGAATCGGCTGCTCTTCAGAGGCTCCATGACTCCTAAACCACTTATCATCCTCATTAATCCTTCCATGCTCAGCAGTAAAGCTCGGAACTTGCCTTCCTAGCATGTCGGACGTGTTCTTATCCTGCGAAGGCTTGTCCAAGCTGTGTCTTCTCTTCAGGAATCGAACCATTACACGCCCTAGGGCTATGAATTTGGCCCGCAAAATCCTGATCGAGGCTGTCAGCTCATCCCTCTCACCGGACCGCAATGTTCCTGAAATAATTAGGGTCTGCGTCGGGTTACCCACCTCGAAAATTTGGGGAGGAGATCGAAAAGAGTTGGGAGAGGAGATTGGTGGGTTTCTGAACTCGGAAGCAGAGAACCGTGCGTCTCCGATGATACAAACTGGGAGAGAAAATGAAACCCTAGAGAGATACAGAGGGAGACAGAGTGAAGAAGAAGATTGCTGTAGAAGAAAACTAGAACTTTGTTCCACCTAATCGAACATTGGAGGAAACTCTTCCGGAGTTTAGGGGATTTTTTTCTGTTAAGAATAGATCGCTTGATTGCTACAAAGACAACCAAAAGGTGAGATCTTTGGGCGCAACTGTTCAGTTGGAGAGGAAATCAGACAGAAAGAGATGGCTTTCCGTTTGAAAGTGTGAGGTTGGGAGAGAAGCCCGGGAAAATTGTAGGAGGCCATGGCTCTACATGAACTGTGAAGGGCAATTTGGTAAACTTCCAACGATACTGGATTTATGCAATATTTACATGCATACCGTTCAATTTTTACTTATTTGCATATCTACCGTCTAAAGTTTAATTTTTGCATGCATCATTTCACATTATACCACTGTTTAATTTATATTCTAGTTCAAGTTTAATTTTCATAAGACTTTATGATCTATACCTCATATTATGTGAACTATGCCGATGTATTAGTCTATTGTGACGATGTTGTGCAAATACAAAATAATATGTTACTATGTGTTCTAGACTCATCTATAGCATTTCTATAACATCTTGATCTATCTGATCGTCGTCCAAAATTTGCTGGGAGGAGCTCTATGATTCCAAAGGTTTGGTCGTACTATATCCATTGATTTTTTTTTTTGATGACGTGAAATTATGCATTATAACTTTTCTTATAACTATGAACATATACAAAATTTGGATGATTCAACCTAAGCAAGACCATGACAATAATTCCATGTGGGATAGGTTTGTGTTTGGTGAGAAGGGCATGTAGCACTCTCGCTGCTTCCAAGTTCAACTTGAAATGAACGATATATTGTGTCAAATAACTCAAATTCATGCATATTGATACAAGTTGGAATGGGAAATCTAGGCTTCGCGTTTGAGCATTTGTAATCGGTGCCTCGTGCGCGGTGAAAACAGTGATTCATTAGCAATTTTTAGGTCAATTGCACTACTTAATCTTTTTAATAAAATAGCAACCAAATTATAATATATATATAAAATCAATGTTTGGATGGATAAACCTCTTAACGAGTTTAAGGAAGCCATTGAATGATTCTGAAGTATTAGTCATCATGGTACCATCATTGAACCCCCTCCTCCATGTGTTAAGGTCCACTTCATAAAAGCCCTTTTTACTAGCCATGCATATGCTTTGAACTTTACATTTTAAATACCAATCCTGCACTGTTTAAACACTGGCATCTCATCAGCATTATCTATTGAGTATATTTTTTGGCACATAGATTCAATATATGAAATGCCCATTTTTCTTTAGATTTTTTTTGAATTTCTTTCTTATATGTCTCAATTAATGCTTATCAGCTGCTCGGAAAATTTATTGGCATCCTCACACTGATTCAGCACGTTGATAAGATATTATACATAAATCATGTCTATCATTATCCGTCGAAAAATTGTTGTGTAGGGTTTGTAAAAACCATATCTTGGATTCAATAAATTATTATTCAACAATTTCAAATGCTAACCGAAAAAGATTATTATTTGCATCAACTCTAACTGCAATAAGTAATGTCCTCCTATATTTTCTAATAAAAATGTTTCATCCATGCTACAAGCCGACTGTAAGTCCATCTGCAGATTAAAGGACCAAATGCCAAGAAGATACATTTGTAAAGATTAGTTTCTCTCACTTATATTATATATATTGATCCTTTTATGACCGAGCATGTAGCTTCCATAAACCTATAAAGAGAGTTATATGACTCCTCTTCCAATTGGCTTCCTCCTTTGATCCATGCTTTCATATATGAACCTTAACATTAAACCTGGATTCTACTCGTCCTATAAGCTCTTTTGGTTTTAAATCAAATTGCTAGCGGATACAAAGTGATATGAAATAACTTATAAATCCTGATGTGCATTGCTTATGCCCTCCCATTAATATTGGATGTGTGAACTTGTATGGAACAACTACACTTGAGATTCTTCAGGCCCTCATAAATGCTTCCTACTTGATGCATGTAATTGTCAGTGAGAATGGCAACATGGAATATCATGATGTAGGCAATGTATCTACTTAAAATAAACAATCTTATGCTCGACATTACTATTAATCGTCCAACCAAATAATCCAAATTGTAGTTCAATCTTATTTGGAAATAACATATATACTACTAACTCATCTAAAATATAACATTCATGAAATATTGTTGCATTCTCAGAAGGACTATCTAAATCAATATTTTGATCCCACTCTTGTGTAGTTTGATAGTGTTTTACACACTCATTAATAGACATCATTTGATCAATTATACGTGAGTTAACTCGGGCTCGTTGTTGTATTAATTCATGATCTATAAATGTTTGATCATCTAATTCTACAGTATTCTCGATAACTAAAAAACTATCACTATTTCTAAAGTATTCACTAAATTGAATGTGCATTGTGTCATAGTCCGCAGGAATCTATTGGTGGAAACATCTGTGCTCACCATATTAAATGTATCAATAAAGTGTTATGTTGACGTGCTCATTATATTTATGTCAATAGTTAGAACCATTATCGTACAAAACTAACAATAACTATTGAAGAAACTAGTATGTGATGATTATTTAAGAGAGAAAAAATAAATTGAACAAGTTGAATACTTACTGATATGCCGCATCATTCTCAAGTGTTCAGAATTTCAAAACTCCACATCGAACTGTCGTTCAAATATAGTTTGGTTCATCAAGGGGAAGAGAAACAAGTTCAACATAAATAACCAATGATTTGTTATACGTCATCTTTAAAATGATTTTCGTAATTTCATCATCATTAGCATTTGTTGCAATGAATATGACGTCTACATAAAAACGACACATTATATTCACCTTGAAATTCGAGCTATCATAATTCAATGATTGAATAATTTTTGTTTTCAACATTTCTAATAATGTTGCCTTGCTAGAAACACGAAGTGCACGTGTTTTGCCGCCAACATACTTTGAAGCAAACTCGTCACTAATCATTAGACTCTATCATATCGTATAATTAATAGTGCTACTTCTTCAATCATTATATGTTGATTAATTCCTTTTTCACAATTTGTTGGGTTAGTTTTTATGTATTTATTAATTTTAATTTTCTTTTCAATTCTCATTTTACTTAATATGATACCTTAATTATTTTATAATTTTATTCTTCTTTTATTAATAGTTATTATTCTAAATCTTCACTAGGGGTGTAAATGAACCGGACATGAATGAACAGAACTTGTGTTCGTGTTTGATTTGTTTGAAATTTAGTTTGTTTGAAATAAGCTCGTGTTTGAAATTGTTCGTGTAGTCACTGTTCGTGTTCGTTTCTTAACGAACGAGTCGAACACGAGCCGAACACGAGCTGTTCACGAACGACGAGCCAGTTTGACAACCCTAATATTAATATATATAAATAATATATTATATTAATTATATAACTTATATTGTATAAACATATAATATCTATATTAGCATATTACTAATATAAGTATATTAATATATTATTATTATTAATTTATTATATATTATAATTTATAAAATTTAATTTTTTAAAATATCATAAATTATATATATATAATTATTTTAAATTATTTTATATTTTGAACAATAATGATTCGAACACGAACGAATACATCATTGTTCGTGTTTGGTTCGTTTAACTAACCAAACGAAAAATAATTGTTCATGTTCGTCTCGTTTACTCATCGAACGAATCGAACACAAACTCCTTGATGAACCGAACACGAACTGTTCGCGAACAAGGACCTTTTTTGACAGCCCTAATCTTCACAATGCAGAGTATGTACGAGCTTCAAACATTAATGAGTTAGTAAGTAAAAAGACGGACAATCAAATGATTTATTTCATATGAAAAAGTAGGTAAGGTATTATTAAAAATACGTACAATACAAAATAATACAAATAAATAGCTAAAAGAAAATAATTCAGTTCTAAAAAATATTTAGCTCCAGCTGTTATATTACTCTAAAAACCTATTAAAATTTCAAAAGGAAATTAAAATATAGAAAATAGGAGAAAATAGAAGTGAAACATTGAAGATTACTTTGAATATGTTTTTTTTATTGCCTAATAGAAGAAAATAGAAGAAAATAGAAGTGAAGCATAAAAAAACTGAAAATTTCATTTTCTTAATTAAAATAAAATGCACAATTGTCATTTTGAAAATTTCAACTTTATTTTATTATTATTTTATTTGAAAAATGAAGAGTTACAGGGACGCTTAGAGGCACCTCATCAGAAGTCAAGGACGAACAGTACAGTGGATCATATCAACCGATCGACCCATATTGCACAAGCAAAGCCTATCCAGAGGATCTTTGCGGATCAAATTGATATTGCTAACCCGAAGCCATTTAAGCTCAGCCGACAAAGCCAGAGAGCAGCTATGTGATAAATTCATAAATGTAAAATGTCAAGAATAACCTGTAAAAATCCCTTTAAAACACGGGTAAAAATATAACATCATCATATTATACCCCTTCCTATATAAATATGAATATCATTTTATGGATATGTCACATTAGAAAGTATTGTTCGTTATTGTTCTCTCTCTCTCTCTCTCTCTCTCTCTCTCTCTCTCTCTCCCTCTCTCTCTCTCCTCCCCCCGATATAACAACATTTATATCATTCAAATTTTTTATATCACATCAAAAATATGTGTTATTATAATTTTAAAAATATAAAATATATTTTTTCATGTATAAATAATATGACATTTAAAAATTAATGGTTAAGTTTTATATATGTAAATAAATGAGAATTGAGTGTTATGTGTATAAAATCTTCCAAATTTATACTATTTTACCAGGTCAAAATCTGAGCAAAATATTCAAAGAATCAGAAATAATTCATGGATGGTTATAAGAAGTTAAAAATTCAAAAAATTATAAATGTATTTTACGATGATAAGTGCGAGGTTATCAATTTTCGTCAAAAAAAATGTATTTATTATTTTTATTTTTGCTTCAGAAAGTTCAACTCGTAGGTTCGACATTCAAAAGTGATGCCAACAATATCTTATTTAGTTTGTGTGTTATGTTCTAACTCTTTGTTTAAATGACAATTTGTAATTCCTAAGTGAAAATCTCCCAAATTTATATTAAGGAAACTGATCGATGATCGACTATTGACTACTGATTGTCGGGTGACAAGTGCTAACTATTGAGAACAAGTGTCGATTTCCGAGCGTTGTCTGACGTCTTAAGTATTGGTTGCCAAGTGATGAGTACCAGATATATGGTTTACACAGAATCAGGGTTAGAAATGCAACTAACGTTGAAGGTGTCCTTCGCAAAAAAATTTGTGTCGAAAATAGCATTAGACACGATTGATGTTGAGCGCTGCAACGCACCCCATGCTGATGCAAATTTCAACTAAGGAATTTGCATCCACATTTGGTGTCATAAATTTGTGTCGTGTTTTGTGTTGACCATATATTTCGTAAAGGTTATTTGGCATTGGAATGTATCAACTTGCATTGAAAATTATCAACGGTATTAGCGTTGAAATTGTTCGACGCAAATCCAATGCAAACCTATTGTAAATTTTAAAAAATATAAATGTATGACAACATTTTTACAACCTGCACACACCGAATATCAATTCAAACATTTAATTATCCATCTGCAAAACTCATAATCTATTTCACATGGTAGCAAAGAATTGTGTGGCAGGTGGGGGTGTAAACGAGCCGAACACAAGCGAGCCAGGCTCAGCTCGTGTTCGGCTCCTTTATATTTCGAGCTCAAAAAGTGTGTTCGTGTTCGGCTCGTTTGCTTAGTGAGCTGAATACTAGTCATTCACGAACAAAAAATAGTTTTGACAACTCTAATCACGTACTCATAAGATTTTAAGGATTGGTGTAAGATTTAAAAATTATTATTTATATTAAAACATCATTTGAATCTAATTTAATAATTTTTATCCTATTTTCTAAATTAATACTTTTAATTGATTATAAATCATTATAGTCTTGTAGTCAATTAGATTTTTTTAAAATACTACTCAACAGAATACATATATATATATATATATATATATATATATATATATATATATATATATATATATATATATATATATATATATATATATATATATATTGATGAGTAATATTTTGAGTTAAAACGAGCCGAACACGAACGAACAAATCTTTGTTCGTGTTCGACTTGTAAACTTAACGAACGAGCTGAACACGACCTTCTTAACGAGTCGAACACGAGCTACTCGCGAACAACAAGCCGTTTTGACAGCCTTAGTGGCAGGTAAGCTACAAATACAGCACGAGTATAAATTTTTTTATTAAAAAAAAACCCATCTTTTAATTTTAAAAAAAAATTCAATGTCATTTTAAAAATTTCACCTTTATTTTATTATAATTGATGGCGGATTTAATAATTTTATTTTAACATATATTTATTTCAATTTTAATAGTTGGGACTAACTTTTTTTTATTATTATTATTTTTTATTTATTTTCTTTGAATTTGTTGAATTGATTATGAATTTGTTTGATCGATGAAATTCCGAGGGTTTACTTTGTAAAATTAAACTATTGTCGCTACTGCACGATTGTTGCAATGATCTAGTCAATTAGATGAATTAAATAATTAATTAATTTAAATAATGATATTTCTATGTATTTACATATTTAAAATTTAAAATTTAATTTTTATATACATATCCTTCTATCTATGCATTACAAAGTATATTTAGGGTGTGTTTAGGGCAGCTGCAATTTATTGAATAATCTGCTGATAATCTGATTAAAAATAATTTATTGATAAGTTATGTGCCGTGGCTATTACAAACTTTTATTTTTGGAAAAACAAGATTGCAGCCAGAAGGCTGCCACCGCACCCTAGATAAGAGCGATGTGAAAATGTTGTTTTCAGTGTTTTGAAAGCGCATAAGCTGTCAAAATACAGTGTAGCCAAATAGGCAATGTGCATTTTCAAAACTCCACCGTATCAAATAAGCTGCCCCAAACAGGCTCTTAATCTTTTAAAACTTAAAATAGTGGTATTTTTAATTATTACAATTTAAAAATTGAACTATAATCTCGGCCCCAATTTTAGTAATATTTTCGTGCTCTTTCTTTAGCAATGTGATTAATTATTTCTGATAACTGATATGAGTCTAAAAGCATACTAAAGTCAACTTAAATAAAATAATTTTAAAATAAAATTTGCTTTATTTCTTCCACATCGACGAAAGTTAAGTAGAATGAGCAATCACTACTTGTTGTTTTGTAGAAGTAATCGAGTTAACTCAAATATTCACTAGGGGTTATTGAAGTGAAACCGTGCAGATTGTTGAGGGGTTATTAGATGGTTATTGCGGCGTTATTGAAGTGGTTATTAGAATTGTTCTGCAGGGGTTATTACAGTGGAATCACAAAAGGTTATTAGGATGTTTTTTTCGGGGTTATTGGAGTTATACCCAATCCCGCCAAATAAACGTCATCAATTCCATATCAATAACCCCCATAAAAAAATTAATTTTTTTTTTTAATTTGATTAGGTGAGTTAGATATATCACACTTGGTGACATATTGCTGGAGTCCAGAGTCCACACTCTTCATATGGAAAATTTTCTCCTTGTTTTATTATGTTGCAATATTTTACAATAGAATCTTCTCTTACAAAAAATAGATATGCTATAATAGTTTAATTGAAATAAATCTCACAACAAAATAATGTAAAGAAATTGAAGCAAAATTAAAAAATATTTATTTTTTTCTTTTTATTAGGAACATTTACATACATTACCACTTAATCCCAAACTTCAATTATTACGAAAAGGTGTATTTCGGAAAGATTTGGATGATATAAAGGCAAAAAGCAAAATTTAAGTTATAAATACGTTAATACATAAATATTAGGCGGTATATATGTAAATCCCCCCTTTTAACTATCCAAAAATAACAGCCAATCTATCTAAAAGAGGAACGGCGGCGCAACGCGAGAGATCTCAGCATGTATGACTTGACGACGCATCTCCCTTTCAACGATAAGCTCCTCCTCAGTTATTGGATACGAATAGTTCCGGCCAATCAAAGCCTTCCACCCGTCGTTGAGTCGCGCCGCCGCCCACCTGAATGCTACTCGAGTGCGGCGCAATAGACCGCGCCACTGTCTGGTGCCGCCGCGTGGTCTGGTGCCATCGGCGGCGGTGCTTTTTCTTCTTCCGAGCAGCACTGGTTTGGTCTTGCTTCGGCTGAGCCGCCGTCCCAATCTGCTATATCTATTAACTCTCTTTTCCATTTCTGATCCCCTTCTTTTATCCCTTACTCTCTGTTTCCTCTTTAAAGCTTTGGACTTTATGATAAGATTAGCATTGCATCCTTGTTGAATTTATAGACCAGAGAAGGAAAGTTTGGAGGATTTACATAAATAACATGCAATTCCTATGTATTTACATCTGTAATCCTCAAATTTTATTTTATTTTTTATATTTATATCATTCAAATATTATAGATCACATCAAAAGAATTATTATTTTTTATATTGAAAAGATAAGATATGTTGTTGTCATAAATAGATAATATGATATATATGTAAAAAATTAAAGTTTAAGTTCTATACATATATGTAAATACATGAGAATTGAGGGTTATGAATGTAAATCTTCCAAATTTTTACTATTATACCAGGTCAAAATATGAGTTTAATATTCATACAGCCAAAAATAATTCACGGTTTGGTCCTAAAAAGTTAATAATTTTGTTTTTGTGTCCGATAGAATCAAAGCTATGCTAAAAAAAATTATAGTTATAGATTATAAATTTCTAATTTTGGTTAATAAAATTTCAAATTGAAGGCCATTTGTGAGTAATTTGGTTAACTTTATAATTAAAATGGCATTTCAATGCAAATAGTCACATGACACCAAGTTATTATGATTGGGTCTAAATTGACAAAATCAAATATTGGAAGCATAGTTAGAACATTTTAATTCTATTTAAAAGACAAAATAATGTTTGAATATTAGATTATTATAATATAAATAAGAATTACATTAAGAAAAATATAACTAGCACATGTCACTTAATTATGATGTCATTAATTTAAGTTTTATTTAAAGTTATCAAGATTTTACCGTAGAAATTTATTAATAAATTCTCATTTCTCATATAGAATAGATATTGATTTATAATTTAAGATAGCTTAAATATTATCAAAACTTTATAACTTTACTCGACAAGCAATGTCAACGATCATTATGTGGCATTGTTGTCCCTATTGTTAATACTCAATTATAATTATTTGACTATCATTGTTGTATCATTATTGCCTAATTGTCAAGTTTGACTGTCATTGCATGATTGTAATAATTTGGTCGTCATTGCCTAACAATTATCACCGGTCAGCTGTTATAATCTAATTGTGTTATCTTTTGATCAACATTATAACTCTTTGCTATTTTCCACTATTCTCTAATGTAACCACATAAGGTCAAATTAGTATTCTAGATCTTATAATCATATAATCTCTAGTTTAAATTTTAGCAAAGTGTATAGGCTCACTTACCAATAATTTTCAACTTAGTTAGGTTTCATGATAAATGCATCCCTAGTAAAATAGGTATACTAGAGGGTATTTTAATGTATAGACATGACTGAGGCTGGGAGCCCTAAAAGGCGTCCGGTCGGTTGTAAAATTCGGGTGACCATCGCTTGTGGGTTGATATATAATACGAGCCACCGGTCAGGCATCCAGGCGGCCTAATCTATTATCCGGCCAGTTTCGTGTGATGACTCCTGTTGAGTAGGCCTTGGTGAGGTTCAACCGGGACACCCTTGTTGTGGATTATTGATTATCGCCTAATCTGAGGGTTTGCCTTCAGCCAACTAGCATGAACCGCGCAGTCCAGGAGTGGACCATTGGGTTTCTTTTGGTGAGCCTCCATCTGTTATGTCTTTCATTTGCGATCATTAGATCTCCTCGAGATTCATGAATACATATTTTATATGTACAACAATCATCGATATATGTCTCATATATTTGAGCTCACATACTAGGTCATGAGAATGAGAGTTTTAACATAAGTTTATAAGAAGCGCTATCAACTCACCACTAATAATGTGTTGATCATTGGTAAGATCATCCTAAGATGAATTTTGCACTCATAGGATAATAAATCTCAATTTTTTTATCACGTTCTATCTAAAATAATTCTAATTATGTAAAATTACCATATTCGATTTAAATATGTTCGCAAACATAAACAAACATATTTGAATTGATAAGCGGAAGCGAGATAACATCATACATACCTCCAGCCATAACTTAGACGTGCAGAGTCGACACTCTTTGCTTACACGATAAATTTTGTGTTATAGATCTTCTAAACTTTTCTCACTCACAACTCGATGGTGGGGAAAACTAAATTATGTGGAGCAAGCTTAGGGACCAAAACAACAAGCATCACATCTATTTATAGTGCTCTGCCCATCACAGAGATCTACAATCGTGATCTCATCACAGAGATCAACGGACGTGAGCAGGACATACAAAATGGTTGAACTTAGACTCAATATGGACCACATTATAAAATTTATTTCCCTTAAAAACACAAAAATCTTATTTCTTGAAAACACAAAGGTCTTATTTCCCTTGAAAACACAAAGAGTTTCCAACGAGAATTGTAAAGGAAAAGGAGCATTAATTAGGGAATTGTAATGAAAAATCCCAACATTCTCACACTTGGTCCATATAGTTCAACACATATCATATAGAGAAACCAAATATATGAATCATGACGATAGGTCCTCTTATAATGAGTATTATCTTCCATGTATTACACTATATCAAGTCTCTCAATTATAGCCATATAACTCAGTGAATAAATCATATGTCTATTCCAGATCCAAACCAAATGAGATTTCTCATAATAAACGAATATATGCACAAAATCATATGAGAAAACATCAACTGAATAAGAGTTCCATTAAAACAATAAGTGTACGTTTAGTTTAAATCACATTATGAAACCAATTCTCATTCGTACTACATAATCTTTAAAATTCTTTGGTGGCATGCCTTTAGTCAAAGGATCAACAATCATTAACTCAGTGCTAACGTGTTCGATGAACACTTTCTTTTCCTTAACACATTCTCTTATGGCTAAATATTTTATGTCAATGTGTTTACTTCGACTTCCACTCTTATTATTCTTACTCATAAATACTGCAGCTGAGTTGTCACAGTACAACTTTAATGGCCTTGAAATAGAGTCCACGGCTCTAAGCCTATATATGAAACTCTTCAACCATACACCATGCAAGGTAGCCTCAAAACAGGATACGAACTCAGCTTCCATAGTTGAAGTAGCAGTCAAGATTTGCTTAGCACTTTTCCAAGATACAGCTCCATCAGCTAGCATGAAAGTATAACCAAATGTTGATTTTCTTGAGTCAATGCAGCCAGTGTAGTCTGAATCGGAGTAGCCAATCACCTCCAAATTATCAGTTCGTTTGTACATGAGCATGTAGTCTTTTGTAACTTGAAGATTTCTCATCACTTTATTTGCAGCTTTCCAGTGGTCAATACTTAGATTACTTTGATATCTTCCCAACACTCCAACAATAAATGCTATGTCAGGTCTGGTACAAACCTGAGCTTACATAAGGCTTCCAGCAGCTGAGTCATACGGAATGTTCTTCATGTGTTCCCATTCAAAATTATTTTTTGGGCACTAACTCAAATCGAACTTATCACCCTTCATAATAGGTGCTATACTTGGTGAACAATTCTTCATGTGAAATCTCTCTAGAACTTTATTGATATAGGTCTCTTTAGACTAACCCAAAATACCTCGAGGTCTTTCCCTATGGATCTTAATGCCCATGACATAAGATGCCTCACCCATATCCTTCATATTAAAGTTTCTAGAGAGGAATTTTTTTTTACAGAAGAAACACTTTGACTCTTTCTTTATGTCTGGCTGAGGAGGAATCTTGCTCTTTCCATTATTTTTGGCTTGATCCCTCTTCTTCTTTCCTTAGAGTAGTGAAATTCACCTTTTCACCCTCTTCCATTGCCAACCTACCTTCCTCTTGGACACACATGGTCAACAGCTCATTAATTAACCATTTGTCTTTACGTGTGTTATAAGAGATTTTAAAGGGTCCATATTGTTGGGATAGAGTATTTAGAATGAAATGAACCAAGAAAGATTCCGAGATTTTAACTTCCAAAGCTTCAAGCTGAGCCGTTATGTCCCTCATGTGTATGATATGATCACGCACGCCTTTAATTCCAGTGAGCTTCATGGATGAAAACTACAAAATTAAGGTGCTGGCCAGAGCCTCGTCAGATGTTGCAAACTACTCATCGATGGCTTTCAGAATGACCTTATTATGCTGCTCGACAGAACCACAAATATCATCAGATATCTTGGTCTTTATGAACATTACAGAGAGGCGATTGGATCGCTCCCATTTTTCATAAAGATCAACAGCATCTGGAATGCTGGTTTCAGTAATGGCAGGTGGTTCGCCTTTTCTTATAGCATAATTAATATTCATTCATCATAAATGGAGAAGAACTCTCTCTTTCCACACCTTATAGTTATAACCCTTTAATTCGGGAATGTCACACTTAAAATCAGAAATGTTCGCAGGTTGAATAACTGTAAAAATTTTCAAACATACATGTTCATTAACCAAAATTTTTTAGACCAAAAAAAAATATCATGTTTTACCAATGTAAATCATGCTTAAATTGATGATCCAGTGACATAGAATTTGTTTGTGGGCTAAAATCCTACTCAAATAGATTCATTTAACAATTTTATGATAAAACTATCAAATTATGTTCCCTTTATTAATTTATATGGGTCGATCAATAAATATAAGTTGAATCCAGTATCCAGTTATCAACAGAACTGTGAACTGCCAACAATAATGCAACATGTATTTATTTAATTACCTCATTTGTGCTATCAATCTCCTTCTTCTTAAGATTCCTACAGTTCCTTTTTATGTGGCCCGCCTTGCCACAATTCCAGCAGGTTGCCTGCTGACCAGACTTTGATTTTAATCTTCCTCTGTTTGAGTTCTTGTTATGTGATCTCCCTCTGGAATAAAAAAATAGTGCCGAACAAGAACCCAAGGTCTCGCCAGAATCTTTCCTACGCACCTCCTCAGTCAAAATCAAATCACGAATATCACATATTTCAGTTCAGATTTACCTGCAAAACTGCTAACTGCCATCCTCATGGCTTCCCAACTATTTGGCAATGAAGCCAACGAAATCAACGCACGATTTCATCATCAAAATCATGTGTTGAGGAACAGACACACCTTCCACCATCTTCAAATTGAATAACTTCTTCATCGGATGCACCTTGTTATTCGCCGATGACTTTTCATACATGCCTGATAAAGCTGTCATGAGATCTGCAGTAGTCCTCTCCTTGATGACGTTGTGGGCAACGGACCTCGACAGGGTTAATCGAACAACCCCCAGAACCTGTCGATCCAACATATTCCATTCCGCCTCGTCCATCTTTTTCGGCTTCTTATTCAGTAACGACGGGTGAAGTTTCTTTTGCATAGAGATAATACTCTATCTGCATCTTCTAGTAACCAAAATCTATGTTATTGAACTTCTTGATCTCCGATGTCATCACTTAGTCTCCGCACATCGTTCTCTTTCAGCCTCGAACCAAGACTCTGTTACCATTCATTATGAAAAATGACGGTAATAAAGCGAAAACTTGATCGAGAAAAATTACAAAATAGAAAAGGTGACGCACATATTTACGTGGTTCGGCAAATTGCCTACGTCCATGGAGCTGCATTGGATTTTATTAACTTTGAGGATTACACCAGTCGAATATCTCAACAACAACAAGAAATAATACTTTGTCTATTACAAGAAGAATACTCTCTCTCTCTCTCTCTCTCTCTCTCTCTCTCTCTTTCCTTTCTCGTGATCCTATTACGAATCCAAAGATTAAAACCTACCATTATTGGAATCTCACCTAATCATTCGGGAGACCAGCAACCCCATGACCATTCGGTAGCTTCATCGCTTTACGAATAAGATGAAACCATCCCGAGCTAAAGAATGTGAGATCCCTTCGAGCTCGGTTCCCTTCAATCCCCCTTCGTGAAGATTTTCCCCAAAGAAAAAGTTCTTCCACTTTACCTATTGGCTAGAGGTAGGCCCTCCGTTGAAGAGTAACGAAACTGGAATGAGTCTCTTAATCAGTAGATAGAAATTCTCCGGGAAGAAGAGGCCGAGCTGGACCATGCAGCATTCTCACAAGTAGACTAACTCCGATCCCAAGGAAAAGAGCGACGCCGGAAGTTACAATTTTATTGGGTTTTCAGAAACCATTAGTGGGCACGATTTGGGTGCAATAAGCTCCAATAGATCTTTCCATGTCTTCATAGTTTGTTAATTGGGTAAATCTGATCGGGAAATTTTCTTATAGGAAGAGATCAATGAGGAAGATGAAGCGGCTTTAGCAGTTTTCTTTGGAAATGATGCTGGTCCGTAGCTCACACTAGCGGAAAATATAAGGAAAACGACATGTATGTTAGGTATGTGGCTCATATACCGGTAGATGGAGTCTCTTGGTGAAGAGATGTGTCTCTTCATAGTTAGTGGGTTGAGGGGGAGCGAGAGCGAATTTGTAATTTATGCATGGGTGGTTTTATCTATAAATAGAGGTGCAACCCATGTGTATGATTTGGACCGAACTCGTAACTCCTCTGACATAGTGAAATTCGCCACTCTGCTCCCCCCGAGGACGTAGGCATGTCTATGCCGAACCTCGTTAAATCTCTGTGTTCTTCTTCTGGATTTGCGTTGTGTTCGCCCTGAATTTTCATAACACTGCAGGGTTCCTCCAGTTTGTTCATCGTCATATAATCTTTTTGATTATTGTAAATTGGTATTTCATTGATTTTTTTTTTCAAAAAATACCTTTTTTTAGCAAACTGACGTAGCCAATCAACCCTGCGACATACTCAATATCTATAAACGGTTATCTATTTAAAATTTAGTACAGCATAGTAGGTATGGATTATTTTGCAGATCATATTATTTCTTATCAACATATAATTCTACATTTGTTTTGTTAAAGATATTGATCGATGCCATTCCAAGAGGGTTTACGTTGTAAAATTAAATTGCTGTCGTTGCTACTGCACGTTTGTTGTAATGATCTAGTCAATTAAATGAATTAAATAAGTAATTAATTTAAAGAATTGTATTTTTATGTACTTACATATGCTTTACTAAGTATATTTAATCTCTTAAAAAATTGAGCTTTAATTTTGGTCCCAATTTAGTAAAATTTTGATTAATTATTTCTGACAAAAATGCTATGAGTCTAAAAGTATACAAAAGTCAACTTAAATAACATAATTTTGAAATAAAATAAGCTTTTACTCATCCAAAGAGACAAAATATATGTAGAATGAGCCATCAATGTTTGTTTTTATGTAGAAGTAATTGAGTTAACTCGAGCATTTGTTGGGGATTATTAAAGTGAAATAGCGGAGGTTATTAAAGTGGAACCACGGATGTTACTGGGGGTTATTGGGTGGTTATTGCCGCGTTATTGAAATGGTTATTGAAATTATTTTGCGGGGGTTATTGAAGTGGAACCGTAAATGTTATTGGAAGGTTATTTCGGGATTATTGGAATTATACTCTAATAACACCGAAATAATACATCAATAACCCTGAAATAACTCCCCAATAACCTCAACGGTTCCATGTCAATAACCCCATAAAAAAAAATTATTTTTTATAATATTTTATGAGGTGGGCCCATGTAGCATACGCGACGGCATATTACTGGAGTTCGCACACAGAGTTGCGTCTCCATATAAAAAACTTTCTTCTTGTTTTATTATGTTACAATATTTTGTAAAATTACCATATTCGATCTAAACATGTTCACAAAAATAAACAACCATATTTGAATCGATAAGCAGAAACGACATAGGATTATACATACCTCCAGCCATAACTTACACGGGCAAAGTCGACACTCATAATTTACACAGTAAATTTTCTATTATAGATATTCTAAACTTTTCTCACTCACAACCCGATGGTGCGGAAAACAAAATTAGGAGGAGCAAGCTTATGGACCAAAACATTAAGCATCACGTCTATTTATAGTGCTCTTCCCATCACAGAGCTCAACGAATGTGAACAGGGCATAGTGTTGAACTTAAACACAATATAGACCACATATTGAAATTTATTTCTCTTGAAAATACGAAGGGTGAAATTTATTTTCCCTTGAAAACACAAAGGGTGAAATTTATTTTCTTAAAAACAACAAGGAATTCCAACATTCTCCCACTTGGTCCATATAGTTCAACACACAACATATAGAGAAGCAAAATATATGAATCATGGTGATATGTCATCTTATAGTGAGTATTATCTTTCATGTATTACACTATATCAAGTCTCTCAACACTAGCCCATACAACTTAATGAATAAATCATATGTCTATTCCAGGTCTAAACCAAATGAGATTTCTCAAAATAAACGAATGAATAAATATGTGCACAAAACCATATGAGAAAACATCAACTGAATAAGAGTTTCATAAAAATAAATGTTCGTACAATGTAAATCACATTCTGGAACCAAGCCTCATTTGTACTACATGATCCTTAAAATTCTTTTGTGGCATGCCTTTAGTCAAATGATCAGCAATCATCAGCTCAGTGCTAACGTGTTCAATGTCCACTCTCTTTTCCATAACACGTTCTCTTATGGCTAAACATTTGATGTTGATGTGTTTACTTCGACCTCCACTCTTATTGTTCTTAGTCATAAATACTGCAGCTGAGTTGTCACAGTACAACTTTAATGGCTCGAAATAGAGTCCACAACTCTAAGCCCATATATGAAACTCTTCAACCATACACCATGCGAGGTAGCCTCAAAATAGGATACGAACTCAGCTTCCATAGTGGAAGTAGCAGTCACTGTCTGTTTAGCACTTCTCCAAGATACAGCTCCACCAACTAGCATGAAAATATAACCACATGTTGATTTTCTTGAGTCAATGCAGCCAACGTAGTCTGAATTGGAGTTGCCAATCACCTCCAAATTATCAGTTCGTTTGTGCATGAGCATGTAATCCTTTGTACCTTGAAGATATCTCATCACTTTCTTTGCATCTTTCTAGTGGTCGATACCTGGATTACTCTGATATCTTCTCAACACTCCAACAGCAAATGCAATGTCAGGTCAGGTACAAACCGGAGCATACATAAGGCTTCCAATAGCTGAAGCGTATAGAATGTTTTTCATTTGTTCTCGTTTGAAATTATTTTTCGGGCACTGACTCAAATCGAATCTATCACCCTTCACAATATATGATATACTTGGTGAACGATTTTTCATGTAAAATCTCTCTACAACTTTATTGATATAGGTCTCTTAAGACAAACCCAAAATACCTCGAGATCTTTCTCTATGGATCTTAATGCCAATGACATAGGATGCCTTACCCATATCCTTTATATCAAAGTTCCTAGTGAGGCATTGTTTCACATCATAAAGTAAATCCCTATCATTGGTTGCAAGTAAAATATCATCCAAATACAGTATAAGAAAACAAATTTTACTTCCACTAACCTTTTGATATATACATTGATCAATGATGTTCTCTTCAAAACCAAATGAATTAATAACTTCATGAAATTTTGAATACCACTGACGGGAGGCTTGTTTCAAATCGCATATGGATTTATTTAGCTTGCAGACCAAGTGCTCACCATCACTAGAGAACAATCCTTCTGGTTGTTTCATGTAAACCTCTTCCTCTAGATCACCATTAAGGAATTTCGTTTTCACATCCATTTGATGCAACTCAAAATCAAAATGAACTGCCAATGCCATAATTACTCGAAGAGAATCCTTTTTAGATACAGAAGAAAATGTCTTCGTGTAGTCAATTCCTTCCCTCTAAGTGAACCCTTTGGCAACAAGTGTTGCCTTATGTCTCTCAATGTTACCTTGCGAGTCTTTCTTTGTTTTAAAAACCCATTTACATCCAATGGCTTTTACACAATTAGGCAACTCAATGAGATCTCATACTCGATTAGATGCCATAGAATCTAACTCATATTTCATAACATTATGCCAAAAGTTCGATTCCTTAGAACTCATGGCTTGTGAAAACGTTTCAATATCATTTTCGGCTCCAATGTTGTAGCCCGATTCTTGAAGATACACAACATAATCACTAGGTATAGCTGATTTTCTTTCTCTAGTAGACCTTCTTAATGTTGTTTCAACATTCTCCTCAAGAGCATGTTGTTCAACTGGTTGAACAACAATACATTGTTGTTCCTCATTTATAGCTTGATCTACTTGATCTTTATTAATAGCTTGTGGAACTTCAGTAATTGGTTGTCTTACACCTGTTTGTTCCTCATTTATAGCTTGACCTAGAGGGTTGAGCTTCACAGTGATCATTTTCAGAAACAATGTCCCGAAATTGATCACTCCCACTGATCAAGTCATACTCAAGAAATTTTTCATTTCTTGATTGCACAATCCTAGTGCTATGAGACAGACAATAGAATCTATACCCTTTAGACCTTTCATCATATCCAATAAAATACTCACTAATGGTCCTTGGGTCTAACTTCCTTTCTTGTAGGTTGTAGATTCTTACTTTAGACGGGCATCCCCAAACGCGTATATATCGCAAACTTGGTTTCCAATCGTTGAATAACTCAAAAGGCGTCTTTGGAACAGCCTTGGTTGGAACTCTGTTTAATATATACACAGTCGTATTTAGAGCTTCAATCCACAAGAATTCAGGGAGTTTCGTGTTACTCCACATACTTCTCACCATGTCCATTAAAGTTCGATTTCTTCTTTATGCCACACCATTCTGATCTAGAGAACCAAACATAGTGTGTTGGGCAACAATTTCATGTTCTTGAAGAAACTTCGCAAATGGACCAGGTGCTTGTCCACTCTCTGTGTATCTTCCATAGTACTCCCCACCTCTATCTGACCTCATGATTTTAATTTGCTTTCCACATTGATTCTCCACTTCAGTCTTAAAGACTTTAAAGGCATCTAAAGCTTAGTCCTTAGAACGAAGTAAGTAGAGATACATATATTGTGAATAATCGCTTATGAAGGTGACAAAGTACCTTGGACCAACTACATTCATGTCTGGACAACAAATATCTATATTATTATCTCCAAAAGGTTTGCGTTCCTCTTGGCACTCTTTTTAGACTTATTAGTTTCCTTACCCTTTATGCAATCTATACAAGTTTCAAAGGAAGCAAAATCAAAAGTACTAAGTACCCCTTCATTTACCAAACTTTTAATTCTATTAATGGAGATATGTCTTAATCTCCGATGCCACAACATAGAGGTTTCCTCATTCACAACACAACGTTTTAACCCAGCAGTAACATGCATGGAATTATAAGCAACATCATTTTGCAATTCAATAGAGTAAAGACTATCAGACAAAGTACCATAACCAATAGCCTTAGATTCAAAAGATAAACTAAAACCAGAATCCAAGAAGTTAAAGGAAAAACCCAAAGGTACAAGTCTTGAAATAGAAATCAAATTCCAAGAGAAACTTGGAACATAAAAAGTCTTTTCCAAACGTAAAACAAAACCGCTACTTAAAACCAAACTGCACGTGCCAATTGCTTCTGCATGTGAACTCATCTTGCTTTCTGAATAGATGCATTGTTCACTTCTCACTGGCTTCCTTATGTTTTGCATACCCTGCAAGGTATTAGAAATATGGATTGTCGAACCAGAATCAATCCACCATGTGTTATAATTAACATTAACAATATTAGACTCATAACAGATGAATGAAAGTTGAGTACCTTTCTTGTCGAGCCAGTTCTTAAACTTAATGCAGTCTTTCTTCATGTGCTCTTTCTTCTTACAGAAGAAACACTTTAACACTTTCTTTATGTCTGGCTGAGGAGGAATCTTGCCCTATCCATTATTTTTGGCTTAATCCCTCTTTCTCTTTCCTTGAGTAGTGAAATTCACCTTTTCACCCTCTTCCATTGCCAACCTACCTTCCTCTTGGACACACATGGTCAACAGCTCATTAATTAATCATTTGTCTTTATGTGTGTTATAAGAGATTTTGAAGGGTCCATATTGTTGGGGCAAAGTGTTCATAATGAAATGAACTAGGAAAGATTTCGAGATTTTTACTTCCAAAGCTTCCAGCTGAGACGCTACATCCCTCATGTGCATGATATGATCACGCATGCCTTTAATTCCACTGAGCTTCATGGATGAAAACTGCATAATTAAGGTGCTGGCCAGAGTCTTGTCAGATGTTGCAAACTGCTCATCGATGGCTTTCAGAAGGTCCTTGACCTTATTATGCTGCTCGACATAACCACGGAACCAGCAAATATCTTGGTCTTTATGAACATTACAGAGAGCGATTGGATCGCTCCCATTTTTCATAAAGATTAATAGCATCCGGAATGCTGGTTTCAGTAATGGCAGGTGGTTCGTCTTTTCTTATAGCATAATCAATATCCATCCATCCTAAATGGAGAAGAACTCTCTCTTTCCACACCTTATAGTTATCACCCTTTAATTCGAGAATGTCACACTTAAAATCAGAAATGTTCACAGGTTGAATAACTACAAAAATTTTCATACATACATGCTCATTAACCAAGATTTTTGAGACAAAAAAATGTCATGTTTTACCAATGTAAATATGCTCAAATCGATGAATCTAGTGACATATAATTTGTTTGTGGGCTAAAATCCTACTCAAATAGATTCATCTAACAACTTTATGATAAAACTATCAAGTTATATTCCTTTTATTAATTCCCGTGGGTAGATTAATAAATATAAGTTGATATTTTATTCTAATTAATCATACAAATATAACAAAATTCCTGTGGGTAGATTTTATTATCTCTCCTATGATTAATTACAACTAATGTTGTAATGCTATTCATGAACTTAATATATAATTTTAATTAATTAAAGATGTTGTGGCTATTCCTTAATTAATTAAAATTATATGAATCAACTAACATTAATTAATTCTTTATTAAGAGCTAAACATTTACATATAATCATATATAATGCAAATAAGATGAATAACAATGCATAAATATTATTTAACATAATTTTTGCATGTATAATAACCATAAATCTATACACAAAAATTTCAAGAAATAAATAAATAATATATACATAACAGTTATTCAACTTTTAAACCAAATAAGTTCTTATTCATAATTTTAATGTGCATAAATTACTTAACTTAATATTGTATGTTTAATCTATCACAAAATTTAAACATACAATTTTAAAAAATAACTAAATAATTTAGACATATTAAATACAAAAATAACTTATAATAAATTTCAAAAATCATTTATGTGTCAAAATTCTAATGCCCAAAATCAAAATGTTTTCTCCAAACCGAGCAATAAATTGCTCATAATCGAAAATCACGTATACGGGCATATGAACAGAGTAAAACATAAAGCAAGACAGAGGTTAATCAACAAGACTCTGATACCAAATGTAAAATTATCATATTCAATCTAAACATCTTCACAAACATAAACAAACATATTTGAATCGATAAGCAGAAATGAGATAGGATTATACATACCTCCAGCCATAACTTACACGAGCAGAGTCGACACTCACAATTTACACAGTAAATTTTCTGTTATAGATCTTCTAAAGTTTTCTCACTCACAACCCGATGGTGCGGAAAACAAAATTATGAGGAGCAAGCTTAGGGACCAAAACAGTAAGCTCAATGGATGTGAACATGGCATAATGTTGAACTTAGACACAATATAGACCACATCCTGAAATTTATTTCCCTTGAAAACATAAAGGGTGAAATTTATTTTCCCTTGAAAACACAAATGATGAAAATTATTTCCTTGAAAACAACAAGGAATTGCAACATATTTTACAATAGGATCTTCTCTTATGAAAAATTTGGGCCTGAGTATGCCCATAATATTTTAATTGAAATAAATCTCAAAACAAAATAATGTAAAGAAATTGAAGCAAAATTAAAAAGTATTTATTTTTTTGTTTTTATTAGGAACATTTACATACATTACCACTTAATCCCAAACTTCAATTATTACGAAAAGGTGTATTTCCGAAAGATTTGGATGATATAAATGCAAAAAAAAAAAAATTAAGTATTAAATACGTTAATACATAAATTTTGGGCGGTATATATGTAAATCTCTCCTTTTAACCATCCAACTAATCTTTCTAAAAGTGAAAGGGCGGCACAACGCGAGAGATCTCAGCATCTATGACTTGACGACGCATCTCCCTTCCAACAATAAGCTCCTTCTCAGTTACTGGATACGAATGGTTCAGGCCAATCAAAGCCTTCCACCCGTCGTTGAGTCGCGCCGCCGCCCACCTGAATGCTACTCGAGTGCGGCGCAACAGACCGCGCCGCTGTCTGGTGCCATCGGCGGCGGTGATTCTTCCTCCGAGCAGCACTGGTTTGGTCTTGCTTCGGCGGAGCCGCCGTCCCGATCTGCTAAATCTATTCACTCTCTTTTCCATTTCCGATCCCCTTCTTTTATCACTTGCTCTCTGTTTCCTCTTTAAAGCTTTGGACTTTATGAGAAGATTAGCATTGCATCCTTGTTAATTTTATAGACCAGAGAAGGAAAGTTTGGAGGATTTACATAAATAACATGCAATTCCTATGTATTTACATCTGTAACCCTCAAATTTTATTTTATTTTTAATATTTATATCATTCAAATATTATAGATCACATCAAAAGAAGTATTATTTTTTATATTGAAAAGATAAGATATGTTTTTTTCATACATAGATAATATTATATATATGTAAAAAATTAAAGTTTAAGTTCTATACATATATGTAAATACATGAGAATTGAGGGTTATGAATGTAAATCTTCTAAATTTTTAGTAATATACCAGGTCAAAATATGAGTATAATATTCATACAGCCAAAAATAATTCACGGTTTGGTCCTAAAAAGTTAATAATTTTGTTTTTGTGTCCGATAGAATCAAAGCTATGCTAAAAAAATTATAGTTATAAATTATAATTTTCTAATTTTGGTTTATAAAATTTTAAATTGAAGGCCATTTGTGAGTAATTTGGTTAACTTTACAATTAAAAGGACATTTCAATGCAAACTAGTCACATGACACCAAATTATTATGATTGAGTCTAAATTGACAAAATCAAATATTGGAAGCATAGTTAGAACATTTTAATTCTATTTAAAAGACAAAATAGTGTTTGAATATTAGATTATTATAATATAAATGAGAATTACATTAAGAAAAATATAACTAGCACATGTCACTTAATTATGATTTCATTAATTTAAGTTTTATCTAAACTTATCAAGATATTAATGTAAAAATTTATTGATAAATTCTCATTTATCATATAAAATAGATCTTGATTTATAATTTAAGAGAGCTTAAATATTATCAAAACTTTATAACTTTACTCGACAAGCAATGTCAACGATCATTATGTGGCACCGTCATCATCATTATTGTCTGACTCTTGTTGTTCAATTGTTAGCACTCAATTAGAATTTTTTTACTGTCATTGCTCTATCATTATTGCCTAACTTTCACATTTGACTATCAATTATCACTGGTCAGTTGTTATAATCTAATTGTTATCTTTTGATCAACGTCATAACTCTTTGCTATTTTCCACTATTCTCTAATGTAACCACATAAGGTCAAATTAGTATTCTATATTTTATAATCTTATATTCTCTAGTTTAAAGAAAGATCAAAGTGTATAAGCTTACTTACCAAGAATTTTCAACTTAGTTAGGTTTCATGATTTTTTTCTCTCCAATATTTCATGTATAAATTTTAGTTTCTTCTTTTAATTATTTTATATTTGTGCATTTGTATAATCTTCATACAATATTAAGACTTAAGATTCTTTTTATTATGATGAATATTCTATCTTGTAATTATTGTAACATTTTTGAACAATGATGAGATGAAAAACTTAATGCGCAGCAATAAGTTAACTTGATTCAATTTCTTGAATATAAACAATATTACTTTATTCTAAATCTGATGGGTTCAATTAATTTATTTATATTTCATATTTTGGGTATTCACGTACATAGTACCCAATTCCTTATAATATGAAAATGTATGTGCCTGCATGTTAAATACTTTATCTTCCACCACTCTGATGATATTGTGTTTGAAAGAAAGTTATTGATGTTAAAGTATTACATTTAAACATTAGGTTTAGGATAATGCTCTTATAGTTAATCTTTGTCATTATTGAAACTGGAACTGCTCAGGAGACACACCTAAGGAATAAAACGTAAATAGAGGAACATAACAAAGAGAATACGGCAATGAACAGTGAAATTGTGTAACCTTTATTCATGAAATTAGCTATCTATTTATATATATTAAATACCGAGTAACAAGTACCGACTATCGACTAATGAGTATTGAGTAATGAGTACTCACACAAGCAGCTATTCACCTTAGTTCAATTCCAAATATGTATTTTAGCTTTACAATTGTTGTTGTATATAAACAATATGCCAACATGAATCTTAATACAATAAGATGGCTTATAAGGAAGGGGACAATCAATCGTCTAAACAGTCGTCTACTGCAATTGGCAACAGACGATTACCAAACAACAAAAGAATCAGATGTTGACGAAGAAAGCGTTAGATGCCAGCAAGTGTATCAAAGGACCTCATCCTTCAGAATGACGATAAACGTTCTCCAAAATGGCCATCAGATAAGTCAAACCCGGATCATGTATCGACAAAGTTATGGCAGGACAAACAGTTCACAAGCTTGTCACCGTTTGAATAAACCAACCAGTCTTATTATTTTCAAATTTACTAAAGGTTCCCTCTAAAAGTTAATGATGAAGGGGCAGATCATTAATTTTGTCAGTTTAAGACCCATTCCTATAAATAGAGTGTCCATATCATAAAAAAAGTTTACACATTCTTTATTGTTCATTACTATTTCTCATTTTTCTCTCTTGTCCGCTCTATTCCTTAGGTGTGCTTTCAGGAAACTTTTGGATTCAATATATCGTCAACAAGAAGAGAAGTGTAATATCAGCAACAACAATGAGAGACTAGCCACAGAAGCTTAGTGGAAGGAGGGTGCACTAGAGAGTTCATGGAGGAATTCATCAAGTAGAAACTGCAAGACCTGAGAACTCAGATCACCAACCAGATGTCATAACAGTTTGTGGAAGTACTTAAAGCAGTTGCAGTTTAGGAGGGCCCCAATCCCTAGAGGGGAATGGGCTCAGCTGAAACCATGTCCTTCCCCGCATGAATAATCGCCAGCACATAACGAGAGGAGAACAAATCACCCACAGGAGAGGGTTGAGAATGTGCAATACCAAAACATTGCCGGATCAGCCCCTATGGTGGAAAGGCAGCGGCTAGTGAGGACAGAAGTGATACAACAGTCAAAGATGCTTTCTTCATGTAGATCTCTGGAGTTGAGCCCCCAAAGAATTTCAAATTTCCCGCTATGGAGTTGCACAAAGAATGGTTTGATCCAAATGAACGCCTCGCTTCATTCGAATTTTCAGTGTGTTTGCTGAAGATCTCAGATGCCTTTAAATGCAAACAATATTTTACAATGTTCAGATCATTCGCTCTAAGGTGGTTACACACATTACATGTGGAGGTAATCATCTGCTATGCAAAGTTCAATAGACTTTTCCTAACACAATTTACTAGTGCAATAAGATCCAAAAAGAGCTTATGGTCCCTATGACAACTAAAATAAGGTCCAAATGTGAGTTTGTGATCATTCATTGCATGGTTCCAAAAAGAAACATTGGAAGTGAAAGATCTGTAGTCCGATATAACTTAGGCCACATTGACACAAGGCATGTGGTCAGAAAGATTTCACATCGACTTCGACCTAGCAGAACCCCAGTGTCTCGTCGAATTGCTAGAGATGGCCAATAAATACATCAATGCGTTTGAAAATGCCACGAAAGTCGCCCTGCAATAACCCTAACTGTCAGCAAAGCGATTGAAGAAAACAAGCAGAGACACATAACTAGCGATCGATCCAATAGCATAAATGAATCCAGAACAATTACGAGGCCCCAATAGCTACTCCCTTGAGGGTGTTAATGTGGAGATAGTAGACACAAGGACAATAATTTTTCAAGAATGCGCCACCGATGAGACCAGAGCTTTCTTCCGAGACAATGGGAAATATTGTAAGTACCATAAGGACCACGACTACGACAGAGAAGAGTGCATGCACCTTTAGAATCCGATCAAGGAACTGATAAAAGATAGAAAAGTGAAAGAAATCGCCAACCTTGGAGTCACGACTCAGAGGCAGGGAAAAGCCCCATAGGTGGAGCATCCGACAAACCTATGCACACTAATATTATCCATATCGTAAGATTCTTCCTTGCCATACTTGGAAGAATCGAACCACCCAGATGAGCGGGCTTGAATAGGCAACAAACAGGAGAAGCCTGCATCGCAACTTGTGCTCCAAAATCCAAAAACCACCTGCATGTCTACTTCACCGACGAGGATCTGCCTCCAAAAGGAAACCCCCACAATGATGCCAAAGTAATAGCGACCAATATCAATAAAAACCAAGTGGGGAGAATCCTCATTGATAGGGAACCTTTGTGAATGTGTTGTTCAAATAGGTATTTGATAAGTTATGTCTTACTGTCGACCGAACGACTGCACCAGTTGGACTATTATATGATTTTTTTTGGAGAAAGGAGGGAAGTGCTCAGGGTAATTGGACTCCCAATAGTTGGGGAGATAACATAAAACATTTTACTTCAATAGAGGATTTCCTCGTGGTGGATTCTCTCCCAACATATATTGTCATATTCGGTCGATTGCTCCTCAATGGTTTCAGAGCGGTGTTCTCTACTTACCACGCCACGATCAAATGTTTTAGAGACATAAAAATCATCACTATTTAGGGGAACTTGGAGTAGGCTTGGGCTGTAACATGCCTTTTGACCTCATTTTTGATGTGGTCTTCCCTTTTCCTTCTATAGAGCTCAGGATCTAGGCCTAGGATTTCCTCTGACTATTCTAGAGGACTAGTATTGAGACCCATACCACTTAGAAATTCGAACCACCTCTTGACTCATTGTAGTATCATATGTGTGGTTTCAAATCCTTAACGTTTAGTTGGGTCGATTAGTCTCATATGACATTTAATTTGTAATTTTAATGTATTTTTTGCACCTTTTGAAAAAAGATTCCTATATTCCTATGTGCTGCATAGCTTTTAAGAAGCAATGGAATCGAAGAAATAAATATGTAGACAAAAAATACGTCGAGATGAATCATAATACAATCAAATGGCTCAGAAGTAAGGGGACGATCGATCTTCTAATCAGTCGCCTACAACAGTTGACAACGAACAACTACCAAACGACCG
Source organism: Papilionanthe hookeriana x Papilionanthe teres (assembly GCA_022702705.1). Lineage (NCBI taxonomy): Eukaryota > Viridiplantae > Streptophyta > Magnoliopsida > Asparagales > Orchidaceae > Papilionanthe > Papilionanthe hookeriana x Papilionanthe teres. The sequence continues at coordinate 55,704,828 of CM040424.1, forward strand.
AAAAATCAGATGTTGACGAGGAAAAATGTTACATGCCGACAAGCGTATTAAAGGACCTCACCTTTCAGAACAATAATCGACCTTCTTTAAGCCGGTCGTCAGATAACGCAAATTGAGATCAAGTATTGACAGAGTCAAGGCAGGATGAACAGTCAATGAGCTTGTCATTGTTTGAATAAATCAACTATCTTTGTTATATTCAAATTTACTAAAGCGTCATCTAAAATTTAATGATAAAGGTGTAGATCTGTAATTTTGTAAGTGTTGAATATGAAACTATCCAAAAAACACGCCCATGATATAAAACGTTATAAATATAGAGTAGTAGTAGAGAATAATAAGAAATGTGTAACATTTATTCATGATATTAGGTCCAGATTCTACAAAATTACATATCAGTTCCATCATTATTAGCCTGTTAGAGAGACTTTTTGATAATTATAAAAATATCCACATATACTTAGACTGTAAGAATGATTCGATCTATAAGAAGCTCGTCGGTCTTTTGTTGTGTCTTTGAGTCTGGCAACTATCTATCCAAAAAGTATGTTTATTCCGGATCTTCATGAGGGCCGATCGCAACCCCGCGAGAATTTACTTGATTTGTTCTTCTGATCGCTAGAACCAGATGCCTCCTTCGCCAATTTCCAACCTAAACGATCATCAAAAACCCTGTTCGATCATCCGTATATACCATTCGAGCTGTTCATCTGTCTCGAGATTCGTGCCGACATATTTTACATATAGTAAGACTAAGACGCATTCCTATAAATAAGAAGTTCATGTTATGGATAAAGATTACGTACCCTTTACGGTGTATTATCGTTTCTTTTCTTTTTTTCTTGTACGCTCTATTCATTTGGTAGTTTTTTAGGACACTTTTGCATTCAATAACAGTCATGTATTTTATTATTAATATAATATTTATTATGTAGTATTTATTATAGCAATTTAGACCCAACTTTTTTATAAATAAGAGGAGCTTTTATTGCATAATGCGAATTTATGTCCAGTGTCCAGTAAGAACGAGTGAAATATACAATTTTATTTTTTTTATTTTTAGAGTAGGGCCCTCCTAAATTTTTTCACCGTATGCAATAAAAAATCAAATAAGAGACCTGAAGAAAAGCTTCGGGTTCTCTTTTTTGGATATGACTTCGGGCCCGTTTGGGGCTGTTTATAAGTGCGGCGGCTTTTTCAAAATGCCGCCGTACCGTTTGGTTTGTTCATTTCAACTGCTTATCCAATAAGTCGGTTTTAAATTCTTTAAAGAAGTTGATCGCGGTAAGGCACCTGTAATTCAGCTTATCAGCAGCTTAAGAGAAAAAGCTGGATAAGTATAAGCCGCCCTAAATACACTCTTGATTTAGCGTTTAACAATCCCACAAATAGCAGCCGTATACATGGAGACAATTTTTAGCCGGCAGCAGGCCCACAGCACCACGTTAAAAACTCATTATTCATAATTCCTATTTGATCTTAATCCTGTTCGCTGTTTAGCTCAACAGGTGATTCATTTCCTTCCGTCGCTCCCATTATTTGACCACAGCTTCATCTCCATTTCTGGCTGTCGTCAACGATAAACGGTAGGGACGAAAACCCTAAACCCCACCAAACCCTAGCTCAACCCTTCCCAAAATGGAATCCCTCGGCGTTCTTTTCACGAATCCAATGGATTCCTATCTGGAGGAGGAGCTTGACCGGCGGTTCAAGCTCTTCCGCCTCTGGGATTCGCCTCCCGAAAAGCGTAAGGAATTTCTCCGGGCTCACTCCGGCGAGATACGGGCGGTGGTGGGTAACTCCGTGGCGGGAGCCGACGCAGATATGATCGATGCTCTTCCGGCGCTGGAGATCGTTGCATCCTTCAGCGTGGGGCTAGACAAGATCGACCTCGATAAGTGCAGGGAGAAGGGAATTAGGGTTACCAACACCCCCGACGTTCTTACGGATGACGTTGCGGACCTGGCCATTGGCTTGGCGATTTGCACCATGCGGCAGATCTGTCAGAGCGATCGCTTCGTGCGGAGCGGTGCCTGGTTGAAGAAAGGGTCTTACCAGCTTACTGCTAAGGTAACGACTTGATCAGCAATGTTTTTTATATTTATTACTCTGTTAAAACAGTTTTTTTCACGCAATAAGGGGATGTTAAAATCTCCGTGGTGGTTGTTTGTTTTTGAACCATGGCATAATGGTCTAGGGATTTTTTCATGCATAGAACACCAGAGTTTATATGTATAGTATGAGATCTCAAAATAGAATTGAGAGAAATTTTCTTTATTTTTCTCTGTTTAATAGAAGCAGACCACAACCTATATTATAGCCTAAAACATGGAACAAATTAATGTAATTTCTACACAGGAAAATAAATAAAATCTGACATAATACTGGTAAGTAATTATTAGGTGAAAAACTGCTAATAATTACAGACTAATTTCCTCTTAATAATTATAAAGATTATGTAATAATTACTGAGTGATTGACTCCTCATAATTACGAAGATTATACACTACCCCTCAAATTGATGCTGACTGGTCAAGAAACATCAGTTTGCCACAAAAAAACTGATAACATTGTCAGGTCAAAAAATCCTCAAACAGTGAGTCTGCAGCTCGAGAGTCGCCAAAGCCTAAGAGTGCGGAGAGTCTCGGCTGAGAGCATCAAGCCGGAGTATCGAGCCGGAGTATCGCGGCCGAGAGTCTCTGGCCGGAGTGCTGCGGCCGAGAGTCTGCGGCCGGAGTCTGCGGCCGAGAGCGCCGGCTAGGAATGCCTTGGGTAGGAGCTCTGGCGGCAGAGGAGGACATCGCTGGCGAGGACCGAATGGCTGTCGAGGATCGAAGTGCCGGCGAGGACCAAAGGGCAGGAGAGGATCGAATGGCCGGCGAGGACCGAAGGGCCGGCGATGGTCGAAGGGTCGACGAGGGTCGAAGGGGCCAACGAGGGTCGAAGGGACCGGCGAGGAACGAATGGCCGGCGAGGACCGAAGGGCAGATGAGGATCGAAGGGCCGTCGAGGATCGAATGGCCGTCGAGGATCGAAGGGCCGTCGAGGATCGAATGGACCACGAGGAGCGAAGGGCCGGCGAGGATCGAATGGCCGACGAGCTTCGGGCGCGAAGAAGAGCGGCGCGACGAAGCAATCTGAAGGCGCCGGAGTCGAAGATATCGTTAACGAAGAAGACGAAGGCAGACGAAGATGCTTTCGAAAGATTCCAAGTCGGAGGGGGAATTAAGGCAAGACATACTTCCTCCATTCCAGACTAATTTTTCCTTATTTTTCTCTCTTTAATAAGAACAGATTACAACATATATTTATAGCCTAAAACGTGGAAGAAATTAAGGTAATTTCTAAAAGAAAAATAAATAAAATCTGACATAATACTGATAAGTAATTCTTAGGTGAATAACTCCTAATAATTACAAACTAATTTCCTCTTAATAATTATGAAGATTCTGTAATAATTACTGAATGATTGTCTCCTCATAATTACGAAGATTCTACATATAGAACCTAAAATTTTAATACTAATAAAAAGAATCCAAAACTCTTTATTTTATCCTGTTCAAACTCTGCTTCTCGTGCGTTCGCCTCCGTCAATCGCTGCGCGGGAAACAAATTTGGCGGCGATTTGAAGGCAACGACTTAATCGCGATTGTGGTCTACACAGACCTCCGAAACTCCCATGTTTATCCTCCTCGGCTCCGCTCGACCTACAGACTTCCGAAAACTCCCATCTTTCTCCTTTCTCCACTCCGCTCGAGCTAATTGGGAAGGCAATGAATTCATCGCGCGACATCTGAAACTCCCATTTTTTTTCTACTTCGCTCCTCTCGATCTAATTGGGAAGGCAAAGAGTTCATCGCGGTTTCTTTAGACATCCTAAATTCCCATCTTTCTCCTTCTGCTCCCCTCCGCTCCTACCCGAAAGCAGTGAGCAAGGTAGTCCCCGTATTTCTTCCCCTCAAATAAAAATCAAATTATTTTCCTTTTCTTAAAGAATTCGAGGGAGCTAATTCTCATCTATATGTTTCCATACATCGAACAAAAAATTTCTGTTATTTCTAAGTGGTATGACTCTAGTGGTTCCTTCTATTTCTTCCCCTATTGCTTTGTTGTTAGATGGGCATTGTTTTGTATTCGGTCCTCTTTTAACTTTTGATTTATCTTAGTTTACTACGTATGCTTGATTTTCTCCGCGTCATGAGTAGGGTTGTGATTGAGACGAGTCGAGCTGAGTGTATCATAGTTCGGACTTGACTTGATATAATTATAAGTTGTTCATGCTTGGCTTGAGCTTGTGTCGAGCTTTCATATATTGTTTAAATTTGACTTGTTTAAAATTTTCAATCTTTTGGACTTGATTTGTAGTTGATTTGTTTATGAAAAGTGAACGAGTATTTAAACGAGTTAGTAAATGAGTTAAAAATTTAAACGAGCAACCAGATTTTCATACAAAAAATTTAGGAAAATAATTTTATAAATTTGATCGCAGCTATTAATTTTTTGATTATAAACTCTTAATCCTTCAATATTTTAAAACTTGTTTGAGGTGAGAATATTTCAACCAGTACATTTATGTCCTGGTGTACATAACGGTGGAAATAACAAACAACATCATCTTGGGTAGCTGAAGATATTGGAGAGTAGTGAATAAAAATCCTGAGATTCTCCAAAACAGTTTAGCAACCCTTTATAATTTATATGGGTTATTGTTACTTTACATGAAGTTGTGGAGGTCAAGAGAGCAAGCACAAGAGAGTATTATTGGATTTGTAGATGATAGCTACAGGTGGGTGCCTGTACTACAAGCGGCACTTATAATTGAAATCTCGGCTCTCATGTTACATATGCTTGTAGTAAGCAACTCATTTTTAAAAATATTTTATTTGAGTTTCAAGGTTTGCATTGATGGATTTCTAGCAAGATGCAGACATATTATTGGGCATGATGCTTGTCATTTAAAGTTGAGGTATCTTGGTGTGTTACTGTCCGCCACTTCATTAAATGGGAACAACGGGCTCTTTACAATAGCATTCACAGTTGCTGAAATAGAGTCGAAGACAACTTGGCATTGGTTTTTAGAACAATTAGCTATGTTTATAGGGTTTGAGTTATATCCTCTTGCATTTATATCTGATATAGAGAATGGCCTTCGAGAACCAATCAAAGATTGTTTTTCCAGATGCTAAACATGGGTTTGTATGCGACATCTATCTAAGAATATAAAAAAAATTATTTAATTATAGTGACTTCACTATGGTGCAAAGTTTGGTATGGGCAGTAGTTGATTCATGTATTAATTGTGAATTTAATATTAAGATGTATGAGTTAAGGTATATATCCTCGCAAGTGTACTCATACTTGATTGGTTTGTCATACAAGTGGTCTAAAAGTGATTCTATGTGGTATGTTTTTATGTCTCAAGAAATTTAGACTCTGCAACCTTGATCATGAATTTAGAAAGATCAGAGAAGCATGCAGAGCTTGGTTCTTTGATGCCCAATGACCAAAACCAAAAGTTTGGTGTTCTATGTTTGATGCTCCATATATAGATAAAATATCAAATATTTCATTTTTTGTATGTGGATATGAGAGTTCATGTGTTGTATATGTAATTATATGCAGTCCTAAAACCTCATGTTTTTTACTCTTTTTTAATAATCATTTACAAAGTGCATTAATAAACGGGATGAGTGTTTGGAGTATTTATATTCATAAAGTCATAACTGACCCAACCCAACTAAATTTTAACTTTCGACTGAACTATAATATGTTGGTAATCATGTTAAGAAAAATTGAGTAATTATCAATTAGTAGAAATTAGACATTCAAAAGCCTTAAAAGGAACATACTCAACTAGATAAAGTAATTCTTAGATGGTATGAAAAAAAAGAGGCAAAAATCTCGATTCTCAACGTAATTGACCCACCTTGCTGAGAAGGAGCTTGAGGTGAGCGTCTAAATAAAAAATTAGTGTCTAACATATCCCCTAATTGATAAAACTTGAGACTTTTTGAGAAAATTCATATGATATTATATTCATAAGAAAGTACAACGAATCCACTTTACACTTCTTCGGGTCCATCAGAAGTTGGAGTACTTCTCATACGGCACAAGCATGATGGGACTAGGTTGACTAATCTCAGGCTAGTTGGGGTTGGTTCTGGAGATCAATTCTTTAGGTTTGCTCAACTTATTCTATCACACTGAAATATTGCTTTTGATCCATCAGAAGCTGAAGCACGCCCCACATGGCACCATCACGGTGTGATCATATTAATTGATTTCAAATCAGTTAGAGCTTATTTTTGTAGTCAATCTGTTAGACTAGTAAATCTGGAATGTGACGAATCACACGTCTTTTTAAGTTTAGTCCATCATAACCTTTTGTTCGAACATTCTTCAGGTCCATTGGTTGTTGGAGTACGCCCCTCGTGACACCAACACAATGTGATTAGGTTGATTGATCTTCCTACAATCGTCAATCCATTGAGTTAATAAATCTGGGTGGGTTATGTCTTACTCACATCCAATATACTCATCGCACACCGGAAAAAGGTTTGTTGAACTTAGTTTTATTTTATTCAAACTCTCCACAAGTTTGTTTTGGTCCATTGGAAGTTGGAGTATGCCCCATGTTGCCACATCACAATGTGGCCATGTTGTTTAATTATTGGCCAGTCAAGATTGTTTTTGTGGATTAATTATTTAAGTTGATAATTCTGAGTTAAGATAAATTTTTTAAAAAACTTTCTCTCAATCCAATTTATCCCACATTGATAAGATATTTTGTTCCTTCCTTCAGAGCCCGTCAGTTTTAGTTGGTCTACATCCAGCCCCAACGGAGCTGACACCTTGGCCGAGTAAAACTAGGATAGAGTTATGTTTATGTTACCGCTCCCTTGAGTCCCATTGCCTGACATTATGTCGGAACGCCGTCCTTAAAGTTAGAGAGAACTACCTTATTAAAGTCGGTAAGGCTACTTGATGTCGATGGGTTTTTGGGTCCGATGAGTTCAACACTTTAGACCTGTAAATCTTGGTTTGGTCAATGAGCACCTATTCAATCGTATGGTCTATTGAACGCCTACACAATGAACTTTCCTTTCCCAAGTTTATGGACTATTAATCAACAAAAGGTTGGTCATGCAGTTCACGTCTTGACTGATTAGACCTAAAGTATAGCCACTGTCCTCTGGTACAGTGATTGAATACTTCGGGACAAGACAGTTAGATATGGTTTTGCTTTGACCATTATTTTCACAGATCTAGTTGATGAACCGTCGGAAGTTGGAGCACGTCTCATATGACACCATCATAATGAGATCAAGTTCATTACTCTAGTCATAGTTGCGGCTGTTGATCTAGGTTAATACTTTGTGTTATTAATTCTGAGTTGAGATAAATTTCTTAACTTAATATAGCTCATTGGACATCAAACATATATATTTTCTTTCTTAGGTTCGTCAGTTTTGTTGACACACCGGCCTCAACTAAAAAGAGACCTTGGCTCTGTAAACCTATGGTGAGTCCAAGTATAACCATTGCATACTATCGAGTTAGAATCGCTAAGCTTATCTAGTGTGGACTAGAGGAATGAGCTGACATCGGCTTTTGTTATTGGGATTTAAGCCTTGACACGGCTCCTGCACTGAGCAACTTAGTTCATTACTTTCGTTGTATTCTCGGGTACAGTATAATAGTACCTTGACTAATCTAAACTAAGTTTGAAGCAAGCAACATCATTACCAGAAAACTTTCTTAGTTTTAGTTATTGAACATCTATATAACAAATCAATTCAATTAACATCCACAATTAAACAACTTTTTATTTGTTTTCGGTCCATTGATCTCAATTCCAACACGTGATTTGATAAATCAATGTTTTGATTTTATAAACCCACTAGAGTATGTGCAACTCTTTGGTATGGTCATTGCACGCTGCAAGAGAACCCTTAGAAGCCAAAGCCCAATGGTTCACATCTAAGACAATAGGGTAAGAACTTAAGGTAGATGCCATTACCTGAGCTATCTGCGTTAAACTGATTATCTAACTTGCCTTCAATTTAGATCCTCATGTTATCTATCCCGACCAAGTCGCCCTTGTGCACCTCTTAGGTTGAGAATAAGCTAAGTTCATGTATTCAAATTCACATTGCAATTCAAATCAAATTCCCCGGTGAAATTAAACCAATTTCTCTGTAATCTTATGAATCTTTCTCTCTAATTAGCTCTCAGGATGAATGATAAGCTCCAACGCCATCCTTCCTGATCTAGTCATTCCATCTATCTTTTAGGTGAGATGTTAGTCCCCCCCTGCTTTCTCTTCTCGTGAAGACAAATTCCCTGTCGGCCAACATTTTTGCTTTGAAAGAATTTAAAATTTAGTGATTTAGTTTAATATAAAAAGGTATATGATTTTTGAAAGTAGTTTTGAAAATAGTGTATTTTAATTTTGAAAGATGAGACCGCCTGTATCTCATTTGTCCAGTAATTTGCATAATCGTGTCTGATGTCACAAATGATACACTTTCTCGAAAGATTAATGTATTCTGCGACGGTAGACCCAATCATACGAACTAAGGGACTCGTGACATCCGTTTGGTCTGCGAACCTTTATGTGTGATCGACAAGCTTCCCTACCTAATAGAAAGATTGGCGAGGTTTATTTTACCCAGGTTCCGAGTTCCCATGATGCAGTGCTCCATAGTTAATTACATCTCAAATGACGTAGTGTCACTCGAGAAAATTCTCGATAATGATCGGTGGTTTTGTCTTCAAGAATTTCAACGTTTAGGTTTTCACGGTAGGATGTGGAAAAGCAAGTGAGAGTGGCTCAAATGGGAACAGTTATTTTCAGGAGTCCAAAGAAAACAAAAGGTAGGGGATGTCACAGATCTGAGACGAACCCCAATAACTTCCCAACTATCTTACTGTGCGGCTGCGTTTTGGAGAAGATGTTATTTAATTGTTTAATCCTGCCAATTTTATTATTTGGGACTTACACTTGCATAATATCGGATTATGCACATAGCCCGCAGAGATATGAGGGTTTACGTCGTACCGTACGACAACCTCGGAACCTAAAACGAGTTAGGACTTACGCTGCACAACACGGTTGCACAGAAGCCTGAAGAGGGAATTGAGGGTTTTACGCCGCGCGGGGCGAGCTACCTCGAAGTCCTATATGTTGTTATTTAAACTAGAAAGAGTTTTGCTGAAGAAGATCCTCTTGCTTCTCGATCCAAGCTCCTCGTTGTGCTGCCACGGAGTCAGCTCCAAGCTTCTCTTGAAGTAATAATCCCAATGTCCTAGGTTCAAGTGGTTTTGTCAAGTGTGTTCCAATGCTTTGGTGTCAAAGTTTGATTTTTGTTTTGGTTTCAGTTTCAGTTCAGGTTTTGCATGCAGAGTAGATATATTGCAAGTGTATAAAAGGTACGTGAAAAGTAACTTGCAGTAAAATAAATTGCAGTTGAGTAATTTGCTGGAAATAAATTGTAAAAACGTACGCTGACATCCGCTACAGTTACGATGATTTGTATTACGAGCATGACATGACTACAGATGGATTTAAATGGACTCGTCGGAAAATAGCAGAGCGAGAAAACTCAAATCACGAAAGTCGAAAGAAAAAACGAGTCGTAGAAAGCACACGTAAAACTCGTAGTCACATATGAAATATCGGACCCAGGTATAAGACATCGATAGAGCGCAGGGGCTCGGTAGACTGGCATGTGCTTATTCGACCTCGAATAAGAGTTACCGATCCGACAATCCATAGAGGTAGTCCTTAACCCAATCCAAGTGATTAACTATGGACCTTTATATATTTTATAAAAAAATATTCTTTGATTTTCATGCAAAAGTTGTTTAAGTTTTTATTTAGAATTTTTTTTTGATAACAAGCAAAAGAGATTATTTATTTATTTATTTTTTTATTTATTTTTGTAATTACTTTATAAAAAATAGTAGAGTCCACAGGCTAGTCACTCTAATCGTGCTAGGATTACTGGCGAACTAAGAGCGTCGGGGGCAATCTCACCAAGAGTCGGCGAATAGTACCATCGATCCTTTTCCTCTCCCCTTATGGAGGGTCCTCGAGGTAGGAGATACTATTCTAATTATCCCTCGTATCCCTCGTATAGCACACATAAGCATTATCATCATCGCCCTCGCCACCTAGACCTCGGACTCACACCAGATCCGATGATCCATATGTGGAAAAACAAATGTCCCCAATTGCCAGAAGAATCTGAGTGTAATGTTCAAACTCAAATCCCGGTGCATTGAGTTTCAATAATGGTTAAGTCATGTTGGGGAATTCCACAGTTGATTTAATTAGGGAAGGGTGAACCAAGCCTTGGTGCGTCCCCGTGTCTAGTGTCTTAATCAGCTTGTGAATTAGGGTCGAATCTACGGTTCACTGTGCATTCGAAGCTTAGGTGGACGTGCTCTCACCCATGGTGTATCCCTGACGTCTAGCAGCTCTACGTCGTGAATTAGGTGGGTGGCTCACCTAGGCGTGCTGCTCCTAGGTTTAGGAAACATATCGTCGTGAATTAGGTAAAGAGGTTTCACCTAAGGCGTGCACCTGGCGTTTAGGAAGTCTGCGATTAAGGTTAGGTGTATGACTCACCTGAGGTGTGCTCCTAAAGTCTCAGAAACATACACTCTAACTCGTGTCTTGAAGTGACTAAGAGCTGACTTATCATTCCTCGAGTTAAATCGAAATTCTCTTTTGTGACTTAACCGTTTTAAAAGAACAAAAATAAGTCAAGAGAACAAAAGAGCCGACTCACTCCAAGAACTAGTAAAGCCAAAAAAGAAGAAAAGCAAGTGAGTCAAGTCGAAAAATAAACGTTCAAATGGTGCGTTGAAGTATTGTCGGGCAACGATTAGCAGTTCTACGCGATAACCCTGCAAGCTCCTACGACTCGGGGCAGCAAGTTAGACACTCCAAACAACAGTCCTAAGCGTTGGACGACAATCCTACAGCTTCCAAATAATCCAAACAATGCTCAAACGGCTTTTCTAAATCTCCAGCAGCTCCAAACATCAACTAGAAACATTACACAACGAGCTTTAAAGTCACCAACAACTCCAAACAACGAATTAATAGTTCCAAATCACAATATATAACAATTAATAACTCTCAAACAGCCACCTATGACAATTGACAACTCCAAAACCGCCACCCACAGCTCTCATGGCATTTATAAACCCCGAACAACACTTCCATGGCATCCCACAACAATTTGCAACTCCAAACATCAATTTCGATTCTCCCCACAGCATTCTACAGCCCTGAACAATTTCAAACAGCAATTTATTGGTGTTAGACAGCACTTTCTAACTTTCCAATATCATCCTACAACTTTTCTATTCCTCCAAACAACAATTACAAACTTCCGAACAGCCCCCAACAGCAATTCCAAGCTTCCGGACAGCAGCTATACTCCTCCAAACATCAAACGGCTACCCCCTAAGCCTCCTACTGCGAGTATACAACAATTAATGGCATCCTACAGCGGGTATACAACAATTAATGGCATCCTACAACGGCCTCTAGGCACCCTCGCAGTTTCAACAACGACTAAGCGATCATCTTAAACACAAAACATCAATTTAAAAGCTTTCACAACGAATCTCAAATGATCAAACTACACTTTTAATACCTCAAGCAACATTTAAATGATGCGAAATTAATATCCGGAGAGCATAAAATAATACTAGGAAATGTTCATATACATACTACTTAATTCCCATGTGTTTACATTTTTAACACCTAAACATTTCACATCATATCAAAAATATCATAATTTAAGCTCTTAAAAACTGGAATCTACTTCATCATGTGTAAAATTGGTGACAAGCATGCAGAGATTAATGTTTAAGTGTCAAATGATAAATACGAGAGAATTAAGTGGCATGTATGTAAACCTTCCAAATAGTGCAACAAGATTAACTGCAACTCTATATAACAAAGCAAAGCGAAATCCAATTATAACATCCAAAAGATCTAGCTATGAGGTAAATAATAAGCTAATCGTAGCTTTCCCCAAGTCCAAATTGCAAAGCAACACAAATTTGACAACAACCTCCCAATTCCAAAATCATAAAGCAATGCAAAGCTAGCTATATAATTTCTGAAAACATCCGAATCATGAAGCGAAAGAAAGCAAAAAAAATCGATGTTTCCAAATAAGAATAAACTAATTATAGCTTTTTGACAATTGAATACAATTCAAGGTATTTTTATGCATGTAAATCTTTCAATATTTTAAAGAGAAATCATCAAAACAGATTATGATTTATATTCAAACACCTCCTGCAAAGAATCAAATTAGATCCAAGCATCTCGATACATGGAATAAGCAATAGAAGCTTTAATAGAATCGGATAAGAGTTAGAAAAAAAAAGACCTTGCGAGGGAATCCTGGGAATGCTACAACGAAGCATAAAGAAAGAGATCGAGTACGGTTTATGGCAAGGCAAAGGAATCCAGCGAGCGAGAGAGCAGACGGGAGAGGAGTCGAACGGCTATTTGGTGCGGGAAGGGGAAGCAGGCGAGTACGGGAGTCCGGTGCGATGCTTACAATTCAAGTGAAACGAGCCGAACGGGAGGCAGAGGGCTTCGGTGCAGAGAGGAGAGGTCGGATCGAGCGCTCCCTTCTTCGGTGGAGGGTGAAGCAGGCGGGAGTTGCAGCGCAGTCGTGAGAGGAACTGGATTTTGTCGCAGAGAGGACGCGTGCGAGTGCGGCTAGGGCTTCGGACAAGGGTATCGTCGTGCGGGGTAAAGGCGAGTCTCGGGGCAGAGTGCTCGAACAGGGAGGAGGGCTAGCAGGCGAAGCAGGTCTCGGTTCGTGCGCGGGGGAAGAAGCCTAGCGTCGAGTCTGGACGTGGGAAACGGCGAGCGGCTTCGGTTCGGTGGAGAGGTGCTGGGTGTTTCGAACAGAGGAGGAGCGGGATTCAGAGCTAGCAGGCGAGCCAAGCGAGAGTCTCTGCGTGAGGGAGATGGGACGATCCAAAGAGAACCAGCGGGAGAGAAGAACAGAAGAGGAAGATGAAGGCCGAATGTTCAGATTTGTCCAGTTGAACGGGATTTGTGCCCCGCGCCTCTCATAGCCGTTAAGTTTGCAATGAGCGGGGAATTGAATCCTTTCCGATCTGGGACAGCTTCATTAGGTAAGTAATAATCCCTAATTAAGTTTAATTGAGAGGGAATCGAGTGATTGATTTGAATTTTAAAATTTTAAAATTTGAAATGGCCCCGGCTCGTGTTCAACCTATGTCAGGCTCGAATTGAACCCGGGCTGAGTCCGAACCGGTGCCCCACTAATTTAAAGAAAATGCGCATCGATTTTCGTGCTAACGGCTCGCACGTGGAACCATAGTAATATGGGTGTCCTTCCTAGCTAAAGTTGACGTCCCGGACGCATCCGTGTGGTCCGTTTCATCATCCGGGGTCGTCCGGACAAGTTCGCCGACGGTCGGGCCAAAAAAGTGTCAAATTGTGGTGTGCCGAGTGCTCGAGTCATGAAGGGTTCACCTAAGGCCGTCTGATCCTATGGGAACTCATTTTCGAGCCCTCTGCATGTTAGTCCTTAGCCTTCGCAACTGTAAGTCGAGTGCTTGGGACTACCTACGTGTAGTCTTACAAAATGGGTCTAGAAGTGGTTCGACGCTCTATGTGAGGTGGGCTCCGTTACTAGTCCGCTAGGATGGTCAATACGAAATTCCTAAAGCTAGATCCTAGGGTCTAAGAGGAATAGCCTAAGACCTCACTAAAAATGAGGTCAACATTCCCCTAGTTTCTTTGACTAGTTTTCAGGATGAATGATAAGCCCCGACGCTGTCCATTCTGATCTAGTCATTCTGTCTATTCGTTAGGTTGGATGTGAGTCATTGCGCTTTCCTTTCTAGTGTAGACACATTTTTCAGTTTCCTTGACTAGTTTTCAGAATTTATGATAAGCTTCAACACCGTCTTTCCCTGCTTAATCATTCCGTCTATTCTCTAGGTTGAATGTTAGTTCATGCGCTTTCCTCTCTAGTGTGGTTAAACACTCGATCCTCCTTCAACTATCTCGTAGACTGAATGATTGTTCTAACACTGTCTTTCTTGATCTAGTCATCCCGTTCGCCTCTTTGGTTGAATGTAAATCTACATCATTTTCCACCCTAGTGTGTTCAGATGAACTCGAAATTATAGCGGATCCCAAACACTGTGATTCACAAAATTCTAACTCCAAATCTTTGACATACTAAAATTCAATCGTATATCCTAAGAGTTTGGTTGATAATTTCAGTCCAATATGTGTTTCGTACTTTGAACAATTCGCCACACATATTGGTAGTTCATTTGTTGATATCATTTTTGGTCACATACGACTTACATATACCTCACCCTTTGGTTTTGTAGTCACGCCAATTTTTGACCTGACGTGATCACGTCAGGCCTGAGCGTGACCACGTTCGAAAGTATCTCGGCGTGGTCACGCCCAGTTTAGGCGTGACCACCCCCAAGTATTTCTCAATGTGATCACGCTCAAGGTTGACGTGGTCACTTCCCATGCAACGCCAACGAGGCCTTTTTCCACGAATCTGGTGACGAATCATCATGTCGCTTCACCGGCAGTGATCTGTGGCACTTCCAACTGCCGGAATGAAGGTGGCTCTCGACTCATCGACGGTCAGAGACGACCTTCCTCGCTTATAAATAGACGACCTTTCCACTATCTCCGGGCACTTACATGCTTACAAACTTCGAGTTCTCAGAGTAAAGAAAGAAGAGGGAATGAAGAAGAAAACTTTTCTGGCAAGCCTCTTCCTCCGACCAGCCTTCTCTTCGGCAATTTTCCTCTTCTCTCTTCTTTAAGTTCAAGCATTTTATTTCAAGCTTAAGTTTAGACTAGGTTAGTCTGCTCAATAGCCTTGGATTAGGTTTGGGTTCGGGTTTGATTCAGGTCAACTCGAGCTCATCCTAATGCTAACATAATCTAGGCTTAACCCTAACCCGAGTTGAACCCAACCCAGATCCGACCTCACCCAACCCAGATCCGACCTAACTCGGCCCAGGTTAATTCAGTTCATCTTAAGTCCAACCCAGGTCAACCCATGTCTGACCCAAGTTAAGCTAGGTTCGATCCAGATCCAACCAAGGTCCAACCTAGGTCCAACCCAGGTCCAACACGGGTCAACCCAAGGCCAACCCATGTCCGACCCAGGTCAATCCAGGTCGACGCAGGTCAAACCCAAGTCAAGCCAGGTCCAACTCAGGTCATCCCAGGTCAAATCAAGTTCATCACAGGTCCCACCCAAGTCCAGCCATGGCCAACCCAAGTCAACGTAGGTCCAATCAAGGTTAGCCAAGATACAATCCAGGTCTAACTTAGGTCAAACCCAATTCAACCCAGGTCAACCCAAATTTAACCCTGGTTCGACTCAGGTCCAACTCAGGTCTAACTTTGATCAACCTAAATCAACCCAAATCCAACACATGCCCAAACCAACTGATCCTTGTCATATTTGACCTTAATTTTGAGCCAACCTAACATGGAAATTGAGCTCATTTTAGCTTAATCCTAACACAACTCTAATTAAGACTAAATGTATGTCGTTTGTTTTGTTTCATGTGTCATTTCATGTTTCATTTCTTGTGTAGTCTTCAAAAATAAAAAAAAAGAAAATATACATAAAACAAAAGGGATAAAAACCTCCCACAAGATGGTTTTCTCCACAAACATCAAAATCAAATCCTAATCAATATAAACTCATGAACTTAGGAAAATTTTGTTTTCTCACAACGACTGATATACCCAGGAATTGAAACAAAACATGAATTCAATATTCTTTGATTGTTCACCACGAGTGACAAAACTAGGAATTGAAACAAACTGTGACTTCACAATTGAATCTTAAATAACATTTAAAATACACCGAGATAAATAACAATGACAAAACCTAGGTAGATCTACATGATCCTTAGGATAGCTAACTTAAACATCAAATTGACGATCATACACTTACATTAGGTTAGCCCAAGTATAGAAACCTAGGTTAGTTTGATATGTGCCCTAGTTAGTACTGAGGACTATGACATACAAAATAAATAAATCTGCCCCCTGAGACTAGATGAAATACCTTAGAATGATGTAACTCATGGTTACTGACGATGATATTTTAGACCGCTTCAAAACTATAAATCCTTTATGCTACAACATTCAAAGGGTATTCTTGGTTATGAGATTTGTTATAGTTGACGCATACCAATGTCCTACGGACGATGGAAAGCTATGTGCATCATGACCGGAGACGTTATTCTCAATGTTTAGGTTAGTTCAACCCTTAGAATTCCTTATAGAATATATGGTTTCACTTCTCATCTAAAAATCCTTCTTACTCGATCTGTCCTTATCTTAGGGATTCTAGTCATTTTCGTCAATGAAATCAAGTATTTTTGATTCAACTTTTGACCTCAGCTGATCAATTCAAACTCATCATCAGTCTTTTTCAAACTCTTCAACCATTACTCTTCAGGCATATACCTCCTCCCTTGGACGGTTAAACCCATTAATTTGGGTCTTTCCCATGATACATTGCCATCAGAGTGTAAATCTCATTCCTTTAAGCTTAGGGATTCTCTACTTATCTTCCAGAACTTCAATTATGAAAGTTTGAAATTTGATAATTATACTCATTATATTACTCGAGCCTTCTCCAGGGCTCACTACTCTAGAGATGCAATTACTATGAGAACTCGCTCTTTTAGGAAACGAGACCCACAATTTAAAATAAGTCTCATCTTACACCTCTAGGGTAAGGGAAAAACCCTGATTCCGTAGATTTGTGAAGAATTTCATCATTTGGGCAGTCAGACCAATTTTTAAGGTAATATTTTCTTTCTCCTAGAATATATGTTATTATTCAAAATGTCGTATCTATATTGACGACGCACAAAAATCTCCTACTATCTAACTATTACTAGATAATAAAATTTTAATGGGGTATTCCACTATTTATAATAAGTAATTGTTAATCCATATATCATTCCAGAACTAAAGCATACATCGAATCCATTTCAATAAAGAAATCCCAAGTATACATTAAACCCAAGAAAAGGATTATGGAAGTTGGAAGAAAATATTAACTGCAACACACACACACACACACACACACACACACACACACATACATATACATGCATACATAATTGTAAGAGTTTAGAAAATGTTAGTTGTAGATTAATAAACTAAGGTTTCAATAACAATGCAACAAAATCTCCATACATTTTAATATATATTAAGAAATGAAAATGTTTTAATATTGGGATGTAAATCATTGCGTGGAAGCTAGTGAAAAGTTGGGAGCCCACTTGTGGATTCCAAGAATTGAGCCCGAGACGATAAAGGGCTACCTTTTAGAACCGCATCTCGAGCCTCAGTGCATTCGAAAATGCAGATAAAACAGTTGACAACCTTTCTAAGTGAGACCATTTCCGATATAGTTCACTTTTGAGAATCAAGTAGGGAATTTTCCTTCCAAGGAGCTTACCCACGATGGCCTTTTCAAGTTTTATTCGATTAGCATCAATGACATTCTCGTTAAGCAGCATTGTGGTGTCATCGGTCAAGGCAAAGCTTCAGTTTGGACATGTTTAGGTCTTTTTCAAAAGTATTTCACATTGCTCGACCCTTTGCTGAAAGAGGCCTTTGATCTTGGTGCAAAAGGGTTGGTTCCACTTTGCATTCCCCTAAATAAATTAAATTTTCATGGCTTTTCATAGTTTGGTTGCTTCCTTGTCCTCTTTCAATGGTTCATGGCTCTGTCTACCGAGGTTGCTGCTAAGGGATTTTGACTTGGCATTTCCACAAGTAATTGGAGTGCATAAATTGTTACCAGCATTGCTTGGAGTCATAAGACTCAAGGATTGTTCATCCCTGCAAAAAAATAATAGTATGTACCTAGTAGCTGCTCTAGACCAGCAGATAACCGGCCACCCACCGTTCTTCCAACATCCCCTCCCTTCCCCTACCCCTTCCCCCTCTTGTCACCGTAGCTCTCAATTACTTGATGAATAAGTAGCTCTGGCTGTAATGCGGGAATGGTTGGCTTAAAGATGCAGGTTTTGCATGACTTTTGGAATAATTCCTGTAGTAGTTATGCTAATATTTACTGTTCAGAGTTCACTTAGAAATAATTGAGCTGTGAATTTTGGGAAGCTGTAATTCTTCACTTGTTTGTTTGATTTTGTATGATTTGAGATTGCAATTACCTGAGAAGTCTTATGGTCTCACACTTAGAACACCAAATTGAGTTTCTTCTCTTAATGTTTGCTGTAATTTGGGATTGTTTGGGTTAAAGATGTAGGTTTTACATGACTTTCGGACTCATTCCTGTAGTACTTAGGTTAATATTTCTGCGTAATTTCGGAATTCCTATACTTAGAAACAATTAAGCTGTGAATTTTGGGAAGCTGTAATTCCTCAGTTGTTTGTTTGTTTTTGTATGATTTCAGATTGTAATTTCCTGAAAGGTCTTATGGTCTCACATTTAAAAAACCAAATCGAGTTTCTTCTCTGCTTTTCTTTAATTCCCGGTTTTACAAGAATTATGAGGGCAACCTTCCTCAATGGCTGAAGTAGAAAGAAGGATGTTTCGGAGATTTTTTTACGCCATGATCTCATTGTTGTCTTTCCTAGCTAGCATTAGTCGCGATTGCATTGCAAAGTTTTCGGTGACGATAGGGTGAAGGGGAATGAAGGGGATGGATGTAGGAGAAGCTACGTCGAGGGGAGCAGCAGAGAAGAAAGATGGGAGTTTCGGATGTCTGTAGCTTGAGCAGAGTGGAGGAGGAGAAAGATGGGAGTTTTCGAGGTCTGTATAAGGCGGGATGAAGTCAGTTATCTTTCCAACTCATTCCTAAATCACTAAGAAGCGAATGTAGGGAGGAGAGCAAGTTAAGTTTACTGTTTCTTTCAGGTAATGTTAAAGTTTCAGGTTCTATAGATTTAATTTTTAAGGTTTTGTATTTCATGTATGTAAAAATCCCAAAGCTATTTTATGCTATGACATTAATAATAATCTAAAATTTCACTAGAAAATAATTTGAAGTAGAAAGCACTAGTTTGAGAAGTAGCTTCGTTAAGAAATCTTTAGAGTATTGTGTTACATGTTCTAACCTTTTTACTTGCAAAATAATTTTTACATTCTCCCCAGTAAAAGAAAATTTACTTAATCTTTAGACCCTACTTGGACTAAAGACCCTACCTGGTCTAAATAATTTCTCTAAATGTAACTCAAAATAAAATGAAGGATTAAGTTGCTGACTTGGGGATTCAAGAGTAAGAGATCTTGGCCTATGCAAAGTAAAAATTTTAGAGCTATTGCTCTCTATAAGATAAATATTGCCCCTAGGTGAAGAAAATTTGAACTTAATTGGTTGCCTAAATCCCTTCATAATTTACAACACAGAAAAAATTTCAATCTAACTGTATAGAGAATACAAAACTTCTTAAAAACAATATATAAAAAAATAAAAATATCAAGTTTGTTGTCAACAATTGGGAAAGTCACACTACAAATAGTTTATTAGCAATACTTTGAAGTAAAACTGTAAGATAGGCTTGGTAACCATTCATTTGTAGTATTGTTTTGTTCTTTTTCTTTCTGTCGTTGTGGAAAAGATATTTCGTCCGAACACCGCTTGTCCGGACGGTTAATCATCGGGCATCATGCCACCCGGGCGAGATGGCGACCGGTGGCTTGCTGTGCTGAAGTCCGGGCCACGCCAGTAGTTGGCCTTTTGCGGTTGTTTCGAACCCTTTGGTTTTCCTTCCCTGTTTGAAGCCCTTATTCTGCATCGCCCCTCTCGCTTTGTTTATCTTCTTCGCTTCGAAATCAACACAACATAAAGATAAACTAGGCGTTGTGCTTCACGATTCAGTCATCTGTTATGTTCCCCCACTTTGTCGTCTCGTTTCTCTGCCTCATTCACGGTGAAGTCAAACTTTTCTTGAGCTGATCTTCTTCCCGGTCGAATTTACTTTGCACGGTTGTTTTCCTCAGCGTCGTCTGTACCACGCAGGACAGAAATTCTGAAACTCCTAACTCTCACCGAAGCCCTACGCAACGCTTCTCTTCCTCTCTTCTCTAGCCCACCGCATACGCGAAGCCTGCCCCCAAGCTCGCGATCCTGTGTCGTCTCTGCTGCATCTATCTAAGCCGCTCACATCTGTCTCATCACGCAAATTCACCGAACCGTACGCTGTTCACACCGGAAGCCCTCACCGAACACTGCCCGAGAGTTCAATTTTGGTTTCTATGTGTTTTCCTGCTCTGAGGAGAGGATGAGAGAGATCAGCCCTTTCCCACACGTAGAGCGATGGGTGTGGCCATATTTTCCTTTCTAGGATCGCTCGCCGCCTTCTGCAATCATATAGAGTCCAGCTCCAATGCCCTTTTCGATTCCGTTCAGAGGCAACCGATTCAGCATGATTCGGCGGTTGTCGCCTTCTTATAGCCACTGTAGCATCGAATCTCCACAACCAGCAGCGATCTTATCTTGCTACACTCCATGGCGTTCGACACAGTCTCCATTGAGGAGTTCCTTGGTTGTTACAATGAGATCTACAAAGCGAATGAGAAGCACATTTCTGAAATTGAGGATATTATGAGAAGCTTCGGATATGTTCCTGATACTGGACCAGAGGATGAAGACTATGAGGAGTTTGCTGCGAATGTGAGGCTTTACAGTACGAGCAAGGATTTTTATGGAATGGGTTCTGCTATGAAAAAGCCTCTGCTCGCTTCCTTCTCCCCAACTGAAGCTGCACAGAGTGTTGTACCATTACCTTCGCCTCCCTGCGCAGCAGACAACGATATGGTCGCCCTCTCTCTCGTTTCACACAACCTAGCTCCTCGCAACTATCTTTGCTCATCGCAACTCTCTTTGCTCATTTAAACCGAAGCCATAGAAGTCTGTGCCTTCTCCATTTCACTGTCCCTGTTCTTTTGCTCTCATTCACATTACGAGTTGGGCACACTTCTTTCTCATCCGGAGTCTGTTATCCGCGCACCACCGCACCTTATATTTCTTATTCCAACTTCGTTATGTGTGCTTTCTTACTCGACCTATCTGCAACATCTATCTGAGCCATTTTTACTGTTCACAATGCTTTTATTTTGTTGTGTGATTGTAAACTAAAAGAAAAAAGAAACTTGCATTGTTCTTCTACTATGTTGTTGGCAATCCTCGTTGTTGAAGATTGTCGCCGTCAACACCGAAAGGTATAATTTTGGGTATGGAGCAATTTTTCGAAATTATCCACTCAAGGAAACACGAATACCCGTTTGTAGGGAAATTAAGTACTGTTCAGGAAAAAAAGCAGATTTCGTTTGAAAAATTATTTTTTAAAACTTTTTAAAATTGGGGAGTTTAAAACATCCGTTCGTGGGAAAGTGAATACCCGTCCCTAGGGAATTGAGTACCATTCAAGTAAATAAAGTATAACTCGTAGAATATGGGTTTGCCATTTAACCTTTTGTGCAGGTACTTCGAAAACCTATTTCGTCTTTTAAGATCGTGGGTTAAATTCACACTTTTGTACCTCGATCATGGTGTCTCACAACATTGACCAGATCGTCTTTTAAGATAACTAGGAAGGTTAGCATCCTCTGTATCCCCAAATTGGGGTTTATGTAGGAAGACTGCAAAAATTTTAAGTGATTTTGGACTTGTAAATGTTCTTAAGAAATTAAATTATTTTGAATTTGAAACAATAAAAAAAAGAAAATAAAAAGAAACATAAATCGGGAATTAAAAGTCTCAAACTCGATTATACTTGAAAGTTAATAAATAAAAAATCGAATTCTTAGTGTAAATGAATATTTATACGATATATTTAAATACATAAATTGGAGGGGCTAAGCCTAAATTTAATTTGCAATATAATAAATTGGAGAGGATAAGCTTGTAAGCTTGGCTAAAATATGAGATATCATAAATTAGAAGGGTTAAGCTTAAATTGAATATGAAATGTCATAAACTGATTGTCTAAATTTAAATTGAATATCAAATTATGAAAATTGGGGGCTAAATATAAATCGAATGCCAAACTCTATAAATTGGTGTTTGAACTTGGTTATAAAATTGAAATATCATGAATTGGAGCTAAGCTTGATTGAGTTTAATTGTAGGGGCCGTTAAATTGACTCAAATTTGAACACATAAATTAGAGTTAAATTCAATGATATAATTGTCATTCTTAAATATTAAATTATGACTTATATGTTCAATTCTGTCACCGAATTCGCAACATGTTTGCAAGCAAACGAAAGATGATGTTTTAAATAGCTTAAAATGAACATATGCATACATCGATGTATTCATTTAATTTAGGAAATTCATATAACTTTAATTTATATGTTTCATTTTTAAAGCAATTTTGATTCAATTAATGCTTTACAGCTGTGTGAATTGCCTTAAGACATACATAGTTCTTTAAAGTAACCAAATACATAAAATGTAAAGCTCGCATTTGGTCCAACCAATATATTGAATGCTCAAATATGTTCAAGAATGTTGCGCGGGCTGATCGGGTCGCCTTGTTTATAGAACATGTTTGTAAGTCTCACCTAACTAGTATGATCCTTCTCCTCATAAGAACTAAAATTGATCAGTCTAGCAATCTCGAAATAAGTGTCTAAATCCTAATTTATAAATCAAAATCACCGAATTCGATCCTTCTTTTTATAAAGATATGACTCGATGGGACTTTTTCTTTGAAAATTTTAAATTGACAAAGCTATAAATGTCCCCACATCAAATGTAAAAGTTCTAAATATTCAATACCCCATTGATGATCGTTTTGATGGAAGATTTCAACTGGAGGGATCAATATTTTAAATCAAGACTTTCAAAATAAATAATTGAAATCTCTAAGTTAAGAAATCAATAAAGCTAAAAGCAAACTCTATTCACCGTCAGCAACAGTTTGTCGAGGGTGACTAACTTGTGATTTTGTGAGCTAATATCACATCAAATGTATCAATATGCAATATACTTATAATCAAAATAATTGCATGCCAGTAAGAGTGTGACTCGAGTTCTCTGTCTTCATGATACTACAACCAGATGACACCACAAAATAATGATTATGACAAAAAATCTCTGACCAGGTGGTTGCCGCCAAATGACACCATTATATTACGGTTACTGCCGCAACCCGTTCCACAATGACATTCTACCCTTTGAGTTGTGAATTATAGGGATATAATTGATTGAAATAAAACGTTCCCCTTACATATTATCCGCCCCAAATCTATAAGGATCTTTTAGACGACACAACCCATGGCTGCTGACAAGAATCTTCTGTCAGGTTGGGTTGACTACCTCATTTGACTAAAGCCCCGTTTGGGGCAACGGCGCGGCCCGTTGCTGAAATGTGTCGTTTGGTGCGATGCTGGCGGAAATACCTAAAAAGCAGGCAACGAGTTGAACACCGCGACCAGCTTTCGTGCGAAGCTTTTTAAGATCGCTCCCCTTCTTTTGCCTTAATCCTTGCAAAAATTTCCTTCGAATCCTTTTTCTATTCTTCTTTGACGGTGCCGCTCTTCTCTGGCCTTTTTCCTCCTCTTCCCCCTCTTCTTTGGTTCCCCAGTTACCCTTCCCCTATTCCTCCTCTTCTGTTTACGGCTGATATGGTTCACTTGTCTTCTCCTCTCTTCTCTTCTGTTCGTGACTGGTTGCCTGATTTTGATAATTGTATGCGCAACGGCTTGTTGGTTTATGTTGGCTCTGGGATTGTTTATGTATGTGGTAATGCTCTTGGTGGCAAAATCTTTGGTTTGCCAATTCGTAAAAAAAAAGAGGATTTTCAGTGGGTTGGATTTGTTTGTATATGTGATATGCTCGTCTCATATTAAAAATATTATCATCAATATTTTACTTGTAATTTTATTAGTTTTTTTCTTTTTCTTTGACACTTTCAATACTCACTGTTAAGTGAGTTGTGTATCTGAATTTTTATTCTGTTTTGAAATGAATTTCTGCTTATGAAGTATCAAATACGTGACGGTCACAATTCTTTTTTAAACATATTTACTAAACAGGGATAAAACAATCATTTTTAATAAACAATGTCTCCATAGATAGTTTACACATACTCGCAACAAACAACTAAGCTAATTTTTCTTCGTAGAAGATCTTACTGGGCAAGCAAGTAGTGAGTGAATAACTAAGAAGCCGGAGTCGCCCAAACATACCTTAAGTAGATCAGAGACCATGACAACATGGGATGACGAAACCATGAGA
This sequence comes from Papilionanthe hookeriana x Papilionanthe teres, assembly GCA_022702705.1. Lineage (NCBI taxonomy): Eukaryota > Viridiplantae > Streptophyta > Magnoliopsida > Asparagales > Orchidaceae > Papilionanthe > Papilionanthe hookeriana x Papilionanthe teres. The sequence continues at coordinate 55,729,137 of CM040424.1, forward strand.
TATTGATTGAGTTTTGTCTTCATCCCCCACCATGCGCTTTAAGCTTCAAGTAGTGAGTTGTACAACTTAAATCATGTGTTTGCTATTATTATATGTTAAATATTTAATTCTTAATAATCAGTCTTGAGCGAAAGTGCTCTTTCGTTATCCTGTGGGGGGTTAATTAACTATAGGGGCTTGCGCCTATGAGAAACCTCAAACTCCAGATCAAAAAGTCCTCGCAAACTGAGAACAAAATCTTTGGGTAGCGTCTTATCTACAATCTAATATACCTTCTGAAAATTTATCCTTCCAAAACTCTCTCAAAATAAAAATAAAAATGAATTGCAGAGAGTTGTTCAAGGGAGCAGTCATTGATTTTTTGGAGCCCACAATATTTCATTTTTAGGCAACTCAATCCTATTTGACAAATTCACCAACACATGAACTTCAATAAACTAACAATTACATTTGGGTAAGAACCATAAAAGAAATCAATAGAAACTTGTATAAATACAACGTATAAACTTTCACACAAATGTTATATATGACTATATAATCTCTCTTAGACAACTCCCCATCAAACCCCAGGCATTGAAAGTTGACACACGGGCTGCTTTACTCTGATCCTAACTTTAGTCTAAATCTCCTTTTTACCCAAAAAAAAAAAAAAAAAAATCATAATCAGGAGCATGATAACTTTGAATGATTACCCTTGTGAAGAAAACTCTTTGGCATAAGTTTGAAGCTCAATAAGGGTGACTAGTTCTTGACAATGTATGAGAGCAACAAGGGGACCGACTAAGTTTAGGAGTTGAATGGGCAATCAATTGAACAATTTGACCCATGACAAATCAATTGAGCAATTTAACCATGACAAAATGACTCTTGTCAATGATTAATTCTCCCATGAGAGCTCAATAATCTTGACATGCAAAATATCCATATGTTTTTACTTGACAATAGTATTCACTATTTGCTCATAATATTTGGTATTCAACAATTTATCAATGATATTTGATATTTGATAATTCACCCATGTCATTCAAATGTCATAATTCATTTATGACATATAGTATTTAGTGATTTGTCCATGACATCTAGTATTCAATAATTCACCCATGACGTGTAGCGTTCAATATATCATCTATGACAGTGTTGTACAATTTATATATGTTATTTGGTATTTGGAAATCCACCTATTGTATATTCAACTTGGTGAGCTTTTTAATACTAGGACAAATAAAAGAAAAATAAAAATCTGCACGGCTGGTCACATGGCTCGACCCGACCGTAGGTGTGTTAATACGGGTTAGCAGGTTAGGTTCGAGTCAGACCTGAAACTGACCCGACTCGAATACGGTTAACCCAAATTTGACCCGAGTAATAAACAAGTCAAAATTTAGACCCGAACTAGAGCACCCACAAACTGGAATCTAACCTAAAATTTCATGCTTATTTGGATCGTGTTTGGATTTCTGGTTCAACTTGAATCTTACCCAAATAATAAATGAGTTGAATTCTCTGACCCGAACCTGACTTAAAAAATATTTCGATCAACATTAATCCATATTTTTTCGAATAGAATTCGAATCATGTTAATGTGTTGGATCAATTTTTGACAGGCGTAGGCTGAATACAAATTAGCCAGCCACATATGCCTACACCACCTTTTATTCAACAGCTGATCCTTTCTTTATAGTCATTTCCTCGCGTCAGTCCGTCACCTAACTAGTGTTTTTTTTTTTGGGATATCTTTGATCGGAACTTCACCTCCATTTTTGGTTATCTTCAGCGATATTCTGGAGGGACGAAAACCCTAATCCCACCAAACCCTAGCTCAACCCCTCCCCAAAATGGAATCCCTCGGCGTTCTTTTCACGTATCCAATGGACCCCTGTCTGGAGGAGGAGCTTGGCCGTCGGTGCAAGCTCTTCCGCCTCTGGGATTTGCCTCCCGAAAAGCGCAAGGAATTTCTCCGGCTTAACTCCGGTGAGATACGAGCGGTGGTGGGGAACTCCGTGGTGGGAGCCGACGCAGATATGATCGACGCTCTGCCGGCGTTGGCGATCGTTGCAACCTGCAGCGTGGGGCTCGACAAGATCGACCTCGATAAGTGCAGGGAGAAGGGAATTAGGGTTACCAACACTCCCGATGTTCTTACAGATGAATTTGTTGACCTCGCCATTGGCTTGGGTATCTGCACCATGCGACAGATCTGTCAGAGCGAACGTTTCGTGCGGAGCGGTGCCTGGTCGAAAAATGGGGCTTACCGGCTTACTACAAAGGTAACGACTTCATCAGCAATGGCTGTTATATTTATTACTCTGATGAAAGAGTCTTTTTCACGCAATAAGGGGATGTTAAAAGCCTCATTGTGGTTGTTTGGTTTTGAACGATTGTATAATGGTCTATCTCTCAATCACCATACATTTAATTTAATTTAATTTAATTTTTTTTAATCTAAAGATATGATTATTTTCTGAGCAAATAAATGATTGCCATAGTATTATCTTTTGAGTTCAAATACAACTATTAAATTTAACCTCTTACTTTTATCCTATAATGTGTTGTTCACAATTGCCCTTGTTATTTATACAGGTTATAGAACTAGATACTCTAGTAGAAGAATGTAAATGATGAGCCAACAATGATAGTTTTGACGTAAAATTTTGACCAACTTATAATGCTTTAGCTAGATAAACATGATTTAAAACTTAAGTATGATTACAAATCTAGGTTTCTATTGATTCTTATAGCATGTGAGGGATTTGTGAAGAAAAGAGCTGGCTTTCCGAATGTGATAGATCTGTGTTGCTCCATCAAGAATTGTTAATACTTTTACCCTTTTTCTTCACTTGTTCAATTAGCTTTGTTATCAAGTTAGCGATTGGAAATATCTATCTTCAAATGGTTACTTTAGTCTTGTATTTAATGACCAACATTCCCTGTGCTTGAAAAATTCTTACTGAAGGAGTTAGAGTAGTAGAGTAGACATGGAAGGAGATGTGTACGCCTACATCAACTAGTTGATGAACACTACAAAGCAGACAACATGCTTATCTTCATGTTTGGCTATTCGATAAACACAAAGACGAAAGCAAAATATGTGATCCAGGCATAGAAGTCATAAAAATAAAAGATGGCTTGACATCTATTATTTTTCAAATTTTAAGTGACTTTTAGATATTTGCAAAATATAGAAGTAATTTCTTAGTCTGTTATCTAAAAATAAAAGCAAACTAAATGCCCAAATTCTTCTAATAACATTTCATGACATTTCACTAACAATATGCAACTTTTTAAGAAGTTCCAGGGGTATATCACATTCAAATAAAACTACACTTTGTTGAGCTTTATTGAAAATGTTCACATAAGGGAAGGATCGTACTTTTCTTGGTGCTAAATGCATTATCTTTTGCCTGTCTTTTGATACTAAAACTTTGAGTGAAGGAGTCAAGGGTTTGAAAAGCTTAAAACATTGGTTGGTGATTTATAAGGAATGCTTATATTATTGGGATTTTATTTCAATTCATTAATTTTCCATCCGACCAAAGAAAGCATTTGTGGAATATTAATGTTTCCCTACCATATATCATCATTCATTTTCCTTCCGACTATTGATTAAATAAATTAGTGCTGAAACTTTAAAAAATGTTAGAAAATCTAGTAATGAGCTTTATTGAAAATGTTCACATAAAGGAAGGACCGTGTTTTTTCCTTGGTGCTAAATGCATAATCTTTTGCCTGTCTTTCGATGCTAAAACCTTTAGTGAAGAGAATAAATAAAGGGTTTGAAAGCTTTAAAACAATGGTTGGTGATTCATAATGAATGCTTTAATTATTGGGATTTTATTTTTAATTCATTTATTTTCCTTTAGACCGAATTTGTGGAATTTTGATGCTTCCCTACCATTTATTGTCATGTTATGTTAATTACTTGTTTTTCTCACATTTTGTAATGTTTCTACACTAATTTTTTGAATCAGTAGTCATCTGTCTTAATTTATTTGACCGCTCACTTTTATGTAGAAAATTTGGCTGATCATATTGATCGAAATGAACCATTATGAGATAATATTAAGATCTTTACTATTGAAGGTATTCTAAATTGATATGAACATTATTTGAACGACAACTCATTTTCACCAACAACAACTCATCCATGCCTTAAACGCTGCCTTCCAACTAGGCTACAAAACTTCTTCCTTGATTGAGCGATAGGCATGGGCTAAAACTAGATATAATAAAGTTCTACTTTGGTTAATATTGTTTGTCCTAGGACATTTCTTTTTCGTGGGTAGATGGTTGTCATTGTTAAATGTAGGGGATACGTTTAGTGTTAGGGTGCAAACAAGCAATGATTATGACAAAAGGTTGTATTGCCTACATAAAAATGATATGCAAAATGCTACATTGCTCTTTTTATTTTGATATTATCTTTTTCCTTGTTATTTTTCTTAAGCAAACACTTCTCTCCACCTTATTTCTTATTTTGCCTTTTATAGAAAGTTTCATTGAACTTTTAGATTTTCAATTATGACTATCATTCCGGTGCCCTCATTGAATTACTTTAACTTCAATTATGGGTGATGATACCTCTTAAATTGAGGATGAGCAAATGCGTAACAGCTAATAAGGAACAACTCTAAGAGTTGGTGAAGATTCTTAGGGTAAGTCCAACTCTTACTAACACTTGTTGAAGTCAATTAGGAGCAAATGAATCAACTGATCCGCGATGCAGTGAAGCATGCATAAACCACACAAGTATATGTGTCGATCAAGTAGTATACGAATCTAAGAGTCCATGTATTGATCCCACAAAGCACGAGTTAATTTTCCAAAAATGTGAAACTTCTAGTATACTACACCTAGGCTTAGTTTAAATGGTCGAAAGTTTATGAAGTTTAAATGTTTCTAAATTCTAGTTTTATAAAAAATTAAATCTACAAAGTTGTGTCTTATAATGCGATAATTATGCTTCTTTGTATTAGATCCCGTGAATCATTGATATTCTCCAAAGAATTTCCAAACTAAATGTTGGCAACTAGAGACAAATACTCCTTATTGTATTGCTAGACATAAGAAGCATTGAAGATTCATATTATAATTAAGTTTTGCGTAATTTTGCACAATTTTCTTGGACTTCTCTAGTTTCCTATGTGGTTACAATCTTCTATTGACAATATTCTTATTCACTAAGTGATTTAGTGTTGTCTTACTTGTTCTTTTAGCCTATGGTTAGTTGTTCTAGATCACAAAGGTTTTAATATTTCAAATAACCACATCGAAAGTAAATTAAGGTTAAAAATATAACATACCAACATGCAATGAAATCCCATAAATCTTAAAGAAAGCTCATGGAAATATTACGATTCATTACTTATCTAAATCAAAGAAGTACAAAGTAATTAGTTCCTAGACATGTTGAAAGAAACTAAAGTAAATTTTATTGAAAATCAAATTGAAATTTTTTAACAAAAAAGAACAATTTAGCCCAAGAGAATATTGATTTGTTCTATTTCAATCTTTCCTTATACATTGATCTCTGTGGATTTACTCTCTTACACACTCAAAATGTATAATACTCACTAAACTCTCTAAAAATGCTCACCCACATACTCCCAATACCTCACTTCATTCTCACAACAACTAATTAAGGAAAAACGCTAGATGAAAGCCCCTTCTCCTTCAAATCGATGCTGTTTATCACAAAATCCTGTCAAAATTGTGGAAACCGTTAAAGGTCGGTTATGGGCGCATAAGCGCTAGGTAGGGGCGATGGGTTGTGAGGCTTTTGGTCTCAGGCGTGTAGGAACTTCATCTTCAGACCCCTAGGTGCCAAGGGGTAGCGCTGGGTTTTCTGGTTAGGGCGCTTAGGTGCCAAGATAGAGCACTGTGCTTCTGCTTCTTCTGTCATTCATGCCTGCTAGATGGGGTTGATTCGAACGCCTAAGCGCTAAGGGCAGTCACTTTTCCAAGCTCTCTGTTGTCCTAGCTGAATGAGGTACTAGGATTGGCACCTAGGCGCTTGGATTGGGCATCGAGGCGCTTGATATGAACTTGGCATAAACTTGGTCAATATGCTCTCCCTTGCTAACTTTTAACTTATAAACTACAAATACACATAAATATACCCCGAAAAAATATAAAATGATATAAATAATTGAAAAAAAATATAAGGAATAACACATTTTCTACATATCAAAATTTTCCAAATCTCACTTGCTTTCAAGTAATTCAATACTTAAACTTATAATTTTTGTAAATTCATGATAAATTATGACTTAGGATTAAAGTAATGAAGTAAATAAATAATTCAAAGTTTATACATATTTTTTAAGATCGACTTTTCTTAGGAACTCTTATTATCCCGAATTTTTCTAGAAACTTTTATTATCTTGATTTTTCTTAGAAACTCTTATTATCCCGACGTAATCTATATTAATTTATTTTTTATATCATTATCCCTAAATGATTTATTTTTGGTTGACTAAACTTTGATTAATTCTCAAATATATATAATTCAATTGGGCTAATAAACTTAATAATGTTAATTGAGCTAGTATCTTTCTGGATATAATTTTCTAAATTTAGAGTTAATGAGGTTTATGATTCTTTGACTTTTAAAAATGGCAATTTGTACCAATTTTTGATTTCAAACTTAAACCTCAAGTTTCTCCTCCGAAGCTCTTAAATTTTTTTCTTTATAAACTTGAGTCTTTTTTATTTTTCTCTCTTTTGATTTATTTTCCTTTTTCTCTTAACTTTTATTGATGATTACTATATTGGTTAAGCTTTTATTTAATGATTTTGAATACTAATTCTTTTCTATGTCAAATTATCTATTATTTCGCAACTTAATTCAAAAGTTTGTAATTCAAGAGATACTAACTAAGAATTTAATTATTTGAATTGATTAATTATGAAATTTTATATATTTGATGAATTAATTTTATATGTAGTCAATTTTAGTCTAGGTGTTTAAGAATTCTTATTTAGAGGACAATTATTAGTGAGTTTAATAAATGTTCATGTCACATTTATTTTTCTCTCTATATTGTTAAACTACACTAAATTTAAATAAATTTATAATTTTTTTTTTAAAATCCAAAATATAGATATAAACTCTTATTTCAGGGCGTAATTTTTACAAAAATTCTTCACCAAAGCTTAGTTTATACTACACATGCAAATAACTGAACAGAGAAATGATCATAACATTATAGAACATGAATATGCAATAAAAGAAAATTATAATACAAACAATAAAAAATATCACTTCAGAATCACATATTTATCGCATGAATTAAATAAGTCACAAAACAGGATCAATGTAAGGAAACTCATCATAATAGTCTACAGAAAATAAATGTCATATCACATAGAAGCATAAAAACACATTAATCCATTGTCTTTCAACACAGAAATATCTATAACACTAATAAATTAAAAGGAACAAAATAAAAATAAAATGCAGGCACACAAGTGAAGTCAGAAATCGAAAGGATCAGCGTCTCTGCCCTCATCATCATCTTCTTCTATTAGGTCTGTTGTATCTTCATAGAATCGAGAAAGCGGTACATCAAGAAGCTGAATATTGTCGGACCTCTGGTGCATCTAGCCGTGTCAGAACATCTTTACCAAAGCTCTGTTGCCATCGAGAGTGGTGTTGATCAATATAGAAATCTAATCTCTGACCCATATCATGCTATCACTATTGAATAATGGCCACATCATCGCTCAAAGTATCTAATCTCTTAGAAATAGAACTAAAAGAGGAAGAAGGTCGAGGTCTAGAAGAGTTCTCTCATCTCTCAATGGAAGTCCTCCATTAAGTACCAATGGTCTTCTTCATAAGCAAAGATCACTGAAGGATTCTCATGGCCTATATCGTCCCCCCTTTAAGAATATTGAAAATAGAGTTGTCGATGATATTCCCTACATCAATGAATTTTTCTCGATGGATAAAATTATTTAGATTCACTCTTTTCTGGGTAACCTTAGTGATAGTTGTAGGGGGGAGGAGTTTCACATAAATGAAATAATGTCAAGTCTTCAACTCAGCATGAAAGCAGCGACATGAAAATTAATTTTTTATTCTCCTTAATGTGTGAACTGCCATGGGTATCAATAAAAAAGCAATGATTTCAATAATATCAGAATCAGATGGTGTGAAACCAGAGTATTCATCGACAGGGATGTTGGGATGCTCAAAAAGTGAATTGATTTTGGTGGAACTAAAATCAATCGGTTTCTCTCTTACAAAAATATTCTCACCTTTTATTCCTTTAGATTTGCATAAAACTTCATAGTCATAAGTATCGTAGCTAGAAATTAATCCCTCAACCCTACCCTCAGGGTTTAGGAATCCCCTATCCGGAATGAGTTTCTTGGAAACTAAAAATCTTTGTAACAAACTGTTGTCTCAATGCTAACAAACTTTTTAGAGTCAAATTCGGTGAGGCATTTCCCTCCCTTGAGTTTAGGGGTCATGGATCACAAGGAAAATGAAGGAGAATATGATGTAGCCAAATAAGTGCGACAAATGGAAAGAAAATATGAAAAGATCTAACCTCAAAGCCTAAGGAAACCTAAGGATTTCTCTTATGTCTCCCCCCTACTCTCTTCTCCTCTTCGAGCTCCCGGTTTCGTCAGCTAGGGAAAACTAACAAAACATTGATGTTAAATGAATTAGAAGAGGGCAAACTAAGTAAATAAAGGAGTGGTGCCAAGTTCCCCATTTCTTGTGCCTAAGTGCTTGTCAAAGTATACGTATTAGGATATATGAAAAAGTAAGCACTCAAGTGCCTATGCAAGCACTGAGGTGCTCAGATAAAAGGGATATTACTGGGATTCCACGGCCAAGCGCCAGGCGAAAGGAGGTAACATTGGATTTCTATGGTCAAGCATTTTGGTGCCCAGGCAGAAAATCCACACATCTTAAGTTTTCCCAAGTCAAACACACCATGCTTAGAACAAAACAAAGAAAATCAAACATACACACAATCAACTACATCAAAATAAAGCAGCTAAAGAAAATACAATCAAATTCATCAAGATTTCATAGGTTACCTCCCAAAACGTTTGGTTTAATGTCCATAGCCAGACAATGTCAGATCCTTAATTGTGATGATCCACCGAATGATTTTTCTAGGACCAATCTTATCACTTCTTAGATAAAGTTTCAACATTTGTCCATTAACCTTTAAAACATTGCTAGTTTTCCTATTCTCGATATCAACAATTCCAAAGGGATAAATTTAAACTATATTGAATGGACCAGATCATGTGGAATTTAATATTCCTGAAAGTAATTTTTAATTGTGAATTATACCGTAAAATTTTTTGTTCAAGCTTGAAATCCTATCTAATGAACTCCTGCTCGAGCCATTTTTTCCATCTATTTCCTATAAACTTTGACATTTTTTTAGTTCACGGATTATTAAATATCAAGGACTCAATAATAGAAAGTGCTTTAAGCAAATTCAGGTGCTTCAAGATTTTACAAAAAATATTTTTTATTTTTATTGAATTATGATAATGTTGTAATGTTTTAAGCCTGAACGACTGGCAACCACACACGCTTCTATGCATATTACTCGTATTAATTAAAAAAAAAAACTATTTTCACCAAAATTTTGAATTCTAGTAGATGATGTGTGGTGATATCTATTGCACGTATGATCCCACAATTAGGTTTGTGATCGAGCCGAGTATATCATAGTTTGGACTAGGCTTTGTACAATTATAAGTTGTTCATATTCAGCTTGAGCTTGTGTCGAGCTTTGACATATTGTTCAAGCATGACTTGTTTAAGATTTTCAACTTTTGAACTTTGTTTGTATATGATTTGTTTATGACCAGTGAACGAGTATTTGAACGAGCTAATAAACGAGCTAAACATTCAAATAAATATCTAGATTTTCATATAAAAATATAAATTTTACAAATCTAAATTAATAAATAACTGAATAAATCATATATGAAAACAAATTAACCCACTTGTTGTCATTTAGTGTTTATAATAGATATGTTCTCACTAGAAAATGAATTCTAAGATAAGAGAAAAATTTTGAAACAAGAGAAAAAAAATGAATTAATATTACAAAGCAACTCATAATGTGAAACTATTTATCAATTGTAAAAATAATTCAGAAAAATCAAAAGCGATCAGATCAAACATAATTAAAAAGAACGAGCTAAAGTGTTGTTCACTTTTAGAATTCTATCATGGTAATTTTCAAATAGTTAATAATTAATAATTAATTAAATTCTAGCAAATCAAATTTTATTTAAATAATATATCATATATGATATGAGTTATATTCAAGCTTCATTTCGAGTATTTAACAAGTTATTTGTTAAACAACAAACGAGTTTGTGCGTGAACATAAATGAACAAGTTTGACTGTGTTCATGTTTAGTTCATTTAAGATTCAAGTTTTAAAAAAATACTCAAACTTGTTTACTAATTTGAACGAATATGATCGAGTCTTAATCGAGTGGAGTTCCCTTTCATTTAGTGCATTGGTTCATTTATAGCCTCACCCGCAAGCATATGGATGATGTGATCATGTTAAAGATTATTCTAGGCATTGTGGAACTTTTTAGTATTTCTCTAATCATTGAATAAATATTTCTTACTAATTTATTGATTGTATGTATATTGTCTAATCACACATACAATAAATTATGCTCAGAAATGAGTCAATCATATGCATAATTAATAATTGTACATAAAATCATCCTGATCTCAAAAAATTATATACTTTTTCTTTCTGTTGGCTAATACGACTAATAGAGCAAATTCGATGTATGTTTTATACATCCTGATGATTTATATACCCCATTGAGAAATTTAAGATACAAAATACAAGCTTATTCTTTTATTCTCTTATCGTAAGCCTTTCCCTTTTCTCTTATATCATAGGCCTCCAACTAGTAATTTTTCTTTTAGAGCTTTATAAGCTTATACTATAGGATTCTCTCTTTAAAATATTAGTGTTGGGTTTCTCCACTCATTAAGGTGGAATTGGATAAATGTATCCTCACTGCTGAAGGGTTAGTGAAATTCTCAAGGACTTGGGAAGTGGATATTGATTTGCGCTGCTTTTTTAGGGCACAAGTTTAGGACATGTTGGAGATCAATTTTGATTTTTGTTTCTATTTTTATTTTTAACCAAATATAACTTGCTTTTCATGGATATCAATACCAGATACGTACTGGTTTGCAAAACTTTTTTGTTTGTTGGACCCCATGCGATATTTCCTATGGATTAACAGATTTTAATGACATTTACTCTGTTAAATCTGTGAATGGAGAAAGAAAAAAAAAACATAAATCAATTGTCAGTGTTTGAATCAGGATGTTGTCGTACTATGAGTCGTGGATGGACTCTATGAAGAGTCTCAAAGTAAATTAAGGTAAGAAACTTGTTTTATTTTCAATAGGCATCTTTCTTACTTTTTTTTTTTATAAATTTGCCATGAAGACTAAATTTATGATTACCTGACACTAAAATATATAACATCAATATTTCTACGCCTTAAATTTACTAGCTTCATGTAATCGTTATTATTCAAGCATCAGAACGATTTACTATGTTATGAATTGGAAGGATGACTACTGTACTTTTGTGAAAGATTATCAGCTTTCATCCTATGATGCAAAGTTATGAATCATTTGAATGCCAATAACATTTCGGAAAATGCAAAATAAAATTGAGATTGCCTACTTGAAGACCAGGAAAAAAAAAAAAGAAAAAAAAAAACTTGACTTGCATATCATTACTGTTTGCAATAATCTTAGAGCAACAATAGGTTGATTGATTTTATTATTCGCTTTGAATTTATTGAGTTAAAATTATGTATAAACTTAAAGGTGCTAGATATCAAATTATATGAAACTAAAAACATTGATCTTCACATCCTGCAGTTCAGCGGCAAAAAGGTCGGCATTGTCGGACTCGGTAGGATCGGCTTAGCAATCGCCAAGAGAGCTGAAGCCTTCAACTGTGCTATTGGCTACCACTCGAGAACAGAGAAGCCAAACACGAACTACAAATACTACCCAAGCCTCATATCTCTGGCAACGAACTCTGATGTGCTCATCATTGCTTGTGCTCTCACACACGACACTTACCACATCATAAATAGGGAGGTTATTGATGCTTTGGGCCCTAAAGGCTTCCTCGTGAACATAGGTCGCGGACCTCTTGTGGATGAGCCTGAGCTTGTTAAGGCGCTTGTTGAAGGCCGACTAGGAGGGGCAGGGCTCGATGTATTCGAGAATGAACCTCATGTCCCAGAGGAACTTTTCGGGCTTGACAATGTGGTGCTATTACCTCATGTAGGAAGCGGCACGGTGGAGACTCGGAAGGAAATGGTGGACCTGGTTATTTGGAATTTGGAGGCTCATGTGCTGAAGAAGCCTCTGCTTACTCCAGTGGTGTGATGTAGCTGGAGTGCCTTCTATTTCAAGTAAGATAAAATTACTTATTGTTTTAATAACTGGAATGTTTTTTTCTTTTGTTACTGTAGTTTGAAATGTTTATACAGATTTTTAATAACCAGAAAATGTTATTTTCTTAAAAAGCATGGATCTGCAGTAGAACTAGAAATCTTTTTTGCATATTCTGTACAAAGAAATGATGGACCCTTTTGGCATCTCTTTTATTTTATGTTTTTGTTTTAATTTTTTTAAAAAATATTTGATTACTATAATTTTTAATATTTTTATTTTGTGCTTTTAAGGAAAATCATATTATTTTTAAAGACACTCGAAACCATAAAATATGTTTTGAGTGCTTTTAAAGACAACTATAATAACCAAAGATGTATTAATTCAAATTAAAATATAAACACAACAAAATATTAATATTATATAAAAACTAAAACTAATGTGATCCCAAATAACCCTTATGCGCCTAGCTTTGCAATATGAAAATTTTCTTGTTAGCACTTGTTTGTAAAGCTATCATCGAGTGGAGCCAAGTATATCATTCTTCAAACTTAGGCTTGATATAATTATAAGTTGTTCAACTTGAGTTTTTTTCGAGCTTTCACACATTGTTCAAGCTTGATTTATTTAACTTTTTCAATGTTTGAACTTTGATTTGTACTTGATTTGTTTATGACAAGTGAAAAAATATTTAAAATAGCTAATAAATGAGCTAAAAATTCAAACGAGAATTTAGATTTTCATATAAAAAAATTTAATAAATAATTTTGTAATTATAATCGCAGCTACTAATTTGTCGATTAGAACTCTATAATCTTTGAACTTTACTAATTAGCTACATAATTCTTATTGATAGGGTACAATAGTTCAAATTTTGTAAGTGGAAGAACTAAATTTATTAGAAAAGTTATAGGGATGATCATTTACTTAATCATATTAATAAGAAAAAAAAATAATAATGTTGTTGGTAATTGTAGTGTGATAGTTATAAAAAATGAACTTATTATTTTCAAGCTTATGAAAAGTCCACAAGAAAAATCACATGTCACTCTCTTTGACCGTTAATATCTCATTCTAAAGTACCATTCATTTATTAAAAAAATAAATATATAATTAATAATAAAACTAAATATATTATTACTATTAAATCTATCATTAAATAAATTTTATTTAATTAAATTTTATATAAATAATATATCATTTATATAATACGAGTTATTATCGAGCTTAATATCGAGTATTTAAACAAATTACTTGTCGAACGATAAATGAGTTTGTTCATGAAAATAAACTAACAAGTTCGATTAGGTTCATGGTTAGTTCATTTAAGCTTCGAACTTTTAAAAATTGTTCAAACTTGTTTATTTACTAATTTGAATGAACATGATCGAGCCTTAATCGAGTCAAGTTCAAGTTGTTCATCGAGTGCATTGGTTCATTTACAACCCTACTTGTTTGGTATTGTCAAGTTGGATTCCAAGAGTGTGCTTTTTGAGTGCTCCTAACTCGAAGTAAATAACATTTTTATTTATTAGAGGATAGTTTTTTTATTCTGGAATATTTACATGTATACCATTCATTTCTTATGTATTTGCATATATAACACCTATACTTCAATTTTCACATACATTCCATCTTACCTATGCATGGAATATGTATTATTCTTGATACACCATCAACAAATTTCCATCATCCGGCATAAATCTCAAGGCATCACATTGATCTCGAGACAATATTTTGAGCAAGAAATGTTCAAACTTCGATTAAGAGTAATATAGAGATTCAATTTCAACAAACTTACAGTCTAATTGACCGGCTCAAAGAGGCAAATTCAATGATACCAAAATTGTTTCAATTTAAGTCAAATCAACCTCAGATCAAGCCATTAAACCACTTTTGGAAGCTTTTTGGGCATGTTTGAAAGGTCATATGGTTGTCTAATCTTGTGAGTTTATGGTCCAACGAGCCTAAAATCCCATCGTTAAAGCACTCAAATGTCCATCAAACGTTGTTTTATCGAGAGAAATCCTCTGAGCCATTCGATCAAAGTGGTTCATTTTCCTCGATTAATTGTAATCGGGACTATAAACTGAGCCCCACCCTCTCATGAGAGCAGGAGAGCTTGAATTTTGAAGAAATAACTTGAAGTCTGAAGAGAGAGCTTGAAGCTTGGAGAAAGAGCTGAAGTTCATCATCCTTCCTGAATTCGACAATCACGACTAACGACTGTCCAACACCACTCGTCGATCGCCGTCGATCACCATCGGCCGCCGTCCATTCATTGCAACAAGATCCTTCGCGCACACAGTCATTGTAAATTGAAAGTTTGTGTAATTTTTTCACGTTTGTGAGACAAGGGATTTTACGTGTAACCTCCAGTTTATAGTGGATTTCTTCCCTTTCCAGGCTTTCCATGTAAAAAAACTTCCGGTGTTTCTGACCATCATTTCTATTACTTTAGTGTATGTTGGGTTCTCCTGCAATGCTAATACTATAAATAATCATTACTCTATCACCTCGAATTTTCTTGCACACATCAATACTTTTTAAAAGTTAGAAGTGCTGAATTTTGATGTTAATATGAAAGCTTTTAGGTGTTGGATATACATAGGAATTAGGTGGTTTGTAGATACATATTTTTTTGGGCGTTATCCTTAATGCTCAGATTATTATATATTTTTTAGGCTGTTGGCATACTTTCATATTTAATTATTATTGCACATGTTTCATAGATGTATATTATATTTTTAGATAGCTTTGCCTTAAATTAAATATTGCATAAATTCTTGAAATTTGACATGATTCATATGGTAGAAAGATTTGTTTCCATGCATACTATTCCAATTGAACATAATAACTCCTCTTCATGCAAATCATGTTTTATTCTGAAACTAGCACTCTTTATGTTGATTATGAAATTCTTGTTTACTACTTTCATACGATGAGTAGAAAATATGCATGTTTGTTGATGATACATGTGTAGGTCTGATATAACCCTTTTGGACAATTTACTAATTATGATTAGTATGTTCATCGAGTGATTTTATATTTTCTATTACACATTATGTCTTTTTTCATGTATACCGCTTGCCACATATTTTTGTTATTCTACCAGGTTATCTTGTGGATCTTCATTGAAGGAGGAGATGTTTCAACAACACTATCTAATTTGGTGAGTTTATGGAGTAGTTTTTTTACTTAAGATCGTTGGGGGATTTTTGGTAATTATTATTCATTTTGCAGTTCTTCTGATTTCTTTTCTCCAAGTTTTTGTTATTTCTGGAACCATTGTTAAAGACACATTTGATGTATTAATTCATGTTCCTTATAATTGTTACTGTTTTCTTGTTGAACTGTTTTTAATGACATGCTTACAATTTTTTGCATATGAAAATTTAAATTTTCTTTTTTGTGGGCAATAAAGATTTAGTTGATCTTATTTTTTGAAGTTTATGTTTTATTTTGAGATTAATTCTTTAATCATGTCTCTTTGTTACTGGGTGTATGATATTGGCTTCTTACTTGTATCGTTAAAAGATGGGGGCATTTACATACAATGCACTCAATTCTTATGTATTTGCATATCTAACACCTACAACATTAATTATTGCATTTATACCACCCAAATCTTTCATATAACATAAAAAATACCAACATTTTTTAACTTTAAAAATTGAAATACGCCTTTTTATGCATGGGGAATGTGACTCCATTCAAAAAGAATTGGTGGAGCTCCGTGTATCAATCAGTATGCTTCCACTTCGGTGTTTAGTTGTCATCACGACTACGATGTTAGCGTCGTTGAGAGGATTCTTATCGTCCGGTAAGTTATCTTCTATAAAGGTGATCAGTTAATGAATCATAATGATGGTTTTAGCCGGATTGGTGGAATGAATGTCTCTTTTCAACTGATTCAAGCTTGTATATTGCAAAACTTCAAACTCGTGGAAGGTATGACTCAAGACGATATGTCTGATTATGATAGTGATTGGTCCGTCAGTAGTAGTGTTGATGTGTTGGCCTCTAGCGCAATGAACTCTTCTAACTCCCCCCTCGGGTTAACTCATCGATGAAGTTTTGAAAATGATGAATTTCTTTAGTGTTATACCCATGAACACGATGATAAGCATAGCACTTATTAAGATTGCGCTGCAAATTTCTGGCTTTCATCATTGAGTGTCTCTTAAAAAATTCTTTGTTTTGGATGGCCTCTATTATTTCAACCATCGACACTCTCAATAGAGTGATTTTTAGTGTGGAAGGGTTGGTGCACATCCTGCCTTCTCTCCAGCACCTTGCGACAAGAGTTTGGTCGGGATGCTTTGATTGGTTTTGTTTCTTAGGAATTTTTTTTGGGACACCTCAAAGTTTCCTTAGTACTAGTTGATATTCGGGGCCCTCGGTGTTTGCAAAAGACTCTTTTTCCGAGTCTATCCTTTGTCTTTCTTGCTCCATCAAGATTCAATGGAGGGCTTTATTCTTCAGCCAAAATTTTGTTGTTAGCCAGCTCTAATAGTTCAATCAAAATTTTTAGCTTTTGCAAATCAAGTGCATATTATAATGGGCTTTCATGTAGACCCTAATTATAATTAGCAACAGAAGGCTCAAGATCTGAAACATTGAGCATCTCCACTAGAATCTAGTGATAAAGCTCCACAAACTTTTAGATGGAGCTTGTCGAATTTTCAGTAAAGTTTGAGAGCTTTTCTATGGTTTCTGAGCACCAATCAATTGAGCTAGAACTCGTTGAAGGAAGCAATGACTATTACCAACATGTTGTTCAACCATCACAAGGGTGACTCTTTGAATGTCGTAAGGAACAAATGACATTTTAAGGGCATCATTTATCCACAACAAACATATTGTCGATTCAAAGGATGCTACATGATCGGTGAGTTATATTCTTTCTTTATAGGAATAAGGAAGGGATATTGAATTTCTCTAGGGCTCCGCTTTATCAATTTCCTTTAAGGCAATTTCTAGTGGCCTTCTTCTCCTTGTACTTCTCTTTTCATCATTTGAGGATTATGAAGTCTCCCCTCCAGTGACATCATCATTACCTTCTTCCTATTATAGCATCAATGCTAGGGCTCTTGTTGATTTGGTTCGTGGTAATTCTCCTCTTGATAATCGATGTCTTTGATGTTCTCATCTTCGTGTTATCGTTCCCTTACGACTTCTCGAATGACCTCTAGAAAAAGTTCTTGACTTCTCTCGCCTTCCTTCTATCATCTTACGCATTTGTTCTCTTAATTCATTTATTTATTGTAGAATAAATTCTCAGAAGCAATCTATGATTACCCTTCGTTCTCTTTCATCTCAAGTATCTTCTTCATATATCAAAGTATGAAATCTACGCTTATCATATCTTTCATGATGTTGAATCCCTTTAGGATGTAGAATTCGATATTATTCATGGGTTCATACAATCTTTGAGAGACCTTACAAATGCGATAAAAGTGAGCGTTCATTCTACTCCTTTGTATCTCTCATGATGTACTTGCTCTCACAGGTTAACAACAAGTAAACAAATACTATATTGTCCGTCGTGCTGTGCCGAGCATGTGAAAACTCACCATAAGTACATAGGCATGGGCGTCATCCGACCAACAAACAACCATGGACGATGGTGAAACTGAAATTCTTTCATATTATCATGAATGATAGTTTATGAACTCAATGAAGGAAAGCGAGCTAGGTCGGAGAGTTCACTAGGCACCCGTGAGCTCGATGGAAGAGCTTGAGAAGTGTACGTAAACTTATACAGAGAAGTTCGTTTGAATACCTAATAATGGTGAGTTCAATCAGTAGAACTCACGTGACCTTCCGAGAGGAAATTCTGACTGCTGTCACCTCCGAAGGTGTAGCTACCATGTATGATTCATCCGATTAGGATCGATGCTCCAAAATACGGTGCAAACAAGCTCGATCCATTAGGCCCCAAAAGGGCCTATTTAATGCTTGTACTTTTTTGTTACTTCAAAGATATATTTTTGGATGTACAGTAGACTAGCTCGATTTGATCATGATTTTGATCCAATAAAATTCACAATGACTAATGTCAAAAAAAAAAAAAGATATAATTTTGAACAATTTTAAACTTTTAAACACCAATTCTTAAACCAACAGACATTAACACTTCCTAATATAGATTTGTAAACATAAATGCATATCTTCATATATAACTGCATAAATTAAATCAAATATAAATTAATATATACATTGATTTTTCTTGATTCACACAAATATATACATTAAGATTTGATAAAAAATTAAGTGTTATTTTATATATTTCAAGTAAATAAATAATTGTTTAGAAGAGGAGAGTAAAGCCGAACAGAGCTAATATGTTCCAACTAGGGTGTAAACGAGCGAAGTCGAGTGAGCCTGGGCTCAGCTTGTGTTCGGCTCGTTAAAAATTATAATTATTCTTGTTTGACTCGTTTATATTTCAAACACACAAAATGTGTTTGTGTTCAGCTCGTTTGCTTAGCGAGTCAAACACGAGCAGTTCACAAACAAAGATTCGTTTTGACAATCCTAATCATGCAGCTGAAGGATGTTAGAAGTTGGGGTAAGATTTAAATTTTATTATTTATATTAAAACATTGTTTAAATATAATTTAATATATTATTATTATTTTTTAATCAATAATTTTGATTGATTATAAATCTTTGCAGCTTTGTAGTATATATATATATATATATATATATATATATATATATATATATATATATATATATATATATATATATATTATTTATTTATTTATGCTCGAGCCTTGCTCATTGGTTGCGGCGGCCTTTGGCGTAAATCCATCGGGTCGGGGTTCAAATCTCACCTCTTACAGGAGGATTCGAGGGAGCCGCTCCTCGCGTCGATTCAACCTATAGTAGTTGATCGGCGGTCTTCGACTGTCAAATAATCTTTTGAAATATTCTATATATATATATATATATATATATATATATATATATATATATATATATATATAATTGATGAGCAGTATTTCGAGCCAAAACGAGTCGAATGTGAACGAACAAATCATTGTTCATCTTCGGCTTGTTTATATATCAAGCACAATAAAAAGTGTTCGAGTTTGACTCGTTAACTTAACGAACGTAGTTTTTCGTGAACAACGGGCGGTTTAGACTGCTCTAGTCCGACATATCAAAATGATCAGCTCTATCATTGGACTCTAATGGGCGGCGAAAGCTCCATTCTGCAAAAGTAATTACAAACAACTTTAGACATTATTTAAAACCTTTATATATAAATTTGTAAAATATTAAATGACTGTTACCGACCCGATTTCGAGACAAGAGTTTCATTTGAATTTAGTTCGAACAAAATAAGTGTAGCTCAAAATTGGCTCATGAGTTGTTATATTCGATTTTGGCTCGAATTTGAATCGAGCTCAATCCAACACAAAATCTAAACCAACTGGCTTAAATTGCATTATTTGGATGCATTCCAACTCGAAATCAACTCCATCCTGCTCTAAATTGCAATGAGTTGGCTTAATTTGAATTATGTGGATCCATTACAAGAAATCCGCTAAGAAATTAGCTCATGATTCATTATGTTAGATTTTATTTAATAATATAATAATGTTAGGTATGGCTCATATACCGGAAATTTGGAGTTTCTTTTAATAAAGAGATGTGTCTCCTGGTGAAAAGGAGTATCTCTTGGAATTTAGTGGGTTGAGGGGAACGAGGGTGTTTTAGTAATTTATCTGTGTGGGTTTTATCTATAAATAGATGTGTAATCCTATGGGTAGGTGAACCGAACTTGTAACTCCTCTGAAATAGTGAATTCGCCGCTCTACTTCCGAGGATGTAGCGTCTTTGCTCGAAACCTCGTAAATCTCGTGTTCTTCTTTTGGATTTGCGTTTTGTTCGCCTTAAATTGCACAACAAATAATAATAATAATAATAATAATAATAATAATAATAATAATAATAATTTTTTGAATCAATCTCTAAATAATTTTGAGTCGATCCGTGTAATACTTGAAAAATATTTGGAAATGGCTAAAAAAATTTCAATCCAAAATTTCAGCTCATCTTTTGGAAGAAGTATTACATTAGGACTCCTCACGTAGAACTACGTGCGGAGTCCCGATCCCCGCCGCACAAAGCGGCAGATCAAAATTAAAAAAAAAAAAAAAAATTGCAGAGGGACTCACTCCCATACACGATTCGAGCGATGTATGGCTCAGATTGGATTCTGCACATAGCTCTACGTGCAGAGTCTTGATGTAATATTTTTTTCCATCTTTGGACTCTTTTAGCTCTCATCTCTCGCACACAGCCAAAATATAAATTGATTTTCGAATAATTACCGATCTTCGCACTAAATTCAGTTCTAAACAATTATTGAAAATTAAAGAAAAAATATTAAATTTTATATTGAGCTCAAAATGAACGAGAAATATTAATTTTAAAAATAATATTATTTGAAGTGCTATATCCCTAATAAATAAACACATGATTCCACATTAGAAAATTATCCCTAATAGCTACTTTGTTCCTCATCGCCTATAAATACATGTGTCAGTCAGTACTCAGTCTCTCCACCTCCTTCAGAACTCTTTCACATTCTTCCTCTTCCTCGTCGGCGGTGAAGATGCTGCGGTTTGCTCGTCGGCTTCTCAGCAACATGCCGGAAAACACCGTTTACGGCGGGCCGAAGCCGCAATTAGAGGGGCAACGCGTGAATTTGAACCAGCTCCGGCAGAAACACCGCCGCTCCATACCCATCACCGTGGTCACTGCTTACGATTACCCCTCCGCCGTACACATCGATCTCGCCGGCATTGATGTTTGCCTTGTCGGCGACTCAGCATCCATGGTCATCCACGGTCACGACACCACCCTCCCGATCTCTCTCGATGAGATGCTCGTCCACTGCCGCGCTGTTGCGCGGGGCGCATCTCGACCTCTCCTGGTCGGCGATCTACCCTTCGGCTCCTACGAGTCTTCTTCCGTCCAGGTTTTCTAGATCCTTCTTGATTTGCTGTTTATGTTCTCTTTTGGTGGTGGTTTCATTCCGTTTTGGATTGGGATGGAGCAGGCGGTCAATACGGCGGTTAGGGTTTTGAAAGAAGGGGGGATGGACGCGATCAAGCTTGAGGCAGGGGCGCCTTCGATGATATCGGCGGCTAAGGCTATTGTGGAGGCGGGGATTGCTGTTATGGGGCATGTTGGGTTAACTCCTCAAGCCATTAGTGTTCTTGGTGGGTTTAGGCCGCAAGGGAAGACCATTTGCAGCGCTGTTAAGGTTCTTTTCATGCTTTTTGTTTTGTTTTTTTGGTTCTCTCCTCTTTTGGAGTTGCAGTATTATCTGCATCAATGGTTGATGTTGCTGGTAATGTGGCTGTGCAATCTATAAAATCCAGTGAAAATTTGTTTTTAACTCTTCAAGTCATTATTTTCATGTAAAAAGGATGTGAGGGACATAAAAAATTGGATTAGTGAGTTGATAAAAGATAATGCTTGATCATATTAAGCACAATCACTATTTACATTTTACAATTTGTGTAATACAATCATAAGTTGAGACGGATTAAAATCCTAATATATGTGAAGTTGTTCATGGATAGAAGTATCATTTGTACTACTCTTGTATTCATTCTAACAAATCAAATATGATATCTTATTGATCTTGTTAATATACTTTTGAGTTCTCCCAACTGAAATAACTATAACTTTCATGATCAACTCAAACACTAATTCAAATAATAATAATTCTGCTAATTATTCTTAAAATTGGCGAGTTGCCACACACAATAAAAAAGGTAATTTATTTTCTAATTTTTGTGTGATTGATTGAGGAATGATTGAAAGTTTTTTTCAGGTTGTGGAAACTGCTATTGCATTACAGGAGGCTGGGTGCTTCTCGGTTGTGATCGAGTGTGTGCCCGCGCCTGTGGCTGCTGCGACCACTTCTGCCTTACAAATCCCAACTATTGGCATTGGCGCAGGACCGTATTGCAGCGGTCAGGTTAGGTGTTAGATATGTAAATGTATAACATTATCTGGTATGAATGTAAATTATAAATTTCCCATTTTTTTTCTTATGCCACTTGACCTTGACAGCAGCCGTGTGGTTGTGCATAATATAATGTGCACACCCTTCTAATTTTTTTTCAACCATTTTTTATATATATTTAGTTTTCAGGATTTCACCAACAAGTGCCCTATTATCATTTTTAAGAAAACTGTAAAATGAGTTGAATTGTAAACTTTTTACCATGAAAGGGTGATTCCATTATTATTTATAATTTTTCCTACTTTCTGTTAGATTTTGAACAACAAAATTGGCTATTTAATTCTTCTAATTAGTGCCCGAATCACACTCCTTAGTCAAATCATGAATCAATACTAACCATAATTAAACATGATTTAGCAAAAATCATTATGTTCTCTTGATTTCAAGATTAATATAGTCGAATGCATGCAGGTGCTGGTTTACCATGACTTGTTAGGAATGCTGCAACACCCTCACCATGCGAAGGTTAACATCAATGTTTCCATGTTCTTTGTTATAACATGCTACATCTCTCTTTGTAGAAAAGGCTAAAATGGTCCCCTGATTGTTTGCAGGGGGCTGACATAATCCTAGATTTTGTTTAAGGCCAATTTAGTCTGCAGACTATTTATATAGGAACTAAACTAATCTCTTGATGGGACTATTTTAGTTCCCATTTGAGAAGTTTGGGGCATTTACATACATATCACACACCTCTTATATATTTACATATCTCACACCTAAACTTTCATATTTACACACATAGCAGTCATCTTTAATATCACATATGAAATAGAACTATTATCATTTTTTTAATGCATAGGTTTAAAGCACCAAAGCGCTATTTATGTAAATATGAAAGTTGAGGTGTGAGATATATAAATACATATGAATTGTGTGCAACGTATGTAAATTTCCCAAAAAGTTTGTGAACTATTTTAGTCCTTATTCAAGTACACTAGGGACTAATTTAGATTTTTATATAATCTGAAGATCATTTAGATCCCTTTCTCCCTTTCTGTTAGCTATTCTTTAATATGTTTTGACCACTTGACAGGTCACCCCTAAATTTTGTAAGCAGTATGGTCGTGTGGGTGATATGATCAACAAGTCACTCTCAGACTTCAAACAAGAAGTTGAGAATGGAGTATTTCCAGGTCCATCCCATACTCCATACAAAATAGGTGCGGATGTTGTTGATGGCTTTTGCAAGGAACTGGAGAAATTGGGCTTGAATGCGGCGGCTTCTGCTGCGGCCACAGCGGTTGAAAACTCGGAAAGCACTGGAAAACCATCATCAGACACTGCTGCTCCATGACTTTACTGAGTTGGTTGCCTAGCAAACAGGTCACTATCACCTCTTCTTCTATATTTTAGTTCTTTAGTTTCAATAGAAATAAGTCTTCTGGATAGCCTTTAAATCTATGGGAAATTGACTGAAAATTCTCTTAGCAGGAATTCATATAGATAGATCCATCCAGGCTCAACTATGTAACACAACTATACAATGTATTATATGGTATCTACACAAAAAGAAATGGTATACTCTGCAAAAATTTTTGCGACATCGTAACTAAATTAGGGGGATCAATAAACCTTCTTTTGGAAATGTGCATGGTACTTTTTCCAATTTTGATTAGATAGTTAAAAAAAATGTAGTTTTTCAGGAGTGTAGTAATACTTTGCAGAGAAATATATTGAAAAATTTTAATTGTTGTTATGATGGGTCTCAATGTTGTTGAATTTGTTTTTAGCTAAATGCAATATATGAATAAGCAATCAATATTTGTATTGCACTTATCTCAAAACAAATTTAATAGATTCATAATCTATATTGACTAAAAATATAAGGGGCATTCACATACATGCATTGCATTTTATGAGAATATTGTGATATGTATATAAATCCCCTAACTTTGTAGTTGTATATGGATAATTGACTGCCATGGACCCACGATAAAATAAATGGGCTTTCGTTTGCCGATTCTCAGTTAACCTTTATCTAAAGGATTGTACAGTTCTTATTTGTTTGAGCTGAATTTAAATATGACTTGAATTCATTATCTTTTTTTAACTTTGAATTTTTATATTTTTATATAGAATGGAATCAATTTTGCAGGACGAAGTTGTCATATTTAATTTGAATATTCTAATTTTCCAATGCTTGATGACTTATTTATGAAATTATAATATATTCATCAGTCAAATTTAAAATTGATCATGATTTTTTATTCTTTAATTTTTTAATTTACAAAATGCCACACGAGTTGTCATTATAATTTGTCAAAAATTTAATTATATTTATTTTAAAAAATTAAAGATGAAATTTAAGGTGGTATCTATCTAGATATAGAGGTCAGGGAGTTTTACATACATACCACCCAATTTTTGTGTATTTACGTATCACTGTATTTCACTTTTTTTTTTAGATTGGATTGTGTAACTGTAAAAAAGCAAAGTTTAAGGGTTAGATATGTAAATATATAGGAATTGTGGTATGTATTTCATGCCTCATTCCATATTTATATTAATGTTATAGATCAATGTAAGAGAAAAAGGTGGATTTTAATTTAATGAAGTAATATTTTTGAAGTGAAGTTAAAGATTTGAGTGTTATGAATATAAATTATAAAGTACCTTTTTAATTTATTTTCATTTAAATCATGTTCTATTTGTGATCTAGAAGTTTTCCAACCACTGGCTGGCTATCCAGCTATTTATGCTGTGCGGTTTTTAAATAGAGAAATAATTTATAATATGTTAGAACTGCGGAAAATTTTAACAAAATTATGAGGGACGATTATATATAACGTTTAAAATATGATATTTATAACGATTATATGTAATGCATTTTCTAAGGACAAAAAAAAAAAAAAAATGACAATAGTTTTTCGTACGTTTGTTTATTTGCAGCCAACTTCGGTAATTTTATGAAATTTGATTTTTTTTTTAATTTGTTTTTTTGTTCCTCATTAAAATAGTTTTTCTTTCTTTGGGTTTAGATATTACTGTAACTTCTCCATTAGTGTGCAATAATATATTTCCATCTAAATTCTTATGCTTTAATTATAATATATAGTCGAACCAATCTAAATTTTAATAAAACCAAATCAACTAGATTAAAAGTTTGATTCAGAAATGGTTCGACTATGAAAAGTCAGAATTTAATGGTTTATTAAATTTAGCTAAGAACAAACATTACAAATTGCATAATTTATCCACATAATATTGATATGATTTCATGAATCTTTTATTTCTTTCAATCTAGCATTAGATGTAAAAATTTTGATTTTCTTAATTTACCGGACATTATATTAAAATATAATAAATTTTTTAAATAAAATATCAGTTTTTTAGTTTTATCGGATATATGAAAATTAAAACTGAACCGAAAAAAGAAAAACCAAATATTAGAAACCGAAAACTGAAATCAAATTTTAAAACAGAACAGAACAAACTAAACTTGTTCGGTTCAATTTGATTTTTCTATTTTTAACCAAATAATGCACACCCCTGAAGCTAAATGAAAATCATATAATATGCCCAAACACGTTACAATTTACAACAACAACAACAACAATATTTGAAATGCTACTCAAACAAAATAATATAA
Source organism: Papilionanthe hookeriana x Papilionanthe teres (assembly GCA_022702705.1). NCBI lineage: Eukaryota > Viridiplantae > Streptophyta > Magnoliopsida > Asparagales > Orchidaceae > Papilionanthe > Papilionanthe hookeriana x Papilionanthe teres. The sequence goes on from CM040424.1 coordinate 55,755,228, forward strand.
CAACAACAAAAACAATAATGACAATATGCCTTCTTCCACTAAGTGGGGTGAGTTGCATGAATCATTTTTCTCTCTCGTGTCCTATCACTCAAACAAATCATTATCATAAATGAATACAATTCAACTGCTTCAACATATGTGATGATTTCAAGCATAACTTAAGCAAACTTCCACTAAATTTTCTTGTCAAATTTAGCTTCATTATTGCTTCTAATTTCCTTAATAACATCCTTTTGATGAAGCTGCAAAATCATCACCAGATGGGTTTTCGTCTCAGCTACATCCTCTTCAATGCTAACAAAATACATCTGTTATGTATCATTTTCCTCAGATGGATCTCTCTTGATGAAGGCCAAATGACTTTACAGAGCCTTCAGCTTCAACTTCAGTTCCCATCATTTCGTCGGCTGTACCTTCTAAGGAAGAACAGGCGTCGAACATCTCATTGGATGCTTCATCTGATTCAGAATGATGACAGGACTCCTGCGAGCTGCTATCTCCATTATTATTTATACTTTCATCACCTTTAGGATTAATAGAATCTGCAGCATCAATGAGATAATTGGGGCCAGGTTTCATTACTTCTTCAGATACATTTCTCTCTGTATTTCGTGTATCCCTCAGATCTTCTGCTGCTGTACTTTCATTTTCTATGACTGAAGGATCAATACCTGTAGCAGTCTCTGAATCACTTTTTTCATCATGCGAATTGAGTGTTCGAGTAGCTGTATTTTGAGATGGCAAAGATTGAAATGCATCCCATTCATCATCATCATCATCATCATCCCCATTTTTGCCACCATCAGCATCCTGTTCATGATTGACAGTTTGGGATGCCATGACAGCTGATTCATGCAATTGATTATCTTCTCTTGCTTTTATGTCTGATTGCATGTTTATCTTATTTGGCATTGTTTGATCTTGAGCAACGGAAGCTCGAATCATATCCTAAAATTTAAGCATAAAATTTTGAGATTTGTAGAAAAGAATGCACTGAAAAACAAAGAGTCAGAATGTGAGAAAATAAACTTATTCAGAAAAGAAGATTTCGTTTGTATAAACTGTGATCGAGTAAAGTACTAAAAGAAACGATTAACTGTTTAAATGGGGCCATTTTAATCGCAGTTGATAAAAATGCTAAATCAATCTGAAATAGTCATCTGTGGAGACTATTTCAATCCATTTAAAAAAAATATTAGGACTAAATTGACACTTTTATAACTGTGGGATTAAAATGACCCCTGCAAAAAAATAAGAGACTATTTTTACAATTTTCTTAGCTATGATTATTACATGAAGATCATATACTGTCTGAAAAATGTGAAAAAAAACTACAATAAACTTGGCTAACAAATTAGAAGTGAAAAATGATAAGCTACAATGATGCGGAGCTTCTCATCCTTTGATTCGCGGTCTGCAACCCCAATGAGTGCAGGATTCCACAATCAGAATCAATCTTGCAGACACGGGATTTTGCTAGTTCTGGAAACATCCATACCAACAACAAGAACAACAATAACAGCAACAAGAAGAACAGCAACAAAGTCTTTATCCCTACATTAACCTTTTTCTCCATTGTGTACTATTGAGTCATATTTTCATTTAATTTTAATAGATTAAGATCATTTTTATACAATGTGCCCAAGTCTTTTTAGGTCTACCTACAATTTCTTATTAAAAGTCAAATATAAAACATTTGCCATCCTAACAGCATCATCAGATTGTCAACGTTTAATGTGACCAAACTATCTAAGACAATTCTCTCTTATTTTGTCTGTCACTCGAGCTACATCAACCCTCTCATAGATATATTCGTTCCACATTTTGGCTCTAAGTGTAAAGACACTCATCCACCTAAGCATTCTCATCGCAAAAACACTTAACTTAATTTTATGCTTCTGCACAATAAAGAGCATTGCAAGTCTCACAACCATCTTATAAAATTTTCTTTTAAGTCTAAGCGGTACTTTTCTATCACACAAAAGGCCTGATGCATTCCTCCACTTCAACCATCCAACTTGAATTCTACTAATAACATCTCCATCTATATCAAGATCACTTTGCACAATAGACCCATTATATCTAAAATGTTCACTCATTTTCATGACTTGATCACCCAACGTGTAACCATCCATATCACGCACGTGAAATTAGCGAACCGAGCAATAAGCACCCATTATCAAATTTCACAAGAATTTTCACTATCTCTAATTTATTTTGTTCTTTTTTTTCTAGTTAGGGTTCTTTCTAGCAAGATACTACTTATATGTTTGTTTTTTATGTTTTGGAAGGCCTCTAATTTTGTTATCATGTTTGGAGATGTTATCCTTTTTACTCTTTTCAGAGTGTCGTATCCTTTACTTTTGTGATGACATGTCGGTATCTTGTTCAGGAACAGGTGGTGGAACCTCCTCGACGTCCGTACCACACTGTTTCATCATCTGCCTCATTGTTTTTAGCTGGGACAGTTGCCGATCGATGTTGAATCTGCTGTCCAATAGTAGATTTCACATTCTACTCCTTCCAAACACAGTAGACCTCTCATATTCCCCTTCCCCTGCTATTCCACAACCATCTCCCTGTTAAACCGCTTCCCAAACACCATCTAAGCGCTCTAAAATGCTATCATACAACTTGAAAATACCTGAAGTTGTTGTCTGCGAAATCCTGGCATTGATAGCATCACATCCTTAAGATGGGTGGCAGATGATGGAATATGGATCAAATGGCCAAAAAGTCTCCTTGCAATGGCGTTCACATCTTGATATCCCTGCAGCGTGATAATGATATTTATAACATAGCACAAAAAAGAACAAGAGGGAAATTTACATACGTAGCACTCAATTTTTATGCATTTACATCTCTCACATCTAAACATTCATATTTACATACATAGCTTTGGTGCTTTCAACCATGAAAAGATTTCACTTCTAAAAGGTGGTAATAGTGCTATTTTTGATATGATATTAAGGATTTAAGTGACCTGTGCAAATATGATAGTTTAAATGTGAGATTTGTAAAACCATGAGAATTGTTGGCTATGTATGTAAATGCCACAAGAAAAAAAAAGAAAAGTCTTGGCTGTATACTAAGTTAAGATTACCTGGGAACTAGTTTCACTTGAAATATTAAAAACCATTAATAGGGCTTCTAAAAGCAGCTTTAATATTACTTGGGGCTCCTCCGTTCTTTGTGCTAATGTATGAAAGAGGAATAGTAGCCTCAAGCACTCCTCAATAACAGAAATGGATTCCTTGCTTACTGATTCCTGCATGAGAGTATTTGCTCGTTCATCATTTGGAACTTGAAAAGGAGAAATTTTTAAATCAATTACCTTCAACTCATGCTGGATTAAAATAAAAATATCTCCAAGGACTTCACCGCTTATAAACAAAAAAAAATGATTGCTCTTAATGTTTGAGGGTTCAGCAAGTTCTCTTTGACCAACAAATTTAAGCAAATTTAGTCCAATAGACTGAACCTGCAATTTCAAAGTTTCAAAATGTCTATGAACATTTTCCTTGTTGACGATTAAAACATTTGTGAAGGTTTAAATCGTCAGAAAAGTCTTAAAATACCTGTCTATTTCTATCACATAAAGCGCCCTGAATGCATCGAGTACACAGTCGGAATACTGAGAACAATCTTAGTTGGTCTCTTTCTTCATTAATTCTGAAAATTTGATTTTCGTAAACTAATTTAGCGATGACAATGACTTCTTCTAAGCATAAAGAGAGCATTTTCGAAAGAAGTTTGCCGGATTCGTCCAGCCTATTATCTATAATGTGGATCCTTCTTGTGCAGTCTTGAGACAAAGATACTAGCAGACTTGCCCAGGTCAGAAGCACTGCCCTTACATGTGTCTGATCTTCCATGTCACGCCCCGCTTCATCTGCAAAATAGAATTCACATGGTTCCCCATAAATTGTGATTTATTACAAGAAAAAAAAAAAAAAAGACGTAGTCCAGCCTTTACTTTCACCCCCACCACCCACTCTAAATTCAAGCAGGATTTAGTAGAATTTATGGAAAGTTAAGAGTTCGAAAAATATTTCTTTCAAAATAAGATATCACAAACAATTATAATGCAATACAGTAGGAAAGAAAATATTCTCACAGGAATTATAAGCACAGTAACAGAGTCGAAAGAATAAGAGCTACTTTTTATTTATTTATTCGTAAAGGAAACATCAACTTATGCTGGCTACGCACTTCTGAGTTTATGGCCTAGTTTTCTTTTAAATACGACTGTTTGACTATACCTATTAAACATGAATTTTCAAACAAACACAACCACCCCACAGCTAGTGTTCTGCAGTTTGGTTGATTGATATGAATGTCCTAATGAACAAGCTGATGAAGGTTGTTTTAATTGCAGCTTTTCGAGTTTGCCTAAGATTGTCTTTTAGTTATATTTGTCCATGTTGGTACCAAGGTTGTAAAATCACACCGATCATCAAATCAGAAGAATGAAAGATTCAAACGTCAATGGTTTAACTAGAGTTGAACCAGATGATAATAAACATTAAAATTATTTTTAGGATAATTTAAATGATATAATAATGATGCAATAATATTACTTCTATCGATTCAATAAATATTATTTTAATCTAAGACACTTTACTTAAGTATTTTAAATAATATTCTAATTTAAAATTTTGAGATATAAATATTTTCTCCCTTTTCTAATTAAAAATTTTATTTTTTAACCATCCGATCAAAATCGAAAAGTTAAAATTGGATAATATTACAACTGACCAGCTCTGTAAAAAGTAGGTCTGCTAAACCCCACATCTGACTGGTTCAATTCTGGTTTTGTGTTGAAAAGATTTTGAACTTTGGATCAAACTAGTTAAATGATTGGTTCATGGTCGAACCGGTTGGTCTGCTCCAGTTTTTAAAACTATGCTTGGGACCCACACATTCATGCTAAAAAAGAAAACTGGGATCAATTGTTGGACGAGGAATATCATAATTTAAATCTGATTTTAATATATTCAAAGAAAGTTATTATTTATAATTTATATAACTATAAATATTTTTCTTGCTAATGTAAACTATTTTTTTATTATCTTTTTTGATTAGTCTATATATATCGGCTCACATTAAATACTTTGAATAAAAGAGATTTTTTTATTCTCCACATGATAACAAAGACCCTAGTTTATTTTTCAATGACCTCTTGCACCTTGGCCTTTATCATTGGATTGGTTTTAGTCTTCACCGCTGTTTCCTTGTGTTTCAACAAGTACCTTCATAGCTCAATGTGAAGAAGCCCTAGCAATCTCATTGCTAGTTGTCGACAATCTCAATTTTATGTTGTCTTTGCAATCTTGAAACTTTCAACGAAATCTATGCTTCGATTTTTTAAGCAATTTGAAATTGATCTCTAACTAAAGTCTCCAAGCTCTCCACCAAGTACGATAATCTTCACCTAGAAGCTGCAACTCTTTCAATCACTCTCTCTCCAATAGCAACTCATCATAGTGCCAATGCTGGCCTATCATGTAACATGCTTGGTACTTGAATAGTACAAACATTTGAATGAAACAAACTATAGGATATTCTTTCATGTGTATGCTAACTGATCGAGTTCACCTCCTTATAGTACTAACTGAGAATCTCAAATATATATATACTAAAGTACCTCAAATAGTACATTTTAGACAATATTCTTGTGATGAATGTATATATACAAAGATATTTATTAAATAAGATATTGTACTGTCTAATAATAATCATTTTGATTGTATAAGCTGCAAAATAATTCTATATACTAATTTATTGTGTTTGGCTAGTATGCATATTATTTTTATTTTTGTTATGTAAAAAATGATCTTAATTTATTAGAATTAAACAAAAACTTGACACTAAATAGGATGCAATGGAGAAAAATGATTCATGTAGCCAACCTCACTTAGTGGGACTAAGGCTTTGTTGTTGTTGTTGTATGTTACTGATACCGGGGTTAACTCAAATCATAATTGGAAAACCAAATATTATTACTGAAAACATATAGGTAGTTACAACCACACAGTTGAAAGAAAAATAACATTAAACATGACAAACTCACACAAGGGCTCTCGATCCATGGGTGCTGGAGGTTGGCTAGATGGTTAGGGAGCGAAGGTAGATGACTGAAATGAATTGTAGATGGTTGGAACAACAAAAGGAGGGGCTGAAACTGCATTGAAAGTGAAGCGGAGGGCTAGGACAACAAGTGGGGTGGCAAGCTGAGCAGTGATTTGGCGAGGGAAAGGCTGGAACAACCAGAATACAACAAGAAAAAACAGATGTGTTGTACAACAATTGAAATAGCGAAGCGAGGGAGGAAAAGTGGCGAGAGTGAAAGTGGAGAGCTGGAACTGCAATGACAGTGAATAGGAGGGAGGTGAAGATAATGGCGATGGCTAGAACTGCAGAAACAACAAAATGTTGTTGCGGTCAGCTGCAGTGAGACATGATGACGGAAGCGACATAGGGAGGATGCAAAAGAGGATATGGAAAGATAATCACAATAAGAGAGAAATACAACTGAAGCACCACCTAATCCCTCAGATACAAACCTCAAAAAGATAAACGCACGTTGACAACTGTACTAAACAAACTCACGCCAAAAAATATTTAAAAAAAAACAAACTTATAGACTTGGAGTGGATCCCATAACAAATAGGAGGGAAATCCACATAAAGGAGAGTTGGTCGTCCCTCCTGGACTAGTCCAAGCCACCCTCACTTGACCGAGTTTGCAGTACTGTAGCAATGATCATAGAAACGTCTCCTGGATCGCTCATGTGTCAATCACTGTAATTATTGGAATATAAGTATTCATTGAGCGATTTAACCTAATAAAATTTGGGCATAAAACTTAAACTATAAAATGAGTGAAAAAAGAAAAAATGCATATAGAAGACATGACCAACAAAAAGAAAGGTAAACTCATTTATAATTAGTTTATTTTAAGTAAATTTAAATTTCATTTGTTAACAAGTGATCACTCCTTATAATATTTATGAAGTTATAACTTTGAGCTGCAATCTTTTTCCTGGACTTATAGATAGTTTTGAATGACAAAAGTATTGATTTTCAAAAATAAGGAGTAATCGATATGTCATCAATAAATTTATATGCTTCGGTCATGAATCTCAATGCATTTTGGAATATGAGTATTCACTGAGTGATTTAAACTAATACATTTTAGGTATACTACTTGAATTATAAGATAACTAAAATAAGAGAAAATGCATATAGAAGGCATGACCAAAATAGAGAAAGGAGAATTTATTTCAAATTATTTTATTTCAAGTTATATTTAAAATTCATTTTTAATGACTCTTCGCTTTATTTGGATAATTATTTGCTAATAGTAGAAAATAAAATTTAAATTAATTTCATCTGACCATCTATTTTCGCCTTAATAATTTTAAGTACCTGGGCCATACCGTGATATCAACCAATGATTTCTATGATAAAAACTCAACATACATACAACCCTATTCAAGCATTAAAAAAATTGCCATAGCAAATACCTTATTAAATACCACAACAATATAAAAGATGTTCAGATTTGTTCCTAATTGGGCTAAAAAATATTCTACATATCCCAAAGTTCTCAAGCAACCTTGTTACAATTGACAACATACTTTTCAATTTAAAATATACTTAAATTTGTATAACAATGCCATCTTTTATCCTAAACACTATCTATTTCTGGGTTAGGATTGAAAAAGACAAATGCGTGTGCAAAAGAACATAATAAGCTTTATGATCTTGAAGCACATGTTAATCTTGGTGATAACAAGAGTAAAACATCCTTCTCATTATCAAGACCTAGCCCTGATCTTAAAATTTTCCAAGACAGAAACGCAAAGCTATTTGTGCAAATAAAATGAAAAAAATATTGATATTGAATAATATTAGATGGTGCTCCTGTGACGATTGTATATAAAATGATTTAGAAATTTAAATTTCATTTGTTAACAAGTGATCACTCCTTATAATATTTATGAAGTTATAACTTTGAGCTGCAATCTTTTTCCTGGACTTATAGATAGTTTTGAATGACAAAAGTATTGATTTTCAAAAATAAGAGGTAACTGATATGTCATCAATAAATTTATATGCTCAGTCATGAATCTCAATGCATTTTGGAATATGAGTATTCACTGAGTGATTTAAACTAATACATTTTAGGTATACTACTTGAATTATAAGATAACTAAAATAAGAGAAAATGCATATAGAAGGTATGACCAAAATAGAGAAAGGAGAATTTATTTCAAATTATTTTATTTCAAGTTATATTTAAAATTCATTTTTAATGACTCTTCGCTTTATTTGGATAATTATTTGCTAATAGTAGAAAATAAAATTTAAATTAATTTCATCTGACCATCTATTTTCGCCTTAATAATTTTAAGTACTCAGGCCATACCAGTGATATCAACCAATGATTTCTATCATAAAAACTCAACATACATACAACCCTATTCAAGCATTAAAAAAATTGCCATAGCAAATACCTTATTAAATACCACAACAATATAAAAGATGTTCGGATCTGTTCCTAATTGGGCTAAAAAATATTCTACATATCCCAAAGTTCTCAAGCAACCTTGTTACAATTGACAACATACTTTTCAATTTAAAATATACTTAAATTTGTATAACAATGCCATCTTTTATCCTAAACACTATCTATTTACGGGTTAGGATTGAAAAAGACAAATGCGTGTGCAAAAGAACATAATAAGCTTTATGATCTTGAAGCACATGTTAATCTTGGTGATAACAAGAGTAAACATCCTTCTCATTATCAAGACCTAGCCCTGATCTTGAAATTTTCCAAGACAGAAACGCAAAGCTATTTGTGCAAATAAAATGAAAAAAATATTGATATTGAATAATATTAGATGGTGCTCCTGTGACGATTGTATATAAAATGATTTAGAAATCAAAATAATATAAAATGACATAATAAAGATTTTGAAATATCTTCATCGATCAAAATGATAATATAAATTATCAAATGATTTTATACTGATTTTTTAAAATTTTGACTAGCATGAATATTATTTTCTTTTTCATTATATTACTGTAGTTTAAGAGTGTGAGTATTCACTGCTATTATTAGCACACCATTGATTTAAAATAATATTACAAGTTTAATAATTTAATTTAAAACTAATAGAAGAGAAGATACTTATAAAAGATGCGAATGACCAAAATAAAGTAAATTTAATTATATTACTTTAATTTGCTTTCTTCAGTGGATTTTTCATTTAATTTGAATTATAAATTGTGAATGATAAGAAATGAATAATAGAAAAACATGATTATCACTATCTGACCGTCTATTTATGCCTTGGTTAATAATAAATCCTAGGCTAGGTCATGGCAGTTACCCTTGAGTGTGGTCTAGCCTGTTATATATCTCATTTCAGACCCAGTTTCTCCAGAAATATTTGTTTATCATATGCGTGCACCCGAGTACAAGAAGTGGGAGAAGTATATTACAAATTTAATGGCTCAACGCTTGGTTAGTGAAAATGCCCATCTAACTGCAATTCTAGATCAGGTTATGCTAAAGAAGAATGATTATTTATTCTACAGGACAAACATTGGAATTACGTACATATTTCAGAATTGTTGAGTGGATGTGAGCATAGGTTTTATAATGGGGCTCACCCGTACCACAACAGTGTAATAAATTCATTATGGTGATGATTAATTCCAGAAGATTCCAGTGAAGAAGGCAAAGTGCTTCCTACCATACAAGAACGATGCCGAGCATTGTTATAGTATCACAACTCGAACGTGGGCGAAGGAAGCAACCTGGGAGGAGTCTAGTGTGATCCAATAATCTCATGATCCCACCCAGACATGATCCATTTGATCTCACTATTCTCGCAATCTCGCAAGTTGCAAATGGTCGGAATCTCTGCATAATGCAATTGGGGGAAATCTATTCAACCTGAAATGTCGTTGCTTTACATATTTTCAGCCGTGCTATTTCCTTTCTATTTTTTTTTCTATTTTTCTATTTCTAATTAGGCTTTTTTTTTCAGAGAACTATTTATATCTTGTTATTTTATATTTTTTTCAAACTCTTGATTTGATTCGAGTTTTGTTTCTACCATTGACATGGGAGTTTACCGCCCGCAATACTGTAGCAGCAGCTCCCCTTTCCTCTTTAATCCCTTTCATTTCCTAAAGCTTTTTCACTATAATTTCTTTCATTCTTTACTTCTTCCCTATTCCTCTCATTGCCTATTATCCCTTTCCTATCCTACACTTTACCTATTTATCTACTAATCATCTTTTTATATAGGTGCTGTATTCTGAGGTTATGGGTAGGTTTTATGAGAACAGATTTCTAAGTGCTACTTTTAGGCGTTCTTCCCTTCCGGGAGCTGTATCTGACAGTAAAAAGGTGCTCTGGCTGTAACTCATTCGAGTAGGTGACCATCTCTAAAGGTTCGGGTGGAACTCCGGCTGTAGCTCAACTCTGACAAGACATTTACCCTTTCGCAACACCTCCAAGTTCTCCCTCCTCATTCCAACAACAGTCCTGTTGCTCTTAGCCCTGCCAACACCGTCCCTGCTACGGTTAGACTTCTACAAGCTGCTGTCATGTTTCCGCCAGCACCACAAAAACCTTCCTTGCTGCTGTTTGCACTTTCCACAGTTCGCCAAAACCCTTCCCAACCAGCCCCTGCCGCCGACAACCCCTCCTGAGTCTGTCCCTACTGCTGTGCAACCACCAACGCTTGTCACAACTGTTGTCCAACCCTATTGTCCAGACCCCGCCACCACAAGCCACCGCAGCTCCCTCCTGCCACCTCTAGCAGTTGCCAACCCTTTTCCGACCACTACCTTTGTCCTTGTTTCCTAGATGGAAGTTTGTGTATTTTGTGTTGCTTTCTATCCTATATTTTTGCAATGTTGCCTTGTTATTTCGGTTTGTATGTTTGTTGTTGTTTATTTCATATTCGCAAGAGTCTCATTCGTACCCTTTTAAATTCAGTAATAATAATTGTGCTTTTCATAGTGATTTGAATTTCTTCTGGTATTATTTGGTATCAGAGTTAACCTAACCCTAGTCCTATCCTAGGGTTTCCTAGCATTCGCCCCCCCCACCCAAGCCACCTACTACCAAATATTTGCCCTAAAAGCTTCAACGGATGAAGTTCAAGCTCCCCAAACTCGATAGATTGACGCAGGAGCTTACCGCTCACGGTACTGTAGCAGCTATGTCGTCTTGTCCCTTCCGTTTGTATGTTTATTGTCATTTATTTCATGTTCACAAGAGTCACGTTTGTACACATTATTTGAATTCAGTAATAATAATTGTGCTTTTTATGGTGGCTTGGGTTTCTTTCGGCATCATATAGAGAGTCGTATTATGATCTATATCTTGCTCAGGAATAGGTGGTGGATCCTCCTTGCTTCCCGTATCTCATCATTCCTTGTTCGAGCTGCTGTTTTCATCCGGGACAGCAACAGAACGTGCCAGATCTGCTGTCCAACAGTAAATTTCGCTGTCTATCCCCTTCCAAACACCGATGACTGCCCCTTTCCTCCTTGTATCCTTCTGCAACTACCTCCTCGCTAAATCTGCTTCTCAAACATCTAGGAAACCGAGAACGGTTTCCAACCAACTCCCATGTTATCGGGCCAAGCAATCAAAATATCTAGCCAATCAAGGCTTGCTTTCTAAAGCATTCAAATAATCAAGTGTTTTAGAAAGGCTTTTCCATGTCAAACTAAAGTTGCGCACAACTGATGGTTGTAACATAATTCAGAGGCTTTGTCAGTCTTGTTTAGCATGTCTTAATTGTAAATGATCATACCATGTGCCTTGATACTAACTCTAGTCTTTGACATAAAAATTACTCTAAAATCTACTCAGAATACTCCAAAGGAGGCAACTCATAATTGCTAATCAAAATTCTCTAATGAAGTGTTGTTGGAAGATTGGGCCCATTAGGTCGACTTCGTAACAACAAAGTAGGCAATTTTGATTGTAACATAATTCTGAGGCTTTGTCAGTCTTGTTTAGCATGTCTTAATTGCAAATGATCATACCATGTTCCTTGATACTAACACTAGTCTTTCACATAAAAATTACTCTAAAATCTACTCAGAATACTCCAAAGGAGGCAACTCATAATTGCTAATCAAAATTCTCTAATGAAGTGTTGTTGGAAGATTGGGCCCATTAGGTCGACCTGTAACAACAAAGTAGGCAATTTTGATTGTAACATAATTCTGAGGCTTTGTCAGTCTTGTTTAGCATGTCTTAATTGCAAATGATCATACCATGTGCCTTGATACTAACACTAGTCTTTCACATAAAAATTACTCTAAAATCTACTCAGAATACTCCAAAGGAGGCAACTCATAATTGCTAATCAAAATTCTCTAATGAAGTGTTGTTGGAAGATTGGGCCCATTAGGTCGACCTGTAACAACAAAGTAGGCAATTTTGATTGACATATCTCCAAACTAACAGCTAAATGTTAGCTGAGTGACCTCAAGTAAGCGCCTTTCCACAATTGGGATGGTTGGTTAGCTATGTTGGCCTGTGCTTAAAGAAAGTCTCAACTCTAAATCTAAATAAACCCTAATCTAATATCAAAGAAAATTCGGTTAACAAACCTAACATATTTCAAGAAAACCACCCTTGAGTTCTCAAGCCATGAGGAGGCTCAAGGAGGGGGTGCTTTCCAAAGCGAGCCCTACATTACCTTCTTCAATGGAAGCTGGCTTTATATTATTTTGGCCCATGCAACGTACGGATCATTACTAGAATATAATCGAAGAAAGAAAAAAATCCCACGTTCACAGTTGGAAAATCTAGCAAGAAAAATTTCTCATCATTAATTGCCTTTTATGGCGTAGATTGTTGGCCTTCAAAATAGATGCATCAAACAAAGTTAAGTGTTGCTGAGATGAGAATGCTTAGGTGGATGAGTGGCTTGACACTTAGAGACAAAATGCGAAACGAATATATCCGTGATAGAGTTGATGTAGCTCCAGTGGCAGATAAAAATTACGGAGTCGTCTTAGATGGTTTGGTCACATAAAACGTTCATCATCTGATGATTCGGTTAGAAGAGTAGATGTTTTAGATTTGTCCTAAGAAAGGCAGATGTAGACCAAGAGAGATTTGGGCATATTGCATAAAAAATTATCTTAATTTATTAGAATTAAATGAAAATATGTCACTCAATAGGACACAATGAGAAAACATGATTCATATAACCAACCCCACTTAGCGGGATAAAGGCTTGTTGTTGTTGTTGTATTAATTGCCTTTTTTTCAGCCAGAAGTCAAATTAAGTTTACATTCACATAAAAGGAAATGAAATGCCATGAAGCAGAGAAGCTTACCAATAGTCGACATACATACCTTTTATATAGCTTTTCAGAAAGGTCACGAGGTTATGGAGAAATGCAAGTACTTTGTACAAGCATAGCTTAGTTGATGCTCTTCTAAACCACTCACTAGCAGTCGAAATTAAGGCTGCAATCAACCTTTCTTGAATTTTCTGTTCGATTGTAACAATTTAGTTCGCAAAATAAACCAAAAAATACACTAGGACTAATCAAGAAATCTGCAATTCGCAGGAGAGGGCACCTTATTGTTCATCCTTTTTACTAATCCTTCGGCAGTCAAGAATAATTGCGAAAAGAATCCTGTGAAACTTGCTTCATCTTTTGAAACCATGTTACAACTGCAGTAGGCACAAGGAGAAATATAGATGCATCAACGGGTGCATGGATGTGAAAGCATAGTGCATCAGCTGTAGAAACTAAAAAGAAGAGGGAGAAGGGTGCATCAAAAGACTCTGTATTGGTATAATCTGCGTTAACTACCCATGAAATGTTGATAAGCATTTGAAAAACAATTCCATAGCAGCAGCTGTGAAATCTTCCATCTCAAAGTAGACATCAGGGCAAAATAGCACGACCTGTAACAGGTAATAAACAGTCCGATAAGTACATCACATGGAAAACAGAGTACGGAATAGCAGTCAGAAAATTAATAGAAACCTTTCGTTAAGAAAAAGATAGCCAAGATAGGATATCAACAGCTTTAATATACCTTATTTTGATACGAATTCACATGCATCGTGGTGCCCACAATATATATTATCAATCGATTGTTAATTGAATTAATTGAACATTTTACCAAATGGAAATTTTGTTCATCCACAACCATTTCATGAAAGGAAGGCAAAGTATTCATAGCAAAAGAAGTTCAAGAGGATAAAAAAAAATCAATTCAGCTGCTGCAGGGAGTTTTTTCTTAGGGCTAGTGTACCTGAGTTCATGGAATTACCTCCGGTTTGGTTTTGTGGGGCGGTAGAAATTATTGCTAATTTGCCTAAAGCTTTAGAGAGGACGCAAAAATAACCATAATAAGCAAAGACATCCTCAAAGAAGAAATAGTAGCAGGGTAAATCAATGGTTTTGCTAGAACAGCTTCAGAAAATCTATGTCGCTTAAAAACATAGGAATTCAAAATACCAGTGATAATGAAAAAAATACTATTCGAGGCATGGGTGGTTAAACTTTGAACCAAACTGGCTCAAGGTCATTTCTACTTTAAAATAAATCCAAGTTTCTCCCATGATAAATCCAGCAGAAGTACAAAGACAGAATTCAGTTGGAGTGTCGCATCCATGCAAACGAAGTGTGAGGCTTGCTGCAAAGCCGAGAGAGAACAGATGGAAGATAGGCTTGGAGCTTGACAAGCACGACAATGCCAATGATACCGGAGTTAATCTAAATTACAATAGAAAATCAAATATTATTAATGAAAGTAAATATATGATTACAACCACACTTTTAAAAAAAATACAATAACAAACACAACATGGACACGGTGAGGGTTGTACTCCAAAGGAGTTGGTGGTTGATTGAGTGGGCAGAATGGTGGCGGTTGATAGCTAGAAGGGTGGTGGGAGATGGCGGTGGAGCAGCAGGAACAGTGACAAAGGCATCAGAACTACAGGTGGAGGTAAGGGGCTGTAGGTAGAAAGAACAGCAGACTGCGTAGGAAGGGGTTTTGGTGGGAGTGCTGCAACTGAAAAGTAAGGCTGGAGGTAGGATGGGAATGTGAGTAGCAAAGACAATAGGGTTGTAGTCCCTGCTGGCTTGAGATAGCTAGATGGATGGTTGAGAAGGCAAAACAGGGGTTGCGGATCGATTGGGAAACTGGTTGGCAGCTGGGAAGGGGATTCTGTTAGAGGAACGAGAAGGTTGACAAAGGGCTGTCTAGGGGTCCATGGGGAGAGGAAGAACGGCAGCTAGACCTGCGTGTTGGGCAGGTCGGGTTTGGTGTGAGCCAGGCTTATTTGGTTTTGACCAGTCCAAGCCCGCTCAGGCTAGGCTTAAGCCTGGATTCTAATTATAATTTCATAGCTAGAACCATCCACTAAATTGATCGGGCCAGCCCGCGGGCAGCTATGGACTTTAAAAAAAGTAAATTTTTATACCAAAAAATAGATAAATAATAAAACCTTTAACATTTTTTCTCGAATCATGATGTTGATTTCAAATATTAAAAAAATATAATATGAATGTTTGAAACATGAAAAGATGTGCAACAAGAGTTTTAAATTGATTTTATATGTAAAATTTTTTCTTATACGTTCAAGTGAATTTAATGGTAAATGTATACACACAAAATATGTAAGACATTAAACTAAAAATATCTCAATATATAAATACAAAGGAGTTAGTAAAATACAGCAAAAAAAAAAAAAGCATACATACTATTCATCAACTTTATTTTAATTACAAATCTCGGACCTCAATTTTTACATATTTGTCATCTTATATATGCATGAAAGTTGTATTTCATTTTTAAAGAAAATTTAGAAGTCATAATTTTTATGTGAAATAAAAGATTTGGTTAAAAATAATCTAAAAATTAATCGTCTCAAAAGCTTGTAATTGAAATAATATATTTATAAGATTGGGCCAATGTGCGGGTCGAGCTTAGCATTGGTCGGGCTCATTCGGGCTTTGACTAAGCCAAAGGGGCTCAGGCAATGCCGAGCCCATAAAATTTTAATTTTTTTATAGCCAAACCCGCCCATTCTAAGCGGGCTTATGGCGAACCCATCAGGCCCCCACTCAATGCCCAGGTCTAATGGCAGCGAAAGTGAAAGGAGGAATGTAGAGGATGGAAGAGTCAGAGATAAATACCCCTGTGGGAATGAGTTACAGCTGAAGCACCACTCAATCCAGTGGAAGGAGATCGCCACCTCAAATGAGATAACACCGAAGCACCACCCACCTTTGGATACAACCCTAAAAGGGAGAAAGAGGATGCCAACGACTATGATGACAAAAAAGTACACCAAAAACTGCCCTCAAAACAGAAAACAATACATAAATATTAGTAGATAATCAAAAGAACTTAGGGCGCACTCCTATTGTGCGGCAACCTTAATCCCCTAGGCCTCCCAACCCCTTCCTCCCTAAAGTCGAACTACTGTTCAAACTACAAGTTCAAACTACTGTTCCAACCCCCGATTCAATTGACGGGAGAGAAACGCCTCGTGTCAGTCTCTTGGGGTTTGGAGAGCTTCAACGTCGAACATTGAAGCTCATGTTTTCTCATAGTATGACATAAAGCCAACCTCGTTGAAGGCAACATTCATTCCAAAACCGATCCTGATAGAATAAATATTCATACATCTTTGGTACAACTTCAGTTGGGGCTTCATAATGATGTAGATTCCGACAAGTCAAATCCTAGCTTCTCCCAATCCTCATACTTGACAAGATGTATTTGAAAAACAATTATATCAGGAGGAATCAATTCTAAAACAAAATCTATGGCTGGCGGGATCACACTGAAATATAACCACTCAGAAGAGACCTCTTCTTCTTCTTATTCTTTGAAAGGACCTGAATGCCACTGTAGAATGTTCATTCCCCAAGATCTTAAGGCAGTTTCTAACAATGCAATTCATCCCTCTTGTATGAACACTATCGGTGGGTACACTGCCTAACTGAATCTAATAATTAAATGACCCCATATGGTCTTCTAGAAGTAACTCAAAAGCTTTCATCTCTGATATGCTGAATCTCCCTCAATAAGGGCACCTCAGAAAAGGGTCTATACATCTGAAAAGTTTGATTTTTTTTCTTATATGAGGTTTGCATGTTTTTGGTGTTGGTTCCTCAAACTTAGGACCATTTGGGACCACCATGTTACTTGTATTGAAATCTCTCTCACAGGCTAAAGCCTGAACTACATGCATTTCTCCCTCGTCAGTTGTAGTCTAGTACTCCTTTTTTGTGTCATCACTTTCTTCAGTATCTACTGTCACTGTCCTTTTCATCAACTGCTCTCTGATCAGTGAAAGAGTTCATTCTCCTGGTTGCGCAATACAATTCAAGATGCCCAAATTAATAGCACTTACGCTTTATGGTTGGGACAGATTTGAGAATCCTAACACTTAAACTCTGTTTGTAAGATGTGGCAGTTATCTTTGAAAAGTTGCATTTTTCGCATAAATAAATCAAAATGTTATAAAAAATAAGCAACTGTGCACCTATCATATACAAAAGTGTAATATATCATCTAAAAGAATAAAAAAAAGCTCACTATTATCATCTACATGCATTAAAATAAAAGTGCCGCTAAGGGCGTGCTTGGCACAAAAATGAGCCGCCCAATTACATTCATGAGACGCATGAAAAAACATAACTCCTTGAAAAAGCAAGAGAAAAGCTAGTTCGGGATCTCCTTGGTGTTGTCAAGTTTCTGCCTTCATAGTGGATCCAAAAAAGTTCATGATATTTGCATCGCCGCCTTCGATGATAATGCAAACGGTCTCAAACATCTATGGTGCACAAATATTTTGGAAGGATCGAATTGCTTCGAGCTCAACCTGGGCACTATCCAAATGTAGAAGTCGTCTCGCCGCAATAAGGCCCTTGCCCAGCTCGTCCCAAATGATTATCCTGATACTGGCAGTCCCCGAGAGTAGAAGCGCTTGGTTAATGTTTTCTTTAGCCATCTGGTGGGGGTTGGGGGGGGGGGTGTTGCTAGAAGTAGGAGAAAACATACCCAAATGTATGGCTAGCATCCCATTGCTACAAAAACAGAGAAAGCTCCGTCATGTGCTCGAGAATAGATGCTGCAATAATAATTGCCGTGCCAAATGGCTGGTTATGAATTTTGGCATTGCATGCTCTCCAACAATGGTGAATGATGCAGCAATATGGCGATCATCCTGTGATATTGTTTTCTCCATTTTTGAAGATAGAGTCTGAACATCTTGTTTGTAAAAAACTGGGAGGTTTTGGCGCCGCATCTCTCATTTCATTTTTAGACCTGTTAGTAATTTTACTCATTTTTTCGCCGTCGAAGAATCTTCAAGTTTGTCCACCACTAAGATGCACTCTTCCCTAACTTGCTGGTGGCTAGTTTCATCATTTCATCTGGTTGTATGTCCAAGCACTCAGACACATTCCAATATCCACAACCACTCGATGAACTCAATCGGATCCATGTGTCCGCCAAAATATGACAAATCCACCTGTACCTTAAAATCTTGACTTTTCCAATATTTCATGCCAAATCTTCGGGATGGTGATTCTTCACTTCAGGGATCGAATAGAATTTGTGTGACACCTCTGTATGGTCTCCTCTCGAAGGTGGCGAGCCTCTGCTATAGTTGAGGGATTTTCCACTGCATATTCTCTCTAGAAATCTCATGAACACCTTTTTGTGGATTCCTCATAAGTAGCATCATGTTCTTTCTCCCGATTAGGATTCTGACAATTATCTCCTTAGTGGCATGGCTAGGATTTAGGTTTTGGGCAAGTGGATGAAGGAGTACGAAGGTGATGTCGTTTGGGAAAGAAAACTTTTGGGGGTTGACTTAGAAAGCCAGCCAAGGGAACGGTTTTCACGAGTAGAGATGTAGTTATGTATTAGTGAATGCTATAAACCCTAGCGTAGGAGTAAGCATAGACTAGCTTTAATCCCAAATGATACCAGAGTTAACCTAAAACACAATAGGAAAGCAAATATTATTACTGAAAGCAAATATGCGATTGCAACCAAACACATTTGAAAAGAAAATACAATAACAAACACAATATAAATATGATGAAGGTTGTATCCCAACGAAGTTGGTGGTTGGTTGAGTGGGTAGAAGTGGTTGACTATCGGAAGGATGGTGGGAGATGGCAGTGGGGCAGCAGACACATAGACAATGGTGTCTAAACTGTAGGAGGAGGACAGGAGGCTGCGGTGGGGCAGAAGGTAGGAAGAATAGTGGACTGTAGGGATGGGTTACAACAGTAAGTGGTAGGAGGGGCTTTTTGTAGGAGAAGTACAACTGAAAAGTAAGGTGGGATGTAGGATGAACATGACAACAAATTCAATAGGGTCATAGTCTCGATTGGCTGGAGCTACCGGACAAATGGCTGAGAAGGCAAAACAAGAAGCAGCTGAATTGGGAAACTGGTTGGCGATTGGGAAGGGGATGTAGCTGTATGAACAGGATAACCAAAGGGATGTCTGGGAAACCTTGCAAGAAGGACGTCCACGGTAGCGAAGGGAGGAATGGGTAAGATGGAAGAGTCAGAGATAAATTCTCACACGGAGACGAGCTACAGTCAAAGAGCAACACGATACAACAAAAACCATCATCACCTCGAATGAGCTAAAGCCGGAGCACTACTTTCTTCGGATACAACCCTAGAAGAGAGAAGGAGGACGTTGACGGCTATTCCGATAGAAAACATTGGGGCTATTAATGCCTTTACTTAACAGTAAGGTAAGAATTGGGTTTATTATACAATTTAATTAGTAAATTTAATATACATACATGTATGGATGTATGTATGTATGTGTGTAAATGACCGTGATGGAATAGTGAAACTAGATTAATTTTAAGTGCTTCTAAATTTAAAATTGAAGCTATTAAAGTCTTAAATTGAATGAAAATTGTGAGATAATAGCTGTACAAATGACTGAGAAAAATGAGCTAAATATTAAAGTTTATTTATTTTGATTAATGAATCTAAAATACATATTGTATATTAAAATATTAATAATAATTTTAATTAAATTGGACTAAAGCAATAGCAGTTTAGCTTAGAAGGAGAAAAAGTTTTCAACAATAAAGTTGAGTAAATAAGCCTTTAAATTACAATAATATTTCTTATTTTTAAAAATATTCATGCTTACAATTTTTCACTATCATGCTTTATTTCAAAAAAATTACAATACATCTGATTCTTCATATCGTTGGTCGTAAAATATGCATGTTAAAACTGTTATATAAATAGTTGCATTATATTTTCATAAGAAGAGACCACCACATTATAGTTTTCCTTATATGCCACATTACTTCAAGACATGCAAATTCTAGTATAGCTATATATCAGTTTATTTCAATAACCTATAAATTTAGTAAATATACATTTTATTGCTAGATAAACATAAGTTGTATCATAAAATGTCTCATACGAATGTATCATATGAAGAATGAGATAATATATCTATGAATATTTATATGTGCATGTTAAAAGGAGTTCACGCCCTTATGGTACAAATAGGGGACGCCAGTGTACCTGCACGCTTAAATGTTTTCATACCCCTCGAAATTTTGATGTTTTGATCACTAATCACTGTACCGATGAGAAAATATCGACAAGAGGCCGGTATACACCTTTCCACCTTAGATAAACGTGTAAATTAGATCATGAACCATTATGCCGACATGATAATATTAGTCAAGTGCATGTTATGTTAAGTTTTGAAGGTTTGTGAATGTTAATAACATAAAGTAAAAGTAAAGTTAAAGCCTAAATTTTGAATAGTAATTAAAGTAAATGCATATAAAAATTTAAATTATTTTTATTTAGTAAATGTCATAAATACATTAGATTATTATAATATTTTTATAGAAATATTAAAGATCAAGATGCATATTATTTTCATTTTCTTATGTTACTATTTAGAAGTGTGATTGCTCATGTGTTATCCTTATATAACTCAGTATGTTGTTTTAATATTTTTTTTTGGATTTTAAGTTTTTGAATAATATAAATTGAAGAGGAGCTAATGCATAGAATATCAGAAAATATAATTCCATCGTTCAACTATCCATTCCCCGAGCTAAGTTGTGATAAAAGTTGTATCAGAGAAAGGTTTAAATAAAGCAACATGAATCTTAATGAAATAGACATTAGGATGATTGAATTAAGTAATAAATAATAGAAATTAAACTTTTTTATTTGAGTCTAATTTGCAGTCTTGCATTTCACCGACCTTCCCCTTAGCTGCCCCTCACTATTTCAACCACTTGCTTTGTTGCTTTTGTAGTCCCAAACAGACCTCCACCTCCGTTGTCAAAGCATGTCACTCCTTCATTTTGCTGTTCTACCCGTCCTGCCATCTGGCATCACCGTAGCAGCCCCGCAAGTTCTTTCCTTACCATCACATCATTGTCCAACCATCCAACTACAATGTCATGGCCTCACAACTCCTCTCCTTGCTTTCAAGAGTCTACCCAACCCTTTCATCGCCCTGCCACCACTTCCCCGCTGCAGCCCCTGACCATACCCTGTTAGCGCCTACCTTCTCACCATCAGATAGCCAACCACAACCTTCCCTTGCTACCTACCAACTATTCCCCAATTCCATACATGCTTTTCCTTTTAAAAAAACAACACCTCCTCCCTCAACCTAAGCCCTAATTGAATCATGTTGGGCCTTTGTTATTTCCTAGTTCCAAGTGCCTTTGCTTGAAACCCTATTTGCTTTTTGAGTAATAATATTTACTTTCCCAACTGTTGTTTGGGTTTATAGCTCTGATATTAGATATGTTGGGAGCATCACGTTGTCGGGAGATCAGATCAACAACATCACGTTGTCGATAGAAGCATGTCAGGCTTATACAAAGGCATCATATAATAACGAGACCATCATGAGCAATTTCTTAATGTTTTATCTTTAAACAATAAGTGGCCATTAGGTCTTTGTTTGTTATGACGACACCTGGTTTGCAACAAAACAGTTGCTTTGCAAAACATACTTCTCCAACATAAAAAACACTTAAGATATCAATAGCTTTAAAATTCATTTGGTTCAAGGTAAAACCCTTTATAAGTAGCATAGAGCTTTTAATTATAGAGAATATGTGACGCGAGGCTCCTGGGGCCGAGCGACAGGCCCAACCCAACTGGACCGGTGGGCTCCCACTTGCCCGATCGGCCCCTTGGAGGGGAGCCTACAGCACCCTCCTTCCACCTATTCTCCTCTCTTTTCTCCCATCTCCCTCTTGCCTTTTCCCTTCATTTATTTTCTTCCTTCCTAGGCCTTTCCTAATTCCAAAACCTTCCTAAAATACTGAGATCTGATTTTCTTTCCTCTCCTAAATTTAAAAATCTTTCCTAAAAGCATAAAATATGATTTAATTCTTTTCCTTAAATCTGAGATCTAATTTCATGCTCTTTCTTAATTTAATGTTTCCTAATTAGGTCAAATCTCTTTTATAAATAAGAGTTGTGTCTAGACTTAGGGAGTTGACTGTTGAGACCTGATTTCAGTTCTAGTTGATTGTTCTTCCCCTTGAGGGTTGTATCCGACGAAGGCTGTAATCCCGTTTGAGGTGGAGATTATCTTCATTTTTTCGACCATTTTCTATCCTTCAGTAGCTTGCCGTCATTCCAGCCATTTATACAATTCGTTAGGCAGCTTCCGTCTTCTTTTGTTTTCCAAAGTGTCGTAGGATCCTCTGCCTACTCCCTGCAGGGTGCCGCATCTCAGTTGCTCTTCCAAGACAGCCACCAGGCATCGTACAGCTTCACTGCAGGACCGCGCCAGCATCTCCCTGCACCTCTCCCGACCACCAATGCAGCCTCCCTTCAGCCACAACACTCTGCGGGTCCCCCAGGTGGCCCCTAGCCTCCATGAGAGCTAACTAACTCTCATCCAACATCGCTCCAAACTTCACCGCAGCCACTGCTTCGGCACCGTCTCTCCAGACTCCCTCCCCCTCGAGCTTGTCGTTCTTTACATGTTGAGTCCTTGTTGTTACATCTTGTCTTATATTATGATTTGCGTAGTGTTATTCCTTTCTTTCGAGTCACCGTTGTAATCATCTTTTAAGTTATTAACAAATTCATATCTTGCGCCGTGGTTTGAGTTAATTCTGGTATCAATATGCTACTAAATAAATCAAAAAACATATGAAATGAATCTAATACCCTTCAGATTTGGCACTAGAAATGCATTTTAAGAGTCCAACGTGTCCTTAACAACTAAATCAGAGAAAATAATGAAAAAAGTCATCTAAAGCAAACCAAACGTTCATTCAGAGCCCTCAGTTTGGCTTACCTGTGAAAGTAATCCAGCAACCAGACTATTCCATGAGCTAGATGTAGGTTCAGCGTATACAAGAATCTGCACCAGAGGAATAAATTGTCACAAAACTAGCTCATCTATTCTTGATCCAATAGAAATTTTAAGTGTAGATAAATTAGCTCTCAATCACATTGAATAATACAGACAAGACTGCATATGGAACAAGGATGAACACAACGTTATGTCATCAATAGTCTTTTAGATTAGTGACATCATGAAAATCAGCATCATAATTGTGGCAATAGGAGTAGATGTATGTTTATGATATATTTAGTTTCCTGGAAAGCTATCTATGGAAAATGAGTACAAAGTCTCAAATAAATAATTCAATATTCTTCTCTAACCTGCCAAATGACAACTGAAATACACTTCTATGATCTTATAAATTAGCATTCAACTTAGATAAAAGGCATTTTTCAAAAGTTAGCTAGTTATTGTTGCCAATTATAGGAGTTATGTTTCACCTCGAAATTTAGCTAGTTGTTGTTACTAAACTCTTTCTTGAGGATGGGCAAACTTATTATATTAAACTTCTTTCTAGATCTTATTCATTGAAAATTATTAATTTATTTTGCAACCTATTACGAAAAATTTCAAGGGTCTTCCAAGTTACACCCCTAGCTAAAATCTCTTTGCCAAGAAGAAAATCTTCTTCTACTTGGACGTGAAAACCTTCTACTGTTATTTTCAGCTTGGTTACATGGAATTTTTTTTAATGCAGGCGAATACAATAAGCCTATAGCCAAGGCTAATTGTCATGACATATCACGATGAAACAACCACATCTCTTGCGCCTTAACTCCATTATGATTAATGTTTCATTCCATCACCAATCAGATTATAAACATTTTACTTGGGTCCATAATGTATGTTTCTATGGTCTATTCAAATCCAAGTCATTCTAGACCTCAATATCATCATGCAAAACAACTACTATTCTTATTTTCAAGTACTATTTTTTATATCCTTCAAATACATGATAAAAAAAAGCCTATTTCCTATACAGCATGAAATTCACTGAATGATTGATTATTTCAATTTTAATAATGTTTTAATATTACAATAACCAAGTATCAAATGAAAACTATATAGCTTACAAAAGTTCAAATGAAAGCTGGGCTTTACCAGTGCATTTTAAAATTTAGAATAATTAGACAAACTCAAAACATCATATCATGTGGTGTGTTATATTTCAACTGATTTGAAAGTTCCAAAACGAATCACTTATTGATCAATAAAAGTCATTCGTTTTAAAAGCTTCTAACAAAAATACTAGTAATTCCAAGATAATTGGATAAAATGTCGCCATACACAAGGTTCTGGTGTTTAGAGACAAAAACATACAACTTGTAAGGATGACTTAAATTTCATGGCCTGTTTTCCTTCAATAAACAAAAGGAATATAACTATCGATTATAAAACCCACCTGAAGAAGTTCTTTGCATGAGTCCAATGTGAGAAACTTTGGGCTGAAAAATCTTTCCTGAGAAAGAGATTGAAAAACCAATAATGCAATTTCACCTGATGCCAGATCATGTCTCTCCTCAAGAGCTGAATCACCGTCATATTTATTCTTTGTATAGCAAAATGGTGTTTTTTCTTGTGTGGACAGAAAAGGTTGTTTCCCATGAAATAGAACCAGCAATGACAGCCCCCAAAGAAAATCAAAATCCTTGGGTTCTAGTCTAACCATGCCGTATCCTGATATAAAAGAAGATTTTTGAACATTTGTTATGCTACTAGTTTTCGAAGCCTGGTCTGTTTCCAACCTCACAGGAATTGCATCTAGAGAAGTTGCTTCCAACATCAATGGCCATGCTTCATCTAGGCAAACTCGCACTTTGGATGAAACTATTGGTGACTGAATACCATCCAGGAAGGGTTTGAACTTTACAGATGCATAAGAAAAAATAAAAGAGCATCATCACCAAGTAATAGTTGTCATAAGAAATTTAGAACTATAGTTTTCAATCAAAATTTGTTTTGAGTGCAGATTGCCTTACGCTAGACTTCAATGTCAAGCCAAAGCTAATAAAAACATAATCCTTGAGAATGCTAATCCAGTACTGGCCCAAAATAGTTGAGCTACTTGAAAGCAGAGAAGCAAGCTGCAGAAACTCATCTGGAATATTGTCTTCCTTTCTAAAGAACTGATACACAAAACTTTTGATGGAAGCATGGGCAGCCAATAATCTCACTTTAATCTATCATAGGAGGAAATTTAAAATGCTTTCAAAACCTTTTCTCGGTTTTTGATAAATATGATGTATATGAGAGAGAGAGAGAGAGAGAGAGAGAGAGAGAGAGAGAGAGAGAGACCTTGGATGCAACCCATTCAGCAAATGATGGGTAGCGCAGGTCCTTAATTTCATTAAGTGGCTTGGAAATTAATGAAAACATTCGACTAACAGCAACACGATCCCCGCTAAGGATACTGCCTGTTAGAAGCTGAAATTTCAAGAAAAGAATGAGAATCAGAAGCTGATAAAAACTTTAAAATTTTAATAAATGTTCAAGTTGGACCTTGGTAGCCAACTGCAGGCCAGCCTCCAGAAGCAAAGGACTAGAAGAAGTGCTTATTGCTGATCGCACAGCAGATACTAATTGAGCCTGTAGTCAAGAAAATGGCAGCTTCAGCTGCTAAACAAAGTAATTTGATACGGGCATGAAAATAAGGTGCATGTCCTGGCGATCAACCAGTCATTCCGGAATAAATAAGTAAAAAGAAAAAGAAAAAGACCAACCTGATACTGTTCCAACAGGAGGTGTCCAGGTAGCTCAGGATCTTGGGTTTTTCCGAACTAGACGGCAAATAGAACATTAAAATTTATTAGCTGTACTTTGATTTGAGATCAGAAAAGAAAAAGAAAAAGATGATGCGGTTGCAGCACCACACAATGGAATAGAATATTACAATAAACAGCAATTGCTTTATTAAATATTAAAATGACAGACCACAATCTCACATCCACTGATGAAGAAAAATGATATGCAAGAATAAAAATAAATAAATAAAAAAAACTGTAAAAATAGTTTAAATATAGTGTGACACATCTACAATAAAGTCAATTTAATTTACAAAAACAGGCATCCCAGACAGCCACTGTTCAATCATCAAACAATTGTCAATGGCAGGAATCATTGTGTATCTATAAATAAGAAATATTCTAGATAAGCATGCAAAGTATGCATGCGTCCAGTGAGGATTGGAACCCGCATCAACTCTGAAGATACCCTAAAGGCAACTGATATTTTAAATAGAGGAATTTAAATACACAGCACATAATTTTGATCTATTTACATATCTAGCACATGAACACCTAAACTTTCATATTTAGATGTATAACACTTTGGTGTCATAAACCAATGCATGAAAAGATGTATTTCACTTTTGACAAATAGTACAAGTATTTTTTATGTGACATTAACGATCAGAGCTCTATCCATATAAAGATGAAAGTTTAGGTGTTAGATATGTAAATATCTAAGAATTGCATGGTATGTAAGTAAATGACCCTTTAAACAAACAATAGTTTTATATAAAGTGTCAATTGCGTCCACAAATATTTAATTAAAGCGTTTGAAAAATAGTGTCATAAACCAATGCATGAAAAGATGTATTTCACTTTTGAAAAATAGTAGAATTATTTTTTATGTGATATTAACGACCCGACCTCTATGCATATAAAGATGAAAGTTTAGGTGTTAGATATGTAAATATCTAAGAATTGCATGGTATGGAAGTAAATGACCCTTTAAACAAACAATAGTTTTATACAAAGTGTCAATTGCGTCCACAAATATTTAATTAAAGCGTTTCTCAGAATAAAAACCAAGGAGCTAGGTGAATTCATAATGAAAACTCATGCATTCACGTAGAACTAGAATTACAAGCAATGATTACTTATTTCATTGGCATGCAATATCATATAGATGTCTTCAAAAACAAAAACAAAAAATTAGTCAATGCATTGCGACCTTCCTACAATATTGCGGTTCAACAATACGCCGGTTCTGGACTTGCGGCCTCCGTGATCGCAAGACTCATGGGACAAGAGTTCTCTTTTAGTTGCTAATTCTATCTTCCTGAAGCTTTCATCTTTGTTTCTTTCCTATTTTCCTATTTCCAATTAGGTATATTTAGTTGGCTGGTTTTATGAATTGTGAGACTTTTCTATGATTTTTCACTCTCGAGAGTGTTGTAACATCTTTTTATTTCAAGTAGTGTGTCTATAGCTTACCCCAAAAAAGTTGTTGAACCCCCTTGCGGCCTGCACCTCACCGATTCACAGTTTGGGTGCTTTTTTCAGCCGGTCAACCATCAATTTTGCAGACATCTACTGTTTAGAGTAGGAATATGCCCTTTTTCCACATCTAATTCACTGTCCCATTTTTTGTCGTGTTGATTATCAACTGCCAACCTTCCTCCCATTCACATAATCAATACTAATGTCTTTTGATGCTTTCTCAGACTTTTTAAGAGCCATAGCGTGGTGTCATTTGGTACCAAAGACAGAGAAACTATGCCGCCAAAAAGAAACCCTCAACGAGTTGTTATCATAGAGGATATGCAGTGAGAAATTCTCCAAATGCAACGGAGTCTCTATTGAGTTTGAAAGAAGACATCATGGAGAAGTCATTCACAACAACAACATCGGTGACCCTAGAGAATTAAGTTAAACAAGAATGAGAAATTTTTCAATCAATTTTGAAGAACTTTATGGACTAAAGTAGATACAAATTTTATTGCTCATTTTTAGAAAAATTGTTATTATACGATCATAGGGCTTAAATTAACCAAGGCGGGAATAGATGATTGGACAGTGAAATTAATTTTTCTTTTAATTATTCTATTTCTGTCACTAAAAGTTTAATATACACATTAATTAGAATAGCCACAAAAAGAAGCAGTTTAATTGACCAAATAAAAAGTCACATTTTACATTACTGTTCTCGCCTTCAATACATATACTCTTTTTTAGTATTCATCTTATTCTAAATCTTAAAACCTAATAAAATAATAAAATATCAAAACAAATTATATGAGATAACTCAGTGGAACAATTACAATTCAAAACTATAATAACTCAACAAAAAACAAAATCAATATGTATGCTAGTCACTACTAATATATTCCAAAAATTATAAAATAATTTATAATATATATACTTGATGTTTGCTCATTGAAGAAATCAATTTTTTTTAATTTTCCATTTTATATTACTTTTCAAGGTGCAATCTATTGAGCTCAAAGATACTTCATATTCTTAACTTTCACATTTATCTAAGAAATACCGTCAAAACATAACCTAACATATCCTTGCACAGCTGTTCGTGATTTAAATTACATGATTGTCCGCGGTGGAAAAACGCATGCTTGCATCTGAGCTATATCCTCTCATCGACACAGCGGTTAGTGGTCTAAATATCACAATTATTTGGGGTAATAGAATAACATCTATGTGGCGAGTACATTGACATCCTTTGCTTGTCCCATAAGAGGGTGAACTCTTTCACACACATACAAGCATCTATACACTACTTCATTCTTCATATCATACAATCTTGCTAAATCTATAAGTCATCAATACACTGATACATGCACATATACTGGACTCTACATATCATGTAGTCATATAACCTCATTTTAAGAATATTATAATGCAACTATTTATTCATAATTCTTAATATGCATGTTTTATACAGAATAATATGAATAGTCAATTCTAATCAAAGCCTCAATGATATATAGCATAAAGTATGAAAAACTGAAATCAATATTCACATTGAAATAAGAAATGCTAAAGTAGATGATTCTTGAAGATACATAATCCTTAATTTCTTCCTCTATTTTGTGTCTATAAAGGCAACATAACATTCTGTAAATTTTATAATCTCACTTGATCATCTTAATTCTATAATTATTCTCAAAATCCTAAATTGTTTCTGAATTACATATTATTCTAATTATTGATATATTTCTAATTCAAAGACATATAAGAAGATCTCATCTCAGTTTCTCTTGATTGTTTTCCTGCAATATAGTAGCTTACTATTCAAACTTTGATTATAAGCCTCAATGATATAACTTAATGACTTCAACTTGTCAAATCTGATATCATTTTGTAAAACATACTATTCAAAATTATCAATATCAACTTAAAGAAATCACTTAGAACCTGAATAGATAGCTTTAATATTATTAATGTTGCTAATTCTTGTTTTTAGATCCGAATATTTTCCACCTCAAATTTCTGATATTATTAAACAATAAATTTATTTTAATAGTTGAATCATTATTTATTTTATTAAAAAAAAATTTCAATTAAACGCTTATCTTATTAATTTCGCAAAATATCTTCTTTCTTCTCCAAATAATTATTATTTTGCCTCTGATTTCTGTTTTTAAGTAGCATCGAAAAAAAATATCATTTAATTGTAAAATTCATTTAACATATAAAATAAATATATTCAAACTACCCTTTACCTTATATAAGCTCGATTAGGCTTCTTCCTTCTGTATGAAGCCTCTCGGTTTGTATAATCTCCCGCATGAGAAAAAAATCTGCATGTTAGGGCCACTCGGCCTCCATCCCTCTCACGTGATGGCCCTTGATGCTCCTCTCCCGCATACGATTCACCCTTGGATCTTCCTCCTCCCGCAAGTGGAAAAACCTTGTGCTCAATTTGGTTTACCTGCTCATCTCCTGCACAAAACCGCACACAGGATTGCTTGATCCACCCTCATCTTCCTTTATGCATCATGATCAACACACGACTCCTCTTCCCTTCAGCTCGACTAATGCGTCTTCGCCTTCTCCTCTGTTCAAATCCGCACACAGAGTCATTAGGCTTCTGCTTCTCTTGAGATGTGTCCCGCTTGAAGCCGCTCCTGGTTAGCAACAATAACAAGCAAGGCTTCAGCTAGGTTTGTGCATGCAAGGTATGATAGTTCCTCCTTTCTTTTCACCTTGACTCGGATTTGTTCTTGATTTTGATTCTTTTCTTCAGCCTCAAAACCCACACACATTTTTCCTCCTTGCTCTCTCTGTTGTTCCCTCATTTCTATTCCCTAGTTCGAATGAGGTGTTTCTCTCTTCAAAACAAAATTATCAAATTAACCTCTTCAAATCGAATCATCCGTTAAATAATATATATATATATATATATATATATATATATATATATATATATATATATATATATATATATATATATATACACCCATAGCGGCACCCACCATTTTGAATCTGCAGGATCAGTCAACAGAAGGGGAAGAAGCAGAAGATGAAGTTGAAGAAGATTGGTAAGTTTACACTTCTCGTCGGAAGAAGAAGCCTGGAGATACCCTTCTAATTGATGATACAATGATTACTCATAGAAATGGAACAACACTGAAGAGATTACTTTATGGATCACCAAGAAACAGAGCGAGAGTATCACGTTCTCGTTCTTAGACATTGATATTGCTCTTTTTCTGTTCTGATCTTTGGATCCTTTTGTTAGTATTGTATCGTAGGGGTAGGGCTTCACTTTTGGGACCCTCTCCTCAAGTTCCTCAAGCTTCTGTAACCGTTTTATTTTTAATAAAATAGGCCCTTGGGCTTTAAAATATATATATATATATATACATATATACATACACACACACACACACACACACAAACCGATTATTACAAACATGAGTAGACAAGGTTATGAACCACAAGTTCAAAAACTTTCTTAGATGCTTTGTGGGAAAGAACATCAAGATGCGAGACTTAGTTCTCGTTCAAGTGGAGTTCTCTTATAATACTTCTACTAGTCAGTCCGCAGGTCACGACACATTTCAGAATTTGTATGAATAGAACCACCTACACCTTTAACATTGCATTTGTCGGGCCCAAGCCCCAGATGTGAAAAGTGGAAGGTTGTGTTCGGTAGTGAACAACCAACATAAAATTTTGTTCGAAAAATCATGTCGATTTGTGATGCTAAAAATTTTGCTTTTAGTGATCTTTAAAATATATTAGAAACTAAAAAAAATGAAAATTATATGTATAAACTAACCAAACATAGAAAAATGAAAAATAAAGATTTAATTCAAGTGTATTAAAGATGACCTATAAATATTTTCCTAGAGAAAGATATTCAACATAGGTGAGTGAGCTATTTTGATAAACATTTTAACGAAGTTTTCAAAAATATGATAGACCATAGCGGTCTTAATAATAATATTAATAATAAAAAAAATCTCATTTTTACCGTCGATTTGCAAAAAATTTTGGGAAGCTTTAACAAAAAAAATGGTGAAAAATTAGTAAGACTCGATTATATCAATTGAAGTGTGGAAATATTTTGGAGATTTAGGAGTTTCTTGACTTACTAAACTCTTTAATATTAATTTAAAAGCTAAAAAGATGTCTGAGGAGTCGAGAAGAGTATTTTGATTCCAATTTTAAAGAATAAAGGGGATGCACAATTGTGCAAATTATAGATGAATTAAGTTGATATGTCATACTTCAAAATTATGGGAGAGAGGAATTGAACAAAGGTTAAGACGTGATGCAAAGATTTCTCATAATCAGTTTGGATTTATTCTGGGTAGGACTAATATGGAAGCTATATATTTCCTGAGAGATTTGATGGAAAAATATAGAGTAAGGAGGATCTACGTATTATTTCATTGATTTAGAAAAAGCTTAAGATAAGATTCCAACAGAAGTCCTTTAGAGAGTTCTAGAGAAGAAATGTGTTGATATAACTTATATTAAAGTCATTAAAGATATGTATAATAAAGCTATTACTTATGTTTGAACAGGAGTATTGACCAATAATTTTCCTATTTCAGTTGGATTACATCAGGGATCGACTTTAAACTCATATCTTTTTGCTTTAGTTATGGATGTTCTTACAAGATATTTACAGAATGATGTCCCTTGGAGTATGCTTTTCACTGATGATATCCTTCTTGTGGATAAGAATAGAGAAAGTGTTTCAAAAAAAAATTGAATTATGGAGCTTAGCATTGGAGTCTAAAGGCCTTCGTTTGAGTAGATCTAAAACTGAATACATGGAATGCAATTTAGTAATAGCATTTCCAGTGGTAGAGCCGTAACTATGGGTGATCAAATCATGAAAAGATGTGAACCTTTTAGATATCTCGGGTCTATTGTTCTAAGTGATGATAATATAGATGTGGATGTTATTATTAGAATTCAAGTTGGATGGTTGAAATAGAGGAATGCATCATGCCTATTGTCTGATTAAAAAAGTCCCGTTCAGAATAAAAGAAAATTTATAAGATGGTGGTGAGACCTGCAATGCTTTATGGAGCAGAATGTTGACCTTTAAAAGAGAAACATAAAATAAAGTTAAATGTTGCTGAGATGAGAATGTTCAGGTGGGTGAGTGGCTTGACACTTAGATACAAAATGCGAAAAAAAGTCAACCGCTGATGATCTAGTTAGGAGGGTAGATGTTTTAGATTCGACTTATGTTAAGAAAGGCAGAGGTAGACCTAGAAAGACTTGGGCTTATTGTATAAAAAATGATTTTAATCTATTAGAATTAAATGAAATATGACACTCAAAAGGATGCAATGGAGCAAAAGGATGCATGCAGCGGATCCCACTTAGTGGGATAAAGGTTTGTTGTTGGAACCGCTCACACCATTGGAGTTATTCCCGCTATCGCCAACTTCTGAGCTGAGCATTTATGTCGAGATTCGAGTCAAGAACATTCATATCCTATATAAGCAGTTCAGAAAAACAAGCTAACAAGTCCAAAAAGGCCATAGTGTTCAAAAAAGGCAACATGGTATGGATCAGCCAGGAGTGATTTCATGTAGGTTCATTTGAAAAGCTCAAGCTTGGAGCTGATGGCCCTTTCAGGATTGCTAAGAAGATTAATGACAATGCATACAAGATTGATCTACCAGAAGAAGACAATGTTGCTATTACTTTTCATGTCGTCATACTATAAGGATTTGAATTTTTCCAAAGGCAACGACAAAGCCCCTCCTACTTGGGAAGAGTGACACGCAATACGGGCCTTCCCACAATATCATGATTTTACATTATGAGTTACGAACTCGCAGCCACAGTGATAGCAAGAATCACAAGCTCAGAGTTCCCTTTTAGTAACTTATTCTATTTAATGCAAGTTTTCATTTTTTATTTCTTTCATTTCTAGTTCTTTCTTAGTTTATGTTTTCTAATTAGCTATTTTCTATTAGGTGAATTTTATATATGATGGTATTAGGGTCGTTGGATTTTTAATTGGCTGAGAGATTTTTATCTGAATTACTTCTTTCCGGAGAGTTGTAGCCTCTTCCTATTGCAAGTGGTGTGTCTATAACTTGCTTAGAAATAGGTGATAGAACTCCCTTGTCGTCCACACCTCGTTAATTCACTGTTTGGCCGCTATATTCAGCCAGACAACCGTCAAAGTCACCGCCATTTTTTGTTTACAGCAGGAATCTACCCATTTCCGCTTTTGATTCATTGTCCTATCGCTTCCTCCCACTCATGTAATCAACACAACTCCCTGATGCATTTCGGTGCTTTATCATACCTTCTAGGAGCCCTAGAATGGTGTAAAATAGGAAACTAACACGGGCATGACTTCCACCCCAATTGGAAGCATGACTCCCACCCCAATCGGAAACCACTTCGGGTCTTTGTTAACCTCATTTGAATTAAAATTAGGGTTATTTATCATGTTGTTTTGACATAAATAGCTGCTTTAGAGATCACAAAGGACTTTTCATGTTATTGGAGACTTTCTCCAATGATTTCCCTTCTTTATGGGTGTTGTATCATATTCTCTTTTAGGCAATGTGAGTGTAACTTGATCGAGAACATATGATGGATCATTCTTGTTGTCTATCTATCGCTGACCTAGGCTCCAGCCTCCATTTCCTAGTTGTCTTCTCTTAAACATCTGCTGCAGTCCCCTTAAAAACTCTTCTAAACATATCAATTTCAGGTTTTCCCCTGCTTGTCACATCCTACCACAACCAACTTTAGTTGATCCTAATACACCCTCTAGGAACCCTATATCAGTGTCACTTGGTGTCAGAGTCAAATTAAAATCCAAACCCTTTTATAAATCTGTTTGTACATCCAAAAGCTATATCCTGAACCTTTTCTAAATCGTGCACCCCACGCCTCTTCTCACTTTCGGCTAACACCAAATCTCATTCTCCCTAAGACAAATCGCACCAAGGGGTGTCTAAAAGCTCATTATCAAGGACAACAAGCAGGCAAATAAATTGGAGAAGTAACCTACAGTCATGATGATGACTAAATGAATAGGAGGAAGTAAATCCCTTCCAGCAAGATGCTTCAAGTGCTGAAGAGCTAGTCTCATTGATTTGGCATCAAGAATATAATATGAGAGTGATTTTAAGGTGAAAAATGACATAGCGGATTTTGATGGTAGTATGAATCCAAGCGAATTGATTAAACGGCTCCAAACTGCAGAATGGACCTTTAAGTATAAAGATATTCCACAAGACATGAGAGTGAAATTGTTAACCATCAAACTCAAGAAGAAAACTACTATGGTGGAAAAAGCTGAAGCGCCGTTAGCAGCATGAAGGGAAGAGAAGGAACACTATGTAGACTAAAGATGAAGAGAGAGACACAATGCATATACCTTCTCCCACATTATCGATAAAATATGTTCTGAAAACTCTATAATCTGCATCAGAGATATTTATTGTGACATAATATATGATTGAAGTTTAATAACTCAAGCTAAAATGTGAGTTAGTGGAGTGAGAGAGCACATTGGCGAAGTACGTTGAATGGTTAAAACCATCTATTAATAATATGGTACAATTATAGATGTATTGGTCTCTACTTGATGTGCAAACCCTAATGTTGAGGGCAAAGAAGCAACACTATCATATGGAGACCACTACACCCTACAAGAAAGGCTGGGCCTTGGAGTCGGGCAATAAAAATACAGTTGTTACAGCACCCAAACTGGTCCCACTTGAGGGGAATCCAGCACACTGTGAATAAAAGGTGGATCAAACCAATAGCCCCAGATCCTTGCTAGAAAAAGTGCTTCAAGAGCCATAACTATGGGCATATTGTATCTCATTGCCCAAAGTGATAGGTGATCGCTTTTACTGAACAAGGAACAGTAAAAGAAGTGGATAGTGACACTAAAAACAAAAAGAGAGTTATGATGTGGAGGAGAATAAGCTCTCCATTGACGAAGAGAGATGTTTGTGGTTCAATAGAATATTCACATTGATGCTAAGAAAGCAACAATGGATCTGCCACAATATCTTTTGTACTCATTGCACCGTGAAGGAAATAAGCATGCAATCTTATTATTATTGAAGGTAGTTGTGAAAATATGATGTCAATACAAAAGACTGATCGATAGGATGTGTCCAGTGGAGTTCCCTATTAGAGACAAATTTCAGGAGTATTTGTGGTGTAACATTGTCCTTATTAATGCGTATAACATTTTATCAAGCTAACACTCACAACATGAAAAGTGCAGACAGCATGATGGTTATAAGAACATATACTCATTCACTTATAATAGGAAGTACATTATAATTTTACATTCGAAGGAGTTCGATGTGAGGAGCATTCATAGAAAGTTTGAGATTATAGTATCTTATCTTAATTTTTTTACAAGCTAAAAGGGAGGCACTAATGTCTAGCAGGACTAGTATTGATAGTCTTAGAAAGCAGTGAATCTAAGAAGATGATACCAAATATAGTAAAACACTTGCTAAAGGAGCTTCATAATATCAAGAGTGAGAGTCCACTTCCTATGTTACCGTCACAAAGAGAGATTCATCAAGTCACTTTATTCAAGATCAATTCTTCTCAATAGGCATGCTTACTACATGTGATTAGTAGAGAAAAAGGAGCTGCAAAAAAAGTTTGCAAACCTAAAGTCTAGAGGCTTAGTTTGTGAGAGCACTAGCCCATGTGCAATTTTATCTCTAATTCCAATATAGAATGATGACTTTTGGCATATGCGTATTCAAATCAGGACTGCGAATAAAATCACCATCAAGTGTTACTATTTATACCGATCATAAGGCCATCAGGTTCCTAAACAGTCATAGAAAATTAAAGAGTAGACAAGCATCTTGAGTGACGTTTCTTTCATTCCATGTTACCCTTAAGCACAACAATAGGAGTCAAAATAAGATGTATGATTCTCTAAGTCGCCATCATCAATTAACATTACCATGCAATCAAAGGTAATGAGTTTGAAGTGCTAAAAGAGGTTTATGCTACAAACGAGAATTTTTAGGTGATTTGGTCCATTGTCGGGATTAACTATATGAGATATTCCACATATTTGATGGCTAGTTGTTTATTCATAACAAATTATGCATTTATAAGAGCTCATTCAAAAATGCAATCCAACAAGAATGTGATAAATACGAAAAGATTGTGTTTTTTGGCACGGACAATAATCTTTCTATATTGAAAAACAATTTATTTAGGCCTAGATTAACATGGGATGTGGAAAAGCACATTAGGCAGTAAAGAGTGTCACTTAGCTAGCCCAAGGGTATAACATGGGTCTTTATCCTACGATGTCTATCTAAGAGTCATATTAAGTGGATGTGAGTATGTATTCTGTTGTAGGCCATCCACAGGCCCGATGGAGTACGGATTATATTATGGTGGTATGGTTGCTTCTCTAAGATAGGACATTTTGTGCCAAGACATAAATGATAAATGTCTCATACATTGCAGACCTATCTTTAGCTAGATAGTTCATCTTTATCGTGTGCACATAACCATCACTTTAGATAAGGATGTGAGATTTTAGAGTCATTTTTTAAAGGCTTTATGAGGTAAGGTAGGTACAAAACTTCAATACGGCTCAACAGCTCATCCCTAGATTGACGGACAAATAGGTGAATCAAAGTTTAAGTATCCTCATATGTTTTGTGATCAAGAACATCGAATAGTGAGTATGATCCTCCCATATGTTGATTCTACTTGTAAACGTTCCAACAACCAATCTATAAATCATAGCCCCTTCAAAATAGTTTATGGCAGGAATCCTCTCATCCCACTGAGCTGATCCTTACACTCCCAGTCATTGAGCATAGCATTGTTGCAGAGGTCATAGTGAAAGAGATTAAGATATTAGAACCAAGATGATTTTAGAAAAGTTGACTAAATTTGGATCAGTTTGAAAAAGGAATGACTCCCTATAAAATTTTTGTGAAAAGCTCAAGCCTAAAACTAGCATACCATTCAGGTTCATCAATAGATTTAATGACACGAAGTAGAAGATTGATCTGTCAAGAGATTACAAAATTTCTATACTTTCAATGTATGACTCGACACAATGTGCGAGTCAAATGCTTCGAAGCCTAACCTGCTCAGGGCGAATGAGCATTTGGCCCAGACAAAACTGGGAGATCAAATCTTTCCCCAAACGAAGTCCCCGTTTCAAATTTTCCTTCCCATAGGGGTAGGCCGACCCACTTGGGTCTCTATATTTAATCTGAGTTAGAATTAAGGTTTTGTATGTTGGATTTATTTGAATTATTTTTTATTATTGGAGGCTTCTCCTCTTATTTTTCCCATGTAACCTATTTCAAATAATCAAGCATTCAGGGTTGTCAATATGATCATTGATAATGCCTATGAGATTGGCCTCCCATAATATTATTAAATTCATACTACCTTTAATGTCGCTGAATTGATATCATATGATGAGTGAAAAGCTTTGAAGTCTCTCTTTTTTAGCGAGAAAGAAGCGGGGTGACTTCTATCTCAAGCAGACACGGAATCCCAATTCGGGATTTTTCTATCCAAAGGGCAAGCTAACCCTTTTGGGTCTCTATTTATTTCATTTGACTAGAATTAAGAGTTTTATAGGTTCGATTTATATGTGTTATTTTATATTATGAGAGACTTTCTACTAAATTGGTGTCAGACACACACACACAGAGACGCGGGACAGAATCGATGGTTTCCCGCACAAGACACATCATGAGCATGATTCTGCAGATGCTGCTACAGTGTCGGACTGACTAGCCGCTCAACTGTTGCGACAAAGTGGACTGCCGCGACCTGCTCGACGTCTGCGTTCGACTGCTGCGTCGCCTCTTCGTGCGTAGCGATTTCCTGTGTCGTCTAGAGCTTGCGTTTCTTGAGACACTAACTGAACGGCTTCAGTCTTTCTCAACAGCAGCTGCTGTCTATTGCATTGTCATTAGCTCCTCTCTGTTTCAACACACATCAAACCACCGATTCATAACTCCACTCGGATGGAGCGGAGTTATGTAGCTGCTGTGTCTGCGGGTTCGAAGCCTAATTTTGCTATTAAAAAGTCATGCATCTTTCCACAATCTTTCCACGAGGCTCTTGAAGTTTGAGGTGGTGACCACACATTCATCAAAAAACTTAGGAAAAAAAAATGGGAAGCCATCTTTTTTTCTCTCTGTATTCTTGCGTCTGCTTATCGTTTTTCTCTGGTGGGGAAATTCATTTATGGTCACCCTAAACTTGAGATCATCCGGAAAGAGTTTGAAGCTATGAAGTTATTGGGTAGTTGGAAAATTTGCTTACTGGATGTCCGACACATACTCGTTTAGTTATCTAATGATGCAGACTACATTCATATTTTTTCTCGAAAGTTAATCAAAATTGATAACCGTTTTATGAAAATAACAGTTTTATAAAAATTCTGAAGTGAACTGTCGATTTTGATCCAAAAGAGCAGTCCCCTATCATTCCTGTTTGGATAAAGTTATCAGGGTTAAAAATGCAGCATTTTAACTATGAAATTCTTTACTTCTTAGCAGTTGATTACGGTAAGCCTCTTAGGTTTCATAATCCCATGTTTGTTATCACGAGACCCTTTGTGGGTTGTGTGTTAGTTGAAAGGGATATCACCCAACCTGCTCTAGATGAGGTATGGAGTGGATCCAATCACAATGGGTAATGACAAAAAATTGAAATTGATTCACATCCTCCATTTTGCTCTCATTGTAGTATGTTTGACCACAGTTTTACTTGCTATCGTTTGCACCCTAACTTAAAAGTTCAACAACCTGCTCAGAAATTTATTCATATTGACTCGGGGGTGAACGCCTTACCGCCTACCATCACTGCTGAGGAGGTGCAACCCGATCCTATTTCCAACGCCGCACACACCTCTGATCATTTGCCTGACGCTTCTCCAGATGGGAACATTTTTTTTTATCCTCCTATTACAATTTTGGTTGTCTCTAATGAAGACCTCCATACCCAAGCTGTTGCTCTAGAACCTACTACTGATGTTACAAGTGGCCCTATTTCTACTGTTTCTCTACCGTCTCAGACGCCTCATCCCGAGCAAGAGGTTAACGTTACTCAGGCACTTGGGGATCTTGATGTGCAACGGCCTACACCTGTCAGCCACCTTTGGACCACTCCACTGATCAGTTAAGTCAATCCTCAGATGAGGAATAACAAGTTTACATATCCAAGAGAAAAAGAAAAATGGAGACCTCTTTCAGCTTTGAAATCTGATGGATGACACTTTGTCACTTCGGGAAATAGTTCGCACCTTACCAACTTGTTAATTGGTTCCAGTCCGAGAACTAGAGGCAGAGGCAGGACTGTACGTCCCTAGCCTTTTGTATTTTAGATGTTATAAATATATTATCTTTTTTTAGGATTTTGTGTGTATTGTAACGTGTGGGATGAGCTTTCTTTTAGGCCCACTCATACAAACTATATGTATTTTTTCAGCTTTAATAAATTATCCCTTGGGGCTTTTTCAAATAAAAAAAATATTTGTGTTCCTGATGTTTTAGGTTTTGGCGTGTTTTTCAGGAAAGCCGTCGGTGTTCGTTTCTTCCTTCAAGGGATTGGGTGGTGCTCCAATTACATCTCTCTCGAGATGGTGATTATCTAACCTAACCCCTTCCACATCCTCCCTTCATTACTGTAGTTGCGTCTAAACAACCATTGCCGTTGTTTTCACTATAGTTTTTCCAATTCTAGTCACCTGAACTGCATCTCTATAGCTTAGAAGCAGTTCGAGCACTTCCCTTGTGATGCCATTGCTATTCCAACAGCCTAAAACCATTCCCCGTGCCACCTCGCTGTTGTCTTACCCGCCGGAACCACCTCCCCGCAACGTAGCTGCAGTTCCTACCGCCCAAAACCGCCCCTAGTCATTATTTCTTTGCTGTCCAGTCCATCTACCCTTACTGCCTCTCCAAACCCCATAACAAAAACCATCACTACCCCGAGATCCACCCTCATTGTGTGCCATGAGTTGTATGGTTGTTATTTCTTATTTTAAAGTGTCATGTATCGTGTTTTCTGATTCCGTATAGTATAACCGCCTATTAGCTTTGTCAGTAATAATATTTTCTTATCTTATTATTGTTTGGGTTAACTACATAACGCGGGAGCTTACAGCCCGAGGTACTGTAGCAACTACAATACCGCGGACGCGGTTACTACAGCTGCTAAAGTAACTCCACCGCCCCTCTTTTGCATTTAATCTCTTTCCTTTCCTGATGATTTCCCATTATAATTCATTTCGTTCTCTACTTCTTTCCTATTCCTCTCCTTGCCTATTATATTTCTTTCCTATCATATTCTTTACCTATTTTATCTACTAATCCCTCTGTATATAGGTGATGTTTTCAGAGGTTAGAGAGAAGTTTTATGAGTGCAGATTACTGAGTGCTGCCTTAGAGGCATTCTTCCCCTTTGGGGGCTGTACCCAACGACAAAAATGTGCTTCGATTGTAAATCATTCAAGCTGGTGACCGTCTCCAAGGGTCTTGTTGGAGGTCCAGCTGTAGCTCGACTCAAACGAGACATTTATCATTCCACAGCCCTGTCTGACCACGCTTCCAGCAGCCGCAGACCACTCGACCAAACTAGCATCTTCATTCCCCGGTACTATTCAACGTTCCTACAGCTATCCTACTGCTCTCAGCCGCACCAACACCCTCCCTGCTACTGTTCGACGCTTCTAGCAGTTGTCATGTTGCCATTAGCTCCGTCGACACCTTCCTCACTCCTGTTTGACGCTTTCCGCAGCTGTCCCTGCACCCTCCAACAACCGCAGCCCCTCCCATACAACCAACAACCACCTCCAGCCTTCTTTCAGCAGCCACAACCATTTTACATTAGCCCTTGGCTTTAAAAAAAAAAAAAAAACAATATATACACAGACATACGTACTTGACTAGCATTTGTTTGAGAGGAAAGTCCTGGTTCAACATGCACAGAATATATGGATGAGGGATGGGTGTCAATGCTATTACGTGAAAATGTAGCGATAAAATTTTATATGCCTACAGCTCATGCAGTGTGATTACAAGGTAAATAAACACTCATAGGGAGACATTCCTATGACTTTCTATACAGCAATCTTTAGCCACCATACCTGCCAGATTAGCAAGAAAAAATGTTGTTGTACAAAGAAGCCTCACAATAGTTGATGAGTCTGCTAATTTTATTAGAAATTGATAAATCTACTTGATCAGAATCTAATTCATTATAAGACATCTATTCTGACGGTGCCCATAACTTATATTACAAATGAACTCATAGTTCCAATTATTTCAAAATGATTGGGCCCATAAAGACACCAATGCCTTACATGCAAGTACCTTTCAAAGTTGAAAAATATATCAAATATGACTTTTCGTTATTACTACATAAAGACAGTAAGACCAGAAAAAATTCAACCCCTGTCAATAATGAAATTCAATTGCACTTTAAAACGACATAATGATCTAACATTGAGGCAATGTGTAACATGAAGAAGCCTTGAAGATAGATACTGATCCGTTTTAAAATTGATATAAAGTTTGAAAAACCTTCTCCATAATGGTAGTTAATAGCTCCACGCCGATAGACTGCATCCACACAAACGGGCCAGTGCTTATCTAAACATAAACAAGCACGGCATATCATCAAAACAACCTTCTAGAATTTTGCAAAAGGATTAGTAGAGGAAACCATATGGAAGTCAGTAAACCTGATAAGAAAGAGAGATGAGTTCTTGCAGGCGCAGTACTAGCCAATCATTGCAACTACTGCCATTGCGACGCTGATTCCGTGCTAAAAAGAGATCAAAATGTGCAGGATTTGCTCCAACAGCTTCTGGTAGATAGCTCAAACAACTAGGCAACAAGGCAATAAGGATCTGTCAGCATAATAAGTGTCCGGGTACATTAAAAAACTCTGATGAGATAGAAAAAATTTAACTCTACAAAGACTGCCTACTTAATAAATTAATAGTGCAATGCCAAAGATACTCAGAAATAACACTTATGCATAAGAGAAAATAAAAGCAAACCTCCCAGGATAGAATAACAACCAAAATATGCAGCACATTAAAAAGAAAAAAAATAATCCAATAAATATGAACAAAACATACTCTGCAGCAAATAGCCTTGTTCGATATCGCAGATGTTTATCCCTTTTAATAATCGAATCCTCAATTGAATCCCCAGAAGAGCTTGCAATCATGTCTTCATCAACTTCTCCAAAATGCAACTTTGCCTCACCTTCAGATGCACCATTCATGAGTTCTTTCTCATTATTTGCACCATTCTCAGCATTATTCTTTGTTGATACTGAAAGAACCTAAATAGTTGATATAACTAAAATAAAAAAAGTGAACATATGAAAAAAATCAATCGTGTCAACTAACAGACACCAGATGGAAAATATCGATAACAGGTTAGATAGTTCTACATTGCTGAACATAAGCAGATTACTCTCCAAAAATATCTCTATAAGAAACAAACAAACATATGCATCAACATTCAATTGCTTCCGGAAGAGAAAATTAA
This sequence comes from Papilionanthe hookeriana x Papilionanthe teres, assembly GCA_022702705.1. Taxonomy (NCBI): domain Eukaryota; kingdom Viridiplantae; phylum Streptophyta; class Magnoliopsida; order Asparagales; family Orchidaceae; genus Papilionanthe; species Papilionanthe hookeriana x Papilionanthe teres. Next base: position 55,798,444 of record CM040424.1, read on the forward strand.
GTACCTAACACATCACACATTTGAATTATTTACATAAGAAATACCATAAAATTAATTAGGTGTTTGATAGTATAACCATGTATCGAGCATCATCATGGCTTAAAATTGAGCAAGATAAAACCTGCCTTAGTTTTTTTCTGAAAAAATTGCAATGAGGCTTGCGCCACCTTGCATATCACATAAGGCTTATACCTCACATAATATGAGGCCCGCCTCAATGTTCACCTTGCCTCAGTTCTGACGAGCCATGCAAAATAGATCTAAGATTTTTTGTACAATAATTACAAGTAAAATAACACTCATAAATATTTATTGCTTCCACATATAATATACAATTGACAATATAATTAAATAGTTATAACTAACATAATTACTAATTTAACATCAAACAAAAATCAATATTAATTAAATAAGAGGAAGATGATTGAGATTTAGGATAACTAGGTGGAATGAGAGAACATGCATATAATAGAGGTTAAATAAGGGAGCAAGTAAATCATTAAGTTGATGAATCCAATTAAGGCTCATTAAGTGATTAGAGTGATGAAATTTTTTGAATTTAAATTCTAAAATTTGTGGCTTGTGATGTTATTTTTATGCAAGACAGTATGAGTAGTAGAGAGATTTTGTAAAAAATTTATTTTAAATTGTTATGCTATTTTATCTTATTTTGATATATGTATAATCATTCTTATTTTATGATTTAAAATTTTACTGTTAATCTCTTATTACATAATCTAAATCTTGAGTCTTATGCCTCAAACGCCTTATGAGTGGGACGAGGAGCATCTCCCGCTTTTGTCGCGGGACGCAAGGACTTCCCGTGATTCTGGTGCCTTGACAGACCGAGCCGATCGGCCACTCCTAGGTCTGGCACCTCCTTTTAAAAATGAATCTAATTCTAATTATTTAGCGCATAAATATTTGCTTCTTATGCTTTAGGCTTTCAGTAATCTGTTTATTTTGAATCGGAACAGCAATCAACATCTCTTTTTCCCTTTGGGGGATGCATTCAAGAGTTCGGGCAGCGCTCCGACTGCATCTCGTTCCCAAGGTGGTAATTATCTTAACTATTCACCTTCAACATCCTCCCCACATCGCTTGTAACAGACCTTTCTATGATGCAGACACCCAAACAACCATAAAATGCTGTTTTTCCCTGCAGTGCCTCACTTTGCCTTGACATTGTCGTCCAGAACAACCACCCTTTTACTGTCATGCAGTTTGCCATCATCTTCCGTGTTGTAGACGCCCCGAACAGCCTTATGAGTTGGAAACAGGACCATCTCCCACTTTTGATGGGGTACGCACAAGTGAGGGGTTCCCACAATTTTGGTGCCCTGGCAGACTGATCTAGGCAAGGGGAGAGCCAATCGGCTACTCCTAGGTTTGGCACCTCCTTTTAACAATGGATATAATTCTAGTTCTTATGTTGTTTAGGTTTTCAATATTTTCGCTCTTCTATTTGTCCAATTAGATGCCACAAGGCCAAATTTGTGACACTTAAATTATTTACTGTCAATGATGAATTTGGGAGTACTAGTGGTTTCCATTTTTTCTCCACTCTGTACATGTTCCTTCTCTAACTTAGTCGGTTTAGGATTTCACAGGTTGCACTATCAATGCTTAAACCTGCAGTTCAACTATGCATGTGAAATATTGTTACCTAGCGATGTTGTAACTGGTACTTGCGTTGCATCTCCAATTTCATTTTAAACGGGTAGTGATTTTGCCATTTCCCTCACGTTTGTGTATGTGCTTCAAATTTTCACACCACCTGCGAACCGACAACTCTTCTTTAACTTGAAAATGACTAGTTTTATCATTATGTATGTTGGAATATTCTTAGCTTTAAAGACCTCTTCCACTGCTTAAAGCCATTCAATGAAATCTTCTAGATCCCTATGACAGTCGAAATTCGGCAAACCCATCTTTACTTCAAGACCCTTGCTCCTCTAATATTCTATGCAAAATCTTTGGGGTAGTAGTTCTTCATCCTTTCCTTCTGTCAAATCATTGGTGTTACTACAGGTGACCCTTCCGGATTGGAGTTGGAGATTTTTCGATTGCATATTTTTCATAAAAATTTCATGGACATCTCTTTGCAGATTTCTCATAGGCATAATTGTGTCATTTCCTTCCAATCATGTTTTCCGCAATAGTCTTCTCGATGGAGTGGTTAGCGTTTAGGTTAGAGGGTGCAAGGTAAGGGTTGGTCTAGAGTGAGGAAAAAAGTTTTGGGGGCTTCTTTGAAAAATTAGCAAGTGTGTGGAATTTTGGATGGAGATTGGGCTGGGTATTGGTAAATTTTTGTTAACCCTAGGATAGGATTAGGATTATGCTAGCACTAATACCAAATGATAACAGAGAATCAAATAATAATAGAGAAAACAAATATTATTACTGAAATAAAATAGATAAATTACAACCAGATAACTGAAATAGGAATTATCGACTAACACGACAAAAACTCAACTAAGGTTGTATCCTTTCACAGCCGGAATGTCGTCGTCGTCGCCAATTCCTTTCAGTGTCTTGTCGTTGGCTGATGTTGTCGTTTGTTGCCGAGAAGTCGCCACATTGTTATCAATTACAATGTCTTTTTCTCTGAATAACGATTTCTCTTAGAACATGTGAATAATCTAGAGAAATGAGTCGGAGAAGAAGATAGAGTAAGATTTATTAGCCGATTAATTTTTTGTCATTTTGTTCAGTTTCAATTGGGATGACCCGATCAAGATCTCATGGTTCCGTCATCCCAAGTTATTAAGGTTTGAGGTTTGATTAGTCACGAATGACTGAAAGATATTTTGTTAGAAACCATGTGACAACTCCAAAATATCTTCTAAAACCAAGTTGCATTTTAAGGTTCAAGTTTAAGTTTTAATGTTATTTAGGGTGAATTTAAGTTGATTTAATATTTTAGCACAAATTGGCTCTGACTGAGGTTAGGATATTATTGCTCTCAAATGATGAGCCAAATCTTCCTTGACCTTCAGTCACCTAGACCTAATCTTAGATTAGTTCAAATTAAATAGAACTTTTCTATGACGAGTTTCTTCCTAATCCGAGTTAACCTGAATAGGCTAATTTTCTCTTGAATTATCTTCAAGTTTGTTTAGGTCAACCAAAATTTAATAGGACTGACCTGGATTGGCTTAACTTGATTGGGTTAAAACTAAACCTACCCAAGTTAGGCTAACTTGGGGAGTCCCAGATTAGTCTTATATTGGATTGAAATAATTTGGAATCGATTCAAGTTCTGTTTGAGGTAGCTGTTTGAAAATAGCTGATTGCAGTTATTTGTGGATAAATGATCATTTTGCCCCAAACAAGTGGTATTTACATAAATTTTTGGTTAAATAAATGTGAATAAATGTGCAGGAATAAATATATGAAATAGAGTAGTATGTACACAAACAAATACACAGTAATTGAGTGTTATGTATCTAAATGTTTATATTTTTGTTTTGTATTGTATTGTTTTTTTTTTTTTGGGCAAATGAACGGAAACAGAGTATTATATTTGAAAAACTTCATTTTTTATTTTTGCTATAAACAAAATAGAATTGAGTGGTATGTATGTAAATCTTTATTTTTTTTATTTTATTTTGTGTGAAATTATGCAAAACCTTGATGGTATTTATGTAAATCTCCCTTTCCTTTTCTCCGTTATCAGACAAACACGAAGGAGAAGATGAGGGGGAGGAGTACCTGGTCGAAGCGTCGTCGGTTTGCGAGAGGAAGCTCGTCGGATGAATAAGAAGAAGAGAGAGGTGGAAGGGGGGTTGCCGTGAAGTGAGGTATGTGGTGAGGAGTGGAGTTGGGATGCTTTGATAGGAGAAGGAGAGAGAGTGGAAGCCTGTCGTGAGGTAAGAAAAGGGAGTGGGGTGGAGTGGCTATGGGGCGAGGGAAAGGGAAGCCGGTATGACATGAGAGGAGGGAGAGGGAGCGGAAGAGGTTTGGTTGTGAGGTGAGATCGGGGACAAGATAAGGGGCTTCTTAGTAATACGCTCCTGCAGCAGCGATCCTTTAATAAATCTCTTGCAGTGTTGGCGGACCGCCGAGCCAGCGCGTGAAACAAACAGGCGTTCGGCATTTTCAAAACGCCTAACGCACAAATAAGCTTCCCCAAACGTCCTAAGTTAATTTAAACTTGAGTTACTTTTCAATTCTAAGTTGAATCAGAGTTGAATTAATCCTATTTGATTTTGATTTGAGAAGGATCAAACTCAAAGTTGAGTCTCAAGACGGGTGGATCCGAGTTAAGTTAGATTGACCCGAATAATGGTTGATTCGGGTTAACTCAAGTTAGGTCGGGTTGACCCGGTTTGGGTTAACCCAAGTTAAGTCGGGTTGACCGGGTGAGATGGAGGCTTAGATTCAATGTAGGTTGAACCTAAAAGATGGCTAAGCGGGATGGAGGTTAGACTTAGGATTTAGATTTAACATAGGTTAAACCTAAAAAGGCTTAAGATTTAATTAAGTGAGGAGAATGGCAGACGAGAAAAGCGCAGGTATGGGAATTCGATCACAATGCTAGGGCAAGGAGGCCATGCCGAGGGCGGGATCAAGGGGCTTAGCAATAATAAGCTCTAACGAAACGCGGGATCGATCCCGCGGTCGTGATTCCTTAAGAAATTTCATCGCTCGTTTCAGGGACGCCGAGTCAACGCACGAACCAACCCGTCGTTCAGCGTTTTAAAAAAGTCGACCGCCCAAATAAGCTGCCCCAACGCGCCCTTAGGTTGAACTTAGGATTAGGGTTCAGGCTGTGTCTAGGTTGATTTAGACATAACATGTATGTCCATATTGAGTTTGGGGTTTAAATCGAGTACAATGTGATTTAGACTCAATATTTATGGTTAGGCTCAACGTAGGTTGGGCCTAAGGCTTAGATTGGGTCTACTATGACTTAGACCCAAGATTTGGGGTTGGGTTAGGTTGATATTGATTGGACTCGAGGTATAATTTCATGTTCAAATTAGACCAACCCTAAAATTACAATATCATTCTCTAGATTAGGATCCTAACATTAATAAAATGGTCCAAACTAGGTTCTAGGACAATTTTTGGGCTAAACTGTAGTTTTTCAATTTTATAATTTCATCCTCGAGATTTCTAAATTTTCATTTAAAATTTTGCAGAGAATAAAAATTGTTATTTTACGGTTAAGCATATGTCTCTAAATTTTCCACTCAATTCTCATTTTAATTTCTAATTTTCTGATTTTTTTATAATTATTTTTTTACAAAAAAATTGTAGAAGTGATAGAAAATTAGCATTTTTACTTTAGAAATATTTCATGTCTTTGAAAAAATTAGAGAATATTCCTAAAGATGTCGAGAAAGATCCCTCCAATTTTGATAAATTTTGAATTTATATTTAACTTTTAATACTTAAAATACTCCAGAGAGTATTTAATTAATTTAAAATAAATATAAGATATTTATTTTAATTTATTTTTATTATTTTCTCCATGGTCTGCTGACTTTAGGGATATTTTTATTTATTTTTGTGATTTTTCCAGACAGAGACATGATTTTTTGAAGTATATATGATTTTTTTAAATTAATTTAATTCGGAAATCCTGAATTTTCTATTTATCCAACGCGGCGGCTTGTCATCTTCAACAGGTCCAGACACTTGCGCGGCGTATTTGGATTGATTACGCTTTCCACGCTGCGTCCAAGCCGGCCCGCAGTTTAATCTCCTTCGTATTGACATCTCGGCAGTTCGATTCGATTGATGTCGTCCATTTTTTAATACACAGAAATGAACGAAATTGTTTCATTATCCCCACGGGACGATCACCCGTAGAACGTTCATGATCAAACACAATCTCTCTCAATTCTCCGTGAAATCTCATGGTATTTGTTCCAAAAAATTAATCTAACCTAGACAAACGGTTGATCAAGTATAGGGTGATGATTTCTTTCATAAAAGACCGAACCCGAGGCTACTTTTAGGGTTTTCGATACATTTGTGGTCCCAAGAGTTGTAGCCTCAATTGGGTTTGATGAAAACGATCGCCTTGACCTCATGAACCTTGGTTCAATTTGGAGTGAAATTAGCTCTAGCTATAAGGTAGGACAAATGGTCCCACGATTTGATCATGGGAAGGGTTTAAGTGTGCGAGAAGGCTCAATTTTGATTGAAAGAGTATCATGAATAGCTTGGGAAGCTTTTGGAACAATTTGGTTTGAGTTTTGATAGGGTTTATGTTTAACCTGAAATTTATCCTAGTATTGAGATGTGAAATTAGGACTTCCTAATTAATTTCAAAGGCTGAGACAATAGGGGATTCACTGCCTAGAGGATGGAGACAATTTCTATATTGGGAGCGACAGGGTTTGGAGGCTCCAAATTTAGTTCTCTTCTATGTGGGAGCTCTCGATTAAGTGCTTTAGAAAGCCATTGAAGGCCATTAGAGAGCTTGAAGAGGACTGAAGGAGATGGGTGGCTACTCAGAGGACTTCAGAAGCACTCAAGGACTGATCTTCGGCCAAGGACAGTCAAATTTGCCTTTCCCATGGTGCTTATCATGACTACAAGCATGGAGAAGAAGATGGACTAGGGGTGATCTTTGAGCTTGATTGGAGGAGTGTTGAGGTGGATAGAATGCTTAGAAAATGGCTGGCTTGACCCACCAACATGGTCCAGAAAGATGTGGGATGTAAGCCATGTAGAGTGCCATGTATCTCCCTCCCTTATCATGACTTGGACAAAGTCAAAATTAGGGGCTTGATGGGATCCCAATGGGTTTCCCATGTTATGGTTGGTCATGGGTGACCCATTAAGGATGGGCAATGGATGGGGTTGGTCTTGGGCTTGGAATTTATTCATTTAGACTTTGGGCTTGGATTAAGCCCTTTATTACATTTCTCTTTAATTAATTAAATAATCAAGAGAAATGCATGAAAATTAATCCCATGGCGGTGATTAATCATGTGACCATAGGATTGATCATGTGGACTCATTTGGACATGGGGTTGGTCACATGGCCCTAAGTTGAACACATGGTAAATGTGTTGACCATATTGTCCTGGGTTGACCATATTGTCCTGGGTTGACCATATGGTGGCTAGGTTGACCATGTGGTCAGGCGTTGACCATATGGTGGCGAGATTTATCATGTGGTCAAGCGTTGACCATATGGTGGCGAGATTTACCATGTGATCAGGTGTAGTTCAATAAGGTTATGATTGTCAGCGGTTTGACCAGTCTATGATGCCACCAAATTTGGGTTAGAAAGAGCGCACTAGGATTTTGGTTTGATTTTTTAGGATTTGAAGGCCTCTGGTAAGGCCAGGGATCAATGTTGATGATTCCCTCCCTCAAAATGGATTTAGGGGTTGGTAGTAACCCTTGAGGTTCATAGGCAGGTTCCTAGGGTCTATGGAGAGATTCTTAGGGTTTCAGATGGGTTTAAATGACATGGGGCATGTCCTACCCCTAAAGGTCAATTTAGGTTTCCCTACTTGGTCAGAACCCTAAGTCAATCCAACCAATGGGTTGGGGGTTTGAGGTTTGGCCTGGTAGAATCCCAAAAAGGTACAATCCTACTTTAAAATCATTGGCGAGGTAAGTAGAGTGAGTCCCCACAAAAGCAAAATCAACATATCCCAAAGCGATGGTGGTTAGTTAGGTGGGTTGGAAGACAATATAGGTGGACTAAAAGTGGTGTAGGTGAAAGGAATGGGTAGGATGAGGTGTTGGAGATTGGTGGTTGCAGGGAGGGATTTCTTTGCGCTGGGTTAGGGGTGGATGGAAGGGTTGCGAACTGTAGGAAACAACAAGGGGGAGGCAGAAAAACAGGTAAAGACGGCCCGGATAGCAAGGCTAAAGATATGAGAGAAGCTAAGGCGAGGCTGGGAAGGTTGACGGCTGCAAGAAACAACAAAAGAGGGGTTGGAATGGCAATGGCACTAAATAGGAAGGGTCGGAACTGCAGCGACAGTAAAGAGGAGGGCTGGAATAACAGAGACTGCGAAGAAGGAAAGTTGTAACAACAATGGCAGCGAAGAGGAGGGAGAGGAAGGTGATATTGACCTCTGCAGAAAGAAAAAAATAATAAAATTAAAAAAATGGAAAAGTCTATACTCAGAGCGGCTGCAACAATGAAAGGTGATGGCGAACAACGTGGAAAGATGTTGAGGGGTAGAGGATGGATAATCACCACCTCAGAAACGAGATGCAGTCGGATCACAACTAGACATTTGGATACAGCTTCAGAAGAGAAACGAACAAACCAGCGGCTGTCCTGAACAAAACTGACAATAAAACTAAGCTTAGACACCAAGGAAAGGGAATAAATAGACCTAGAAACTCCCATTGGGTTGCTCTTCAATGTTTAAAAAAGCCGACCAGCCGCATGCCCAAGCAGGCACAGCACCCGCGTCAACTAATGTTGGACGATCATCCTACAGCTTCAGTTTTCTCTTTTTTTTTTCAATGTATTATGCAGCTCTAGGAATTGCTTCTTGTTCATGTACCATTTCTTATTATAGTGTCGTGCTACATATATATATTCTATTTGTTGTTAAAACATGCATGCGATTGAATTCCTGCCTCGTATGCTATGAATGGCTATTTGCGTACATCCCAGTGCATACGAAGGAGCCTTCATGGACTGTTTATCTATTTTGGACGCATTGGCATAATGGGAAAAGGATGAAGGTGTTGTGAGCCCATATCTTAAGAAATTGCATAAGAATTCTAACATTGTCATTGCATTTGACCGGATAGCTTATGGATCGCTTATAGAGGTCAATATTGACATCATATGTCTGAAAAGAATAAAATATGGGGAGACTAATTAACCTGTTGAGAATCTATAGAAATGGACACCGATGTAGAAAAAAGGAAAGAAAAGAGCTTTCCACAATTAACTTATCTTGAAAGGGATGGAAAAGAAGTAGCTAAGAAATGCGCATTAACAGCATTAACCGAGGAATCTGAGACTAAAGCACCAAATCGGAAAGAGATTTCACAGGTACTTAATTGAAAGAGGTAGATGGTAAATGGGGTAAGCTAATCAAATTAATGGCCCAAAATGCTTTGTGACAGACTTCTTATCGTTAGAAATAGCTTAATCTTCAACTTTGGAGGATAAAAAAACAAGGAATCGTCCATTAAACTATAGCGGTAACAGAATCAGGGACAGAAGTGCCGAGAGGAAGCAGCGTGCCAATAGATTCATAAAAGAAAATGGTACCTTGAAGTTGAAGAGGACAAAAAGAACAGTGAAATAAGAAGTATATAAATCAACAGACAAAAAATCACATAATAAAAGTGAAAAAAAATAGTGGAATGAAGTTCTAATTAATTATGCCATGTCTATTTCTTTGAGAGCACACGCACGCTAAGAGGAAGTCATAACCATCATCCAATTAAAGAATCAAGGAACTCACATCAATGAACATTTATATTTAAGTTCCTAAACAAGCCAAACAGAATAAACATCATTTTCAATCAAACTTTTTTCTTACAAAGCCTCAATGCAGCGGAGTTTAGTACTCTTTCTCAAGGCCATAATATTTTAAAGAAAATTCTGCCTACTTTGTAAGAGCTCTTTAACAAAGCAATACTGAATGAGAAATGATTGGCACCATTTTAGGGATTTCACTTTCAATATAAGGCTAAACTTGGGGCAACTTTAATTTTTCTATTTTACCATTAAAAGATCATTTTTCAACCAAGGTTTCAAATAAGTTTTCCCAGAAAACAGATTTTCAAAAACAATTTGAAAAAGCTACGAGGAAACTATCATTCAACGAACACTAAATCTGCCTCAGCTTTGTACAGCAAGAATTAAAGAATAAAACAAATGCACGCAACAAACAAACATGGTTTAAAGAAGGACTATTTCAGCAAAAAACAGGATACCATTTTATGTAGTATTGACAACCACCGTGTCGGACAAGTCGGGCAAGATGCATAAAGAAGTCTTGTAATTGTTGAACGGACCAGATTAACAATTCTGCGAAACAAAAGATTTCTCATTAAAATTAATCATGAAGATACATGGGACAAACCAGCTTAGTACTTAACATTTAAATTGCCATCTGCATGGCATGAAAAAATTATGAAGGATGCATCTATTATAGAGAAATTAAGCAGGCAAATTGGTCCCTTGGATACTAGTCCATAAATCTCAAAAAATACAATAATAAAATAAAATAAGAGAGAAAGAAAAACCTGCCGCAATAGGCAGAAGAGAACTAAAGCACCTTAATGCATATTTTCCAAATTACTTTAGGGTTAAGTGAAGCTTTGCATTTGTTCCAAATTTAACTGCAGCATCTTCTAAGTGATCAATCCAGATTCAGCTGCCTTTGCTTCTTATTTAAAGCAAAAAGAGCATTGATATGATACATAAACAGTGCAGCTTTCAAAGAATGAAACCTTTCGAGTTTCTATCTTTAACATCAGTTTTATTTTATTTTATTTTATTTTATTTTTCTCATTTATGAATTGAGACAACTCAATGTAGTGGTCTACATGTAGCCAAACCCATTCTAAATTTTCATATGATCATTTTTTGTATTAAAATAAGGAGAACAGGTATGTGAAGAAGAAGAGAAAGTGAGAGACATAAAGGACCTGGGGTTTGAGACCAAACTAATGCGAAGGCTTGGGGCTGAACCCACCGCAATACACAGAAGAAAATTAAAGCACCTTACTGCATGTTTTCTAAATTACTTCAGTGTTATGTGAAGCTCTGCATTTGTTTGAAAATTAACAGCAGCATCTTCTAAGTGATCATTCCAGATTCAGCTGCCTTTCCTTTTTATTTAAAGCAAAAGGAGCATTGATATGATACATAGATGGTGCAGCTTTCAAAGAACGAAACCTTACGAGTTTCTATTTTTAACATCGGTTTTTTTTCTCATTTACGAATTGAGACAACTCATTGTAGTAGTCTCCATGTAGCCAAACCAGCTCTAAATTTTTATATGATCATTTTTTGTATTAGAATAAGGAGAACAGGTATGTAAAGAAGAAGAGAGAGTGAGAGACATAAAGGACCTGGAAATAAGGTTTGAGAGAGCAAACTAGCACGAGCGCTCCCACCTCCCTCTTTTCATTGGGCGAGAATTCTGCACACACACACCCCCCCCCCCCCGCGTCCCACGTATCCATCATCTATTTATATGTGTGTTTGTTGAGCTAGTGTTGTGTTATGTTGTATGTTATTCCAGATTTTTGCCTGGAGGCATTTTCCCTTGCAAGGGTTATGTCTGAGGGCAGATGGTGTTCCGGCTATATTTTGACATAGAATTCCACAAATTGCCAAAAATAAACATGCTCGATAACCTATCAAAGATAGCATGTTTTGTTGGAAAATAAAGAAGTAACAAATCACTAAACAATATCTCTTGAAATGCTTATAGATGTAGAAACCAGTAGTATACTTGTCTTCCAAATTTAAAGATTAATTTACAGAAATTTGCACCTCCAACCTTGACCTGTCATTGTTACATAACAAAGAGCTCAACAAGTCTCTCATAACGAAGCAAATTTCTACAGACTATCAATCCAATAAAAATAGATTAAACTTTTACATACTCTGAGTCAGTTTCTTCATCAAGCATACGGAACAGGTCTTCTTCAATCTTCTCATTGACCATACTCTGTTTGAAATTATTAAATAAAAAAATAGTGAGAAACAAAGACATTTTTAATGTGTACGGCATAAAGGTTATCAAGGAACCAATGAAACTGGAACTCCTTCAAAAATTAATAGGCCACCGTTATTCTTCTTCTCTAATCTTAAACTACATTATGGAGCAACATGAATTCCACATCCTAATGCCACAATCATGCTCTAATTCATCAAACAGCTTGGTTATACATCAATAACCACAAATATATATTTGAAGTACTAAACAATCCACAAAAACACAATTATGATCATTCCATTGCATAATTACACGACTTAAAAATGAAGTTCTCACAATGACAATGTAAACATTTACAGAAACTGTATCGATGAAAAAATTGAAAAAAAAATTCATGCCCCTATTTATAGAGAATGCCACCTAGTTAAGAATTTATGAGGGATGATAGAAAAACATAAAAAAGCAGAACTATGTGAATCTATCCTTAAAAAAATGGTGGTGACAATCTAACATGTACCCAAAGCACCAGGTTAAAGTGTATAAGATGAAAAAAATCTTTCATTTCTTTCTATCTTCTTGGAAAATGCATAACCATACAAAACAAAGAAGAGATATGACTGCAACCAAATTCCTTTTCAGATTTACCCACACTTCCACTGAGAAAGAACTAAGGTACACTATATTGTACTATGCTGTCTATAATCTTTATAGGTGTTGGTTCCATTCTTCACCTTCCTCAAATTTCATGATCAACGCAAGTAATCTCAATAGATTTGAACTTGAACTGCTCAGTGGCAGCAAAAAAGTATATCTTTAAGAAAGAATACTGAGCTATTTACATAGGACCAAGTTTCTAATCCCCCGACAAATATGATCTGTATGTTTCATAATTGTCAAAACAACTCTTTATTCTTTACCAAAATTGAAGAAATGGTAGCAATGGAAGAAAAAGGGCAGCTAAAGAAAACGCTTACAGGATATTTTTCAATAAGATGACGGAGAGTAGAGACAGCAAGGTGTCTAAGACTTGGCTGTTGAAAAAAGCTATTATTCAGCATTAAGATGAAAAAATAAAAAACAAAGTGCTAGAATCAATGTAAAAATCTAATGTTCTCCTAAATTACAGTTAGAAAAATTGATGCTCACAGGGTCACCTGTCTTGAGGATAGGGTGGGCAACAGAGATTGAACAATAGTGTGAATTGAAACAGCTTGTGGTGCAAAAAGTACCAGTTGTTGTGTGAATCTTACGGACCTGCAATATGGCAATGCTTATGCAGTTGTGTGCCAACCATAAACTAAAGAAAAAAGAAGTCATATTTACAAGAAAAGCATATATATTTCCAAACTCTTCTTACAGCCCTCCATCCACAAACAGATTTACAGTAGGAAAATAAAATATTCAAAAGAAACTTACTCAAAAAGAGTTGATATCTCTGGGCAAGCACTTATTTCTGCAATAACAGACTAAAAACAAAAATAAAAATAAAAAAATACATCGAGGATAAATGAAATGAATGTCACTCGTACAGTAAAAAAAATGTAAACTTAGTCAAACCTTGCAGCGTGAAAAGAAGGTGCTACCAGGAACAAGCTCAGGACCAAGAACTGCCACAATAGCATTAACAATGCGTCCTATCTCCTGTCGAAGTTCCACAAACCCATTCTCCTCACCTAGTAGAATTTCCATAACAAGGAAGAGTGTTGCCTAAAAGCCAAAAGAAAAGTGATATCATCATTTACAAACTATGCAGACCAATCCTAGTCCTTTAAAAAACACGGTTTCAAATAAATGAGAAAACATATACAAAAAGATGTCGTTTTCTTTCATATTGGAAAGATTTTTTGTTAAAAAGACTCATCAAATAATAGAGAAGATGATAAAATACAAGAGAAAAGGCAGGTATTAATCATGCTTATTTAAAAACTTGTAATAGGAAACGAACCTCATATCATAATTCATAAGCAAGTTATACGAGGTATGCACCCACCAAACCCACAAATTTAATAAAAAAAAAGGCAACAAAGAAATTAAGAATTGCTATCTGAGTCAAATGCATTCCTTTTACAAGCAAAAATAAAAGCAATTTCATCTGCCTCGACAAAATTTTAGGACTTTTTTATCATGCCTTCCAGTTAGTTCTCTATAAGTTAACAAAGTTTTTTCATGTGATATAAAATCAGTATTACATTAGGTGCTTCAGGTTAGCTAATCAGCATATAACTCAAGAAAAGACCATCACACAAATATAAGGCATAAATCTTTAAAATGAGTATATCTTGTATAGAAATTAATTATGTTAATCAGATATTAATTTATGTAATATATAGGATCAGAAAAGTTGTAATGGTGCTCCATTATGATAATTAAGTAAAGCATTGTGAATTGGTTATTTATTTGGTTATTTAAAATAATATATCACTAAACATGATAAAATTTAAAAAATAACAATAACCAAGCGTATCCATATAGAGCATTTGTTTTTTTTTTCATTTTGAATTATAAAATTAAACCTAAAATAATAAATTAAAAAATAATTTACTCAGATTGCAGAAAAATATTTACATTAATACGTGATAATAAGAATTTAATTAAGATCATACAATTATATTGTTATTAAATTATGGTAAGTATGCATAAGAGAATTAATAAATAATAGATTGTTAATTAGTGATCTTTTTAGAATAAGGATTAGTTAAGAACATTGATTGAGCTCAATAACCATTATCAGTAAAATTTATGGTACTTAAATCCAAAGATAATACAACTCCAAATCAATTGAGTGATCAATAATTAACTAGATAAACGAATTAAGATTTTCATTAAATTAAATTGTGTTTTGTTAATATATATTTAAGGAAATTAGACATGGCATAATTAATTAATCATAATAATTAATATCTGATTATTTTGTATTTTGAATGATTAGAAATTAATTAAAATTTTAGATGCAATTAGTAAAACTTAGTTTCCTTAATCAAGATTTCTTAAAACCAATATAGTTCAAATATTAATTTAACTTTCGACTTATTAATTAAATTATTAAATATCGTTTAATATTAATTAACCTTCTTTCTAATCAATTAGCGATTAAGATGATAACTTTAATTAAGGCTAAAACAATAATCCATTTGGAATATTAGTACCTCAACAGATTAATTATGCCTTGCTTAGAATTGATTTTATATATATATATATATATATATATATATATATATATATATATATATATATATATATATCAACTCGTATGGCGGCGCGGGCTCTGCTAGGGTTTCGCCATGGCGATTCCTGACGTTAAAAATCCCGGTTTTCACTACACAATCAACGTTGTCTCGCGTCTTCGCAGGTTCGCACGACTTCGTCTTCCCTGTTTGGCGAGTCGTCTTCGTCGTTTCCTCCCTCCGTTCGTAGATTTGGCTTGATACGACGCTCCGTTTTTTTTGCTCGCAAGCTCGCACGAGTCGTCCTAACTGCCCTGCTTTCTGCTGCCTGCTGCGACGTCTCTACGGATCGCGTCTGCAGCACGCCTCTAGCTGCAACACGTCAAAGCCTACACGACGCCGACTGCTCAGCCTCAAACCTGCTCAACGCCTCCTCCGCCAGAGTCGTATACTGAGGCTGTTCGCGTGGACTAGCGGCAGATCTGTTGTGCGAGGTACTTCTCCGGGAGTGTGTGAAGCACGTCAATGACTTCAGGATTTTCCTACGCCGCCGCCCTTGCCATTGAAAACTCCGCCAAACCCTCTAATACTACAGTGGCTCACAAACGCAGTTCCCCTTTCCACCTCACGACAGTCTGATATTCCCCCTGTCGTACCATGATTTTGTTGCCGGACATGTTGATTGCAACCACATTAAAAGAGTAGGGAAAAAGGCGGGTAAACCAGCACTATTCTTTTCTGAAGTTGAAATCTCATCTCTTGCTGAAAAACATAAATTTACACTAGTTGACAAGTTCTAACTAAGTCGCCCTAAGATGGAGAATATCAGAAAGATTTTTGAAGATTTCAAGCTAGTTGAGGATTGGCAGGTTGGTATTCTCGACGGAAGACATGTTTTGATTCAGCTGTGCATTGAAGAAGATTACACGATGATTTTCTCAAAGAAATTCATTACAATTGAGGGCGAACCTATGAAGTTGCTCAAATGGTCTCCTGATTTTGATCTCAGTCAAGAACGTCATTTTGCGCCTATCTGGTTCTCATTACCTGAACTCAAGCTTCAACACTTTGACTATCCTACCATATATGCAATTGAGAATTTCCTTGGAAAACCTATGCAGGTAGACACACTTACAGTTCATTTCTCAAGGCCTTCCACTGTAAGGATTTTGACTGAAAGGGATATTACACTACCAGATGCAGACGAAATCTCATTGATTTTGCTCACAATGGTTATTAGCAAAAAATTATTATGGAACAAAAACCTCACTACTGCAAGCACTGCAAAATGTTTGAACACCCATAAGAGAAATGTTTCAGATTACACCCACAATTGAGAACCTATAGTCAAAAGCAGGACCCCACTGCTCTGGACACATTGGCTCAACCTGAGGAGAGACTCACCACAAGACCGGCGTTGGTAGCTGAAGCAATTGCCCCTACTTTTGACCTTACTGCAAGAGATAATATTCGGACTGCAAATCAGGACAGTCCTGCAGCTCCTCTTCAGGAAGCACCAGGTGCATTGGTTTTTTTTTGACATTACAAACTGAAGCTCCCGCTATTGCAACGGTTGACTTTCCTTCTACTGAAGTTCGACCATTTAATCAGACCAAGGATCGCATGAGCCAATCTTCAGATGAAGAATGGCAGGTCTACACTTCTCGACGAAAGAAAAATGCTAGGGGCACACTCCAGCTTGGAAACTTAATGGATGACATTTTGGTTACTCCTGGCAATGGCACAACACTTCAAAGTTTGATATCTGGCTCCATCACTAAAACTAGAGGAAAAGGCAAGACAAAAATGGCTCGTCCCTAGCTTCTTGTTTTGTTTTGTATGTTTTAGAATTGTTTCGAGTCTGTAACCTTTATGTTGGGGTTTTATTTTCTGTTGCAATCTTTTGGGTCCTCTCGCACACCCTTAATGTATTATTTCTTTTCCAATAAAATTAATCATTTCGGCTATTCTCTAACACTATATATATATATATATATATATATATATATATATATATATATATATATATATATATATATATATATATAATGTCAAATATTCTTTCTATGTTTATTTTCCAAAACAAAAAATTAGTAGACCTTACAAACATGTTCTCTTTTTAAGAAAAAGAAAACATTAAAATCAAACAAAACTAAATCAAGAACAAAATTATACAAACCAAATCCAAATATGTATTTAACTAATGAAATTTTGACTTTACATGCCTAATATCTGTTTTCTTAGAGAAATATTAATGAGAGTTAGTTTCAGGCTAAAACAATTGCTTTTTGTAAACAGGCAAAATCCTCACTGGACAGTCTAAGTGACTATCTGATCATTAAAGCTCCTCGACTTCTTTTTCCCTAACACCTGCACTGTCTTCAATGACTGCAATGCATGGATATTCCGCTTGAATTTAAGCATCCGAGCAACGGTCTCACCGTTGATCATATGTAAAGCTTAGCAATACAATGCATTTGTTAATCTAGGTTAAGTTATAGCATTCACAAACTAAAGCACAAACCTGAAATGATATTATATATCAAATTATATAATACAAATTTATTAAAACCATCTGCAAACTACCATCATCTTTGAGATACTTTTAAACCATAACCGAACAATCTAGAACCATGTTCCTCACTCTGTAAATGATAATCGTACCATGGTCACACAATCTACGATCCAAACTATAATTGACCCACCCTCAAACGTTTTCAATCATTGTTTGAAGATAGTTTGATCATGAATTGATCGTAATTTGTAGATGATTCAATCATGGTTCAAAATTTAATTTAATCATCATTCAATGATGATTCTGAAATGGTCCAAACAAAGTTCAAATATGATATGAATAATTTACATTGCTCATTTAAATTTTTTTATCATACATGTCACAAACCGGCCCAAGACTTGTAATTAATCAAGAGGAGAACAAACGGTAGAAATAATTTCTTTGTTATTCTATTTCCATCAAAAATAATTTAAAATTTCTGGTAGTTGTTCTTGCCTTTTGTACACATAGTTTTTCATCTATTCATATTATTCAAAAGCTTAAAACCTGAAAAAAAATTAAAACAACATAATGTTATACGGCAACTTGAGTAAAAAAAAATTCTACGGTACTGTTGTTGCTACATTGTCGGTCCCAAGCACGGATGTGAAAAGTGGAGGGTTGCGTTAGGTAGTAGACAGCCAGCGTAAAACTTGTCGAAAAATCATGACATGAATCCTTTTGATCATTGTTTCAGTGCTAGGGCGTTCCCTGGAAGCGACGCGCTGTATGGTCTGAATACAGTGAAAAATGTGCAAGGACCGCTACACCACAGCCCGGGTGTAATGTCAAATAAGCAAGTGTTCCCACATTACGGACGGATGCGGGTAAAGAAGTTAGTCCATGAAACTAATATTATGAAAGGATCTTGGAATATAGGTACTCTCAATGGTAAATTAATGGAATTAGTTGATATTATGATTCATAGAAAGATTAATATCTTATGTATTCAAGAAACTAAATGGATTGGAGAAAAGGCTAAGGAGATTGATAACTTAGGTTTTGAACTTTGGTATTCAAGTAACAGTCGCACTAGAAATGGTGTAGGTGTAATTATAGATAGAAGTTTGAAAGATAATGTTGTAAAAATTAATAAAATTGGAGATAGAATTATAACCCTTAAGATTATTGTTGACACCAAAATTTTTATTATTATAAGTGCTTATGCTCCTCAAGTAGGTTTAGATATAGGGTCTAAAGAGAAATTTTGGAATGACTTAGAACACTTAAAACAAATGATACTCTCGAAGAAAGAATTTTTATTGGAGGAGATTTAAATGGACATGTCGGTAATGTTGTAGAATATTTCAGAAATATTCATGGTGGCTACGATATTGGAGTAACTAATGAAGAAGGTAGAGTCATTTTATATTTTGCTTTAGCGTATGATTTTGTTATTACAAATATTTTATTCAAGAAAAGAGATGAGCATCTTATTACTTATAAGAATGGATCTAATAGAACAAAAATTGATTATTTTCTTATAAGAAGAAGAGATCGTCGAGATTGTAAAGATTGTAAGCTCATTCCAAGTGAGGTTTTAAGTACCCAACATCGATTATTAGTTCTAGATTCAAGATGAAGATATGTAATATAAAGAATAAATGCCTAATCATTGTAGAATTAGATGGGGGAACCTAAAAGACAAATAAAATTATTTTTATGAGTAAGATTCAAGATTTTAAAATTTGGGATGTTCATGAAGAAACAAATGCTATGTGAGATAAAGTAGCAAACACTAATAAACAAGTAGCAAAAGATGTACTTAGATAATCAAAAGAAAAAAATTCTGGTGGTGGAATAATAATGTGCAAGAAAAGATTAAATATAAGAAGTTATGTTATAAAAATTGGTTTAAATGTAAAAGTTTAGAGAACTGAGATAAATATCAAACGGCCCGTAGGAATCAAAATGATCAATTTGTGATGCTAAAAATTCCGCTTTTAGTGATCTTTATAATAGATTAGATACCAAGGATGATGAAAAATATATGTATAAACTAGCTAAACAAAGAGAAAGGAAAAGTAAAAACTTGACTCAAGTTAAGTGTATTAAAGATAAAAATCAAAAAATGTTTTTCTTATAAAAAGATATTCAACATAGGTGGGTGAGTTATTTTGATAAACTTTTTAATGAAGTTATGAAAATACGATCGACCTTAGTGATCTTAATATCGTTAATAATAATAAAACATTTTATTTTTACCGTCGCATTAATAAAAAAGAAGTTGAGGAAGCTTTAAAGAAAATCAAGGTTGGAAAGTCTGTAGGACATGATGATATTCCAATAGAAGTGTGGAATTATTTAGGAGATTTGGGAGTTTCTTGGCTTACCAAACTCTTTAATATTATTTTAAAAACTAAAAAGATGTCTAAGGAGTAGAGGAAGAATATATTGGTCCCCAGTTTTAAGAATAAAGGGGATGCACAAGAGTGTGCAAATTATAGAGGATTTAAGTTGATCTGTCAAACTTTAAAATTATGAGAGGATAATTGAACATACGTTAAGACGTATTACAAATTTGGATTTATGCCGGGCAAGTCTACTATGGAAGCTATACATTTATTAAGGGGTTTGATGGAGAAGTTCAAAGATAATAAATATGATCTACATTTGACTTTTATTAATTTAAAAAAAAACTTACGATAAGGTTCCAAGAGATATCCTTTGGAGAGTTCTTGAGAAGAAAGATGTTGATATGACTTATATTCCAAGTCATTAAAGATATGTATACTAGAGCTGTTACTTGTGTTCGAACTGAAGGAGGATTGACAAAATATTTTCTTATTTCTGTTGGATTCCATCAGGGATCGGCTTTAAGCCCATATCTTTTTGCATTAGTTATGGATGGTTTTACTGGTCATTTACAGGAGGATGTACCTTGGTGTATGCTTTTGCTGATGATATCCTTCTCGTGGATAAGATGAGAGAAAAAGCCCAAGAAAAACATGAATTATGGAGGTCTACACTGGAGTCTAATGGACTTCATTTGAGTATAACTAAAACTGAATACATGGAATGTAATTTTAGTAGCTGTAGCTCTAGTGACAGAAGTGTAATTTTGGGTGATCAAATTATTAAAAGGTGTGAACGATTTAATATCTCGGGTATGTTATTCAAAGCAATGGTGATATAGATGGGGATATTAATACTAGAATTCAAGTTGGTTGGCTGAAGTGGAGGAATGCTTCAGGCCTTTTGTGTGATAGAAAAGTACCCCTTAGATTGAAAGGAAAATTTTATAAGACGGTGGTGAGACCTGCAATGCTATGGCGTTGAATGTTGGCCTTTAAAAGAGAAACATAATACTAAGTTAAGTGTTGCCGAGATGAGAATGATTAGGTGGATGAGTGGCTTTACACTTAGAGACAAAATGCGAAATGATTATATCCGTGATAGGGTTGGTGTAGCTCTTGTGGCGGACGAAATTAGAGAGAGTCGTCTTAGATGTTTTGGTCACATTCAACGTTGACCATCTGACCATCCGATTAGGAGAGTAGATGTTTTGAAATCGACTTATATTAAGAAAGGCAGAGGTAGACCGAGGAAAACTCGGGCTAATTGTATAAAAAATGATCTTAATATATTAGAACTAAGTGAGAATATGACTCTAAATAGGACACAATGGAGAAAAAGGATTCATGTAGCCGACCCCACGTAGTAGGATTAAGGCTTTGTTGTTGTTGTTGTTATTGTTGTTGTTGCTACAGTACCGTGAAAATAAATATGACGAGAAAGACAAACGAAAATAACACTGTATTCCTTTCTTATGGTTTATCTCCTGTTATTCATTTATAATATTTTCCTATATATGTGTTGCATCGGATTTCGAACTCAATTTTTGGTGTGTTTTGTATCGGGACAGCCGTTGACGTCTCTTCTTCCCATCGAGGACTGTATCTTAAGGTTCCAAATGGTGCTTTAGGCCTATCTTGGATTCGAGATGATGATTTATCCTTCCCCCACCGCACCAAGTTGTCTAGCTCTTCTTGGGCTAGCCAAATGTGTAGCCCCCTTCCCGGGCAGGCGCTCCTTACTACCCTACACCCTCACTACCCCCCCCCTCACCTTTTCGATGTCGTCATCCGATTTACTATTGTCGTATGGTTGTTCCAACCATTCCCACCTCGCCTCGCCACTCTGCTCATCATCTCACCTACTGCCATTGTTGTCCCTGCATTTTGTTTCGCTTTCAATGCAATTCCAATCCCTCCTTTGGTTATCCCAAACACCTACAACCCCATTTCAGCCATCTACTTTCCCTCCCCAACCACCTAGCAAACCTCCACCACCCATGAGTCGAGCCCTAGTGTGAATTCGTGTCGTGCTCCCTGCAATTTCCCTTTATAGTGTTAGATTGCAACCTCTTGTTTATTTTTCAGAATAATATATATTTTTCCTATCGTGGTTTGTGTTAATGAATGTATCATAATGATTTGTCTAAAGATAATTCAAGAGCAATCACATTTCTAAACTACAGTAAACAATATGCAAGTTGTTCTTTCATATTACTATAAAACTCTTATAATAACTAATATATGCGTCCATGACATTAACTTAAAAGAAATAACTTAAACTACTATATGCATGAACTTTAATTGTATTACTCAAGGTATAATCTTTAACTTTACTTTTACATCATAATATTAACATTCATATTAGTCTTAAAAGCACTGTCAAAACTTAATCTAACACATCCCTGACCAACATAATTTAATTGACACAGTGGTTCGTCATCTAATTCACAAGATTGTCCGAAGTAGAAAGGTATCTACCCACCTCTAACGGATATTCTCACAAATTCCACTAAAAATTTAAAATTTTTCTAATGACATAAATAAAACTATACAAATAATTAAGTATATAAATCACTACCTTAAAAAGTTTGCATTGCTTCCTTGCACAAGAATCATTTTCCCCATCATAAATTTATTTGATTCAGCCTCTAATCTTCAGTCTTCATAATCAAAATTCAATTATTCTTTCCCATTCAAAGCATTAGTTTTTTACTCATAATAACTAATATCCATATAATGGCACTTGATTAAAATACTAATATAAGTAAATTAAAAGAGATATAAATCTTAACTCCATCTTCATTGTCGTCAATTCTTCCCTGCTCCAAGCTAATCATATTCGTCCTTAACTTCTATTTATTTAATATACTATTAATATCTTAATACATAAACAAATATATTAAATTCATTAATTAAAATAAATAAAAATATTCTTACCTTAATAATCCTTCGACCGCACACTGACCTTCGGCAATGTCTCCCATGTCCATGACGTTGCCTCCCACTTCTTTTCCCTCAAGCATTGCTCAAGTTCGAGAAGTCAACTTTGCCTTCTTCCTCCTCTTACTCTGCAAGCAAGCACAATGTCGATGCCTCTTAACCTCCCTTCTCTTCTCCTTCGCACAAGCAGTGAGGAACCTCCATTTGCAAGCACGCGCATACTTCGCCAAAGCCCAAGAAGTGCTCTGCCTCCTCCTTCACACATGACGCTTGACCACAGCTCCCTCCATTATCCCACAAACAAGTCGCTCGGCCTCGACTAAGTTTGCACAAGCGACCCCACTCCTTGGTTTCGTCTCTTGTGTAACCTTCGCTAGGATTTTTGCTGCTTTTCCTATTTTCCATTCTTGTCCTTCAGCTTCTACTTCTTCTTCTTCGGCCTTTTCTTCTTCGTCATCGACTTGTATCCCCTCTCTCTCGTTCGATTTCCCACAAGGGACATTTCTCATCCATACGACACTTAATTGGTAAATTATTTTATTTTTTTTTATTTTTTTTTTTATACAGATTATTGCAATATATGCTTATGTCTCTCTACTCTTACAAGATGAGAGGCATTATAGTGCTCAAGCCACATACAGAGCTGAAGGTGTAATGAAAAAACTAGCAAGCCTGTTTGAATCGAATAACCTTATTATTAAAGTTGAGAGATCCCACTTTTGGTCAGTTCCTGATAACACATAATTTATAAATTTTTCAGGGAATCGATTCATCAAATGTTGTTGAGAATAGTTAATGAGAATAAGAACGAGGGTAATTTATTTATGTTCAATATTAGAGGGAATAGCAAATCATTTGGAGTTGTTGAGTTTGCCTTGATGAATAAGTTGAACTTTGGAACTTTGGAGTAATTCCATCTAACCAGAGATGAGAAGAAACAATATGCTCTATGAAAACTAATTGGATGAGGAATCTTCAAAAAATATAAGCAAAAAAAAGTGTTATGTTGTGCACTAAGAGATATAAATAAGGACTATTTTTTTAGATGGTGTCGTCTGCCAGGACAAACAGATTATTGTATTCACTTATTAGTTGATTCACTTAGTTGAAGAAACCCAATAGGTAGGCCGTCATAGGTTGAACGTTGAGAGAGAGCTAAACAGCAATTTCGTTCTAACTATAAGGCCACTTGAAGAATCCCCTACACATTACAATGTAACAGCAATATACAAAATTACTACCATATTGAACTCATAAAGCCATCTTAGAGCTGGGGAAGATATGTATGCTTCTTGGAGAGAATGTACAAAAGATGTTGAGCTGGAACTGCAATAATGTACTAATGAGCAAAACTTTTTATCATTAATGATGAAAAGACTTTCCATTATCTCAAATAAATCAAATATTATAAGCTCAACATATCTCAAGTAGAATTGTAAAGGAAAAAATAGTATTCGTATTTTTTAGGAGAAAAAACAAGAGGCAATAATGATACAATCAGCTGCAAGTAATATCATGCCCTCCTATTAAACACTCGATCAATTTTCTCTCATTGAACAAGTGTTAATCGATTAAATTAAATTAGAGAACAGTTAAATAAATTGGAGTAGAACTTGAATGCTCAGACCAATCTTGTTAATAATTTTGCATAAAGGAGAAGACGACAGGAAATTAAAAGAACGAGAATATATAAGCTACTAATTCAGTAATCAAGCAGTAGAGCTTGGGGATGAGATGCAGAAAGAGGAGATAGAACTACATGTCCAGCAGAAGATGTATGGCCAATCCCTCGCCATTATGTATATATAACAGAAGGTTGAGAAAGCAAAAAATTTACGTGATCTCTGAAAATTGTACAAAAGCGTGACGAACGGATAGAAATGATTTAAAGAAAAGCACAAAAAATATGACTAATATTTGACGAAAAAGTATCACGGATCCATCACAAGAGTTACAAATCCATATATTCATATATCAAAGATGCCCTTTGTTTGATTGATGAGCAGCAATTTCTTTACTACAAGTCTAGGTCAGAACTGGTTAACACCTTGAATAAGAATAAAAAAAGTGGGCGATGATGCCCAAAATGGTTCCAAACGCGGGACACTCCAACATGAATTCATAGTAAGGAAAAAAATTATTTTAGCTCATTGAAAGTATGTGAAATTAGGTATTCTTCATTGTAACTTAACCTATCTTTTCTTTTACAAATTGATTATTTCTATTTCTTAATAAAAGAGCTTAAATAGCACTAAAGAGACCTATAGATCTGGCAAATTTGATCAATAATACAGTAGCAATCATTGTGGATACAAGGTTAAAGAGGAAAGAAAACTCAAGTGCCTCAAAAATCCCTCACGTATGTCCCAAGATAGGAAGGGAAGTTCATAAAGTTATAGGATACCGTATAACTCAAGTGAAATCCAACTTTTCCTGTGAAGGTCGTAAAATAATATGTTTCAGTCCTCACTTGCATATCAACAAAGACATTACAAACAATGATGAGTTTGTTCTTGTTGGCATCATTTTTAGCATGTTTTAGGGTTCATCTCCTCGCACCTAGGGCTAACATGCAAATTTGACGATTTTAAATCTAGGCCAGTTTGCCATGGTTGAAGCCTAGTCTCCAAGTCAAAAAAATATTCATTTTAACTCTGTTATGTCAGTTTGTCTGACAACACCACATGGCAATGCCAGGTTATGGTGCCTCAACCTCATAAGTCAATATTTTACTATCCCAAGTGCACTTATTGACTGGCCCACATCAGCAGCGTCTAGGCACCCGTATCGGCAGTGTAGAGCCTAAACTTTCCTGCCTGACTAGTGTCAAGGCATCGAGCCGCACAAATTGTCATTAGCGCCATGGTGCCAAATCCTAGTTCTATCCTTCAAAAAGGGCTGCCTTGGGCTGCCCCTATAGTTAAGATTTTTGAACCCAGACACCCCAAGGCTCCCAAAGGTGCAAACCGCTAGCATTCCCTGCATTTGAGTGGTGAGTCTTCTCCATAAGGCTCTTGGTGTGTGAGCTTCCCTACACACCTCACCTCCAAGCCCTTCTTGTAACAGAGTTTACATTGCGGGAGATGGTGCATTTTGCAAACGAAGGAGTTAGTGTAGTTATTTTGGAGCTTTTGAACCAAGGGACTACGTCAAATCTACACAGTTGTCATTTCCTCTTCTAAGAACCCCTTAGGGTTTTGTGTTAGAGGATTATGGTTAGGTTTTGTCTTAGAGAAAGCCTCTAAAAAAGGTTTCCTACCCTATTCCCCTCGCTTTTCGAGTACCGAGCATTTAACTCCCTCAGATTTTGCATGCGCTATGGTGTTGCCTCTGGGTGTCATGACATCATAACACTGTTTTCAGTCTGGCACTTAAGCGTCATGCCCTTTGAGGGCAGCGTTGTGGCATCATTTCAACGATGTTGTGATGTCCTCATATCTCGAGTTAGCATAGTGCCACCACACACCTCTCATTGTCGCAACCTCAACCAACTTTGTGTATGTCTGACCCAGAGTCGTGGCAACACTTCTTGACGCTGAGGCCTTGAGCCCTAGACCATCGCCATTTTGGCTTGACGTTGAAGCGTTGTTGTGTAGCGCCGCGGTGTCGTGCTCGTCGTCTGAGCCACGACCCCTCTTCTTGCCACCGTAGCACGAGACCTAGCCGTGAATCCCCTTTCTCGTGAATGCAAAAGCAGTGCACCACCTTTGATACAGTACAACAACCGTAGGTTACCCAGTTGATTAATCGGGTTTGGCTCAATCGAATATTTGTGGGCTTCTTGACAGTTATAGGTCGAGGAGAGCCTCGAGCTTTTTCCCATGGGTACTTGGTACACCCTTATGTATAGGTGTCGACCCTTATTTTGAATTTGCTTTGCTAGCCGAGCTTGGTTGTCCTGAACAAACATGTCTCTAAATTTTATAGGTCGGAGATTAGGGATTTGTATATTAAACAGTTGGTACACCCTTTCATATGGGTGGTGATTCTTTGGTCCCACTAGTTAGTCGGACTTATAATAATGTCCTAACTGACTTGATTTTTATCAGCCAGTTTCATGTCTTCTTCTTCTTCTTCTTCTTCTTCTTCTTTTTTTTTTTTTTTTTTTTGCGTTTGACTTTTTAGATCACCCAGAGAGGCATGTAGGAAAATGTTGAAACCCTGTCACTACCTAGGAGTAAATGATTGCATATTGAGATTTAGAGCATCAGCACACATTGGTCAGTGGATTAAATAAATGGCGCAGAGGCGCCGCATTTTGGCACCATGGTGCCAGCCACCTTACCTTCAGCATAAAGGGGTTACGCTCCAATTGTGTCTTACAATGCCATCCCTTTGATATGCTTGTTATACCTGTTTGCATTTGTGCATTCCCTTACATATGCATGTTTTGAGTCATTTTGACTTGTCTTATGCATGTCGCTCAACATACGTTATGTTGGATGCTTGTTATGTATTTATTATATTTTAGGTGACTCACCACTATTGTACCTGGAGTTATAGTGGTTGGCACCAGAGCGATGCCTCAATGGAGCTGCAACATTGACCTTGTTCCTTTCAAGAGCAAAAGGTCGGTACCCTTCTGATTCCGAGTCACATTTTGCATGTGTTGTACAACACGTTGTATATCTGATTGAGTTTGCATTTAATGCATTCGTCATTTATTTGTTGTTGCATCATGATGCATTTGTTGCATCCTTCATATGATAACGATCTTATTTTGTCATGCTTTTGAGAATTATTTTCTAATGCACTTGATTTGCATATTGTGCATTTCTATGCACTGGATGTTCCACTTTTTGTGAAACAACCGTTTTTCTTGTATAGGTTTAGGTCACAAGAGTGAGCACTTAGTAGCTAAGATTCAACTATACTTAGATTATCTTGTGCTAGTAATAAAAAAATGAGCATTGTCTGTTGATTTATTCAATCGGGCAATGTTTATAATCCTATTACTATCAGATCTTTTAGGATCATTCCAAGCATAGTGCTAAGTTAATATTTCTCATTTGTTGGGACAAGTGCTGGCTAATTCAGGTGCTCTGGACAGGGGCAGTTGGGTGGTCCCATCAAGATCCTATAGGAAAGCACTCTGGCCCCTGCACAGCACAGCCATCACTTAGAAATATGTTTAGACAACACCCTAAAGATGCTTGTTTAAAGCTGGGGCTAGGGTTTAACTAAGGTGTTCGTATGTGTGGCTATTGTTATGACTTGTTTGCTAATTATCGCATTTTTTATGTTGTTTTTATCGTGTATTAAATTTGTGCACATCCATATTTAGGGCATTCTTCTGGCAAGGAATCAGGTTCAACAGGGAGAAGCTTAATTTATAAGTTAAACGTTTTCTTTGCAGATACTGCATAACTCTTATTCCACCGATCTTGGTTCATTTTGTGTTACATGAAATAGCTTGTGGTAACATTTACATTGCATGTTGAGTCTTTTTGTGAATTTCTTATATACTTTTAGAGTTAGGAATGAGCAAGAATTCCAAATGAGTTGAACGTACGGAACTTTGTGTAGAGGATTAGAAGCAATTATGTGGAACTGTGCGGTCCAATAAATGAACGTAATCAAATTTTTATCTGGTTCTGCTAGGAAACAAATTTAGTCATAATTAATCATCATTGAAGAAAGAAAGTAGTAAAACAAATAAACATGGTTTAATGTACCATAGAGATGGCATATTACAGATATCAAAATGAATGTCAAAATTATTAAATGATAAAAGAAATAATAATTTAAACTTGAACAAAATCAATTGAAAGATATTTATAGCCAACCATTAAAGGGAGTGAAACCGGAGTTAACCCAAATCACAAAAGAAAAAATAATATTATTACTTAAAACAAATAAGCGGTTACAATTAAATACACTTCAAAGGGAACTACAACAAACACGCCACAAACTCACACTAGGGCTCGATCCATGCATGGTAGGGTTCGGCGAAGTGGTCGGGAAGCGGAGCGGAGTTAGGTGGTTGACATGGGTTGTGGGTGGTTGGGACAGCAAACAAACAGGTTGGTATTGCATCAGCACTGAAGCGGAGGGTTGCGACGACAAAGAGCAATGAAGGGAAACAGTTATGGACTGCAAAATAGCAAGAGGATTGATGTCCGGTGCAAGGGCACAAAGCAAAGACTGCACAGACAGTAGGATAGGCTGCAGTCCAAGCGGAACAATTCGGAATGATCGTTGAATAGAAGGAAAACAGCAATTTTGTTGTTCCGTGGATGGCAGCAGTGAGGATCGGTGATTGGGAGTGATGTGGGAAGCTTGGGTAAGGGTGGAGATGACTGTTAACGTTGTCAGCGAGGCGGAGAAGTGAGGAAACTGAGGGTAAAAAAATAGCAATTGCTGCTGTCCTGGGTAGATGCAACATGGCAGAGCAGTCAGGAGCAACGGGGGAGGGATGTGGAAGGGGATCTGGAAGATAATCTTCACCCCAGGAAAGAGAAACATCTGAAACACCACTCAAACCCTCAGATACAGCCGTCAAAGTGACAAACGGATGCTGACGGCTAATCTGAACAGAAACACAACAAAAACTCCCTTAGTTACTCTTATACAACACATATATAGGAAAGAACTAAAGAAGAATAAAGTATAGGAGAAAAAAGAAGCATAAGAAAGGAAAACGATACTGTTTCAGGTCGTCTCCTACGATAGTGAATCCCGCGGTACTAAAATAGCTACATTACAACGGAAACATTTGTGCGTGAAGCTTTCCCGAAGTTGCGGAAGCATCGACCACATCCGTCAAAGCAACTGTCTCCTCAAGGTATAGCCTTGTTGACGGTTGCAGAAACGTTGAAATTTCTCAAAACATCAATCATCTTTGTTGGTATTGACATTCCAAAGCACATTCTGATAGAATAGATGTCTTTTTTTAGGAAAATCATAACTGGAACTGTATGTGGATGGATATCCTCACGAACCAAGTCTCAAGTCAATATATATGTAATTTGCTTTCGCTCCCCATACTCATCCAAGTGTAGCTGATAAACAAGTAAGGAGGATTCAATGGGACAAAATCTACGGCAGGCTAGACAACACCTAAGTATCACTACTTAGAAGATGTCCCCACTTACCTGAAATGACTTAGATCACAATGTAAGATGTTCTTTTTTCTAAACAGCCTAAGATGAATTCTATTTGCCCAAAGGACTTCATATGATCTTCCAAAAATAGCTCAAAAGCTTATCACGTCTGATGTGTTGGACCTCCCTCAACAGTGGCAACGCTGGAAGTAGTCTATGATCTGAAAAATCTAGATTTCTTTTCAATGGGGTTGTTATACCTCTGGAGTTGTTCCCCCAAACTCAAGGGCTTTTTGAACTTCCAAAGTTAGTCCTATTGATGCTCCTCTCAACTCCTGCAAAACGGTAGTTTGAGACACCACAATCTCATAATCTGCATGAACGCCCATTAACTCAAACACCCTACCCGAACAACTATTATTACTTCAACCAGAGTCGTCCTCATCGGTTGGAAATTAAAAGTACACTTTGCAATATTCATCTTCTCCTGAGTTATTATTTATTTCATTAACTGCTCCATGATCAGCGAAAGAAATCATTCTCCTAGTTGTGCAATATGATTCGGTATGCCAAAATCAGTGACACTTAAAACACTCCCTGGATGAGATGGATTCGGGAATGCAAATTGATGTTGAATATTCTCCACTCTGCATTTAGGAATGTTTGGATATTCCCCTTGGTGTACTCATGCGACTCTATCCTAGAGTTGAACTCTATCTGTAAGGTATCGTGGCCATACGGCGATGTTGGTGTGAACAGCCGGTCTGTAATGAGTTGGTAGGTACTGACATTGCATCTCTCGTTTCATCTTGGACAAAATAGTGATCTTTTCTTTTCCCTCACGTTAGCGTAGATCCTTCAAATTTTCCCACCAAAATAATGCACTCTTCTTTAACTTAATACACTTAAAACGCTCCCTGGTTGGGATGGATTCGGAAATGTATATTAACATCAACTGCTCTCCACTCTGGATTCAGAAATGCTTGGATGTTCCCTTTGGTATACACTTGCGACCCTACCCTAGAGTTGAACTCTGTCTGTAAGCTAAGGTGGTCATACTGTGATGTTATTTCTCCATCTTCAAGTTGGGATGTGAACATCCGGTCTGTAGTGAGCTAGTAGCTATTGTCATTGCATCTCTCATTTCATCTTGAACCAAATAGTGATCTTTTATTTTCCTTCACGATAGCGTAGATCCTTAAAATTTTCCCACCACAATGATGCAATCTTCTTTAACATGTTGGTAGCTAGTTTCACCATTATTTTAAGTGGAACTTCTTGGTACTAAATGTTTTACGGTCTAAATCCACTCGATATACCCATATGGATGCAAGTAACCGTCAAAATGTGTCAGATTCACTATTCTTCAAGATTATGCTTTCTCAGATAGTTCATGTCAAATCTTTAAGATAGAACTTCTTCATTCATAAAATCTGCCTTATGGAAAAGATTCACTTCGTCCCTTCGATCTAGCAAATCATCGTCGTGGCTACGGGTGACCCTTTCAAATTGTCTTCTCCCAGCAGAGCAAGCCTTTTTGTATTTAGGATCGGAAAGGGTAAAAGGTAGTGAAGGGGTGATGTAGGGTGGGGAAGAGAATTTTTGGGTGGAGATTGGGTTGGGTATTGATGGATGCAATAAACCCTAAGATGAGATTAGGATTAGGCCAGCTCTAATACAGAATGATATCGCAGTTACCCAAACCATAATAAGAAAAAAAAATTATTACTAAGAGCAAATAGGTGGTTACCAACAAAAAGCGATAAACTCACATTAGGGCTCGATTCATGGGTGTGGAGTTCGGCTAGGTGGTCTGGGAACGGAGATATGTGGTTGAAATGGGTTGTGGGTTATTGAGACGAACAAAGGAAGGGTTGGAATTGTGTTGGAGGCAAAATGGAGGGATTTACTCCATTCCTTTGAACTAGCAAGTCACCATCGTGGCTACAGGTGACTTTCAGATTGACTCCACACGACAGTGGCAAGCCCCTGTTGCACTTAGGGCCGAAAAGGGTGAAAGGGTGTGTAGTAGTGATGTAGAGGGGGAAAAAATTTTTTTGGGTGGACATAGGGTTCGATTTTATTGAATGCAAGAACCCCTAGGATAGGACTATTGTTAAGCTCTGATAACAAATAATGCCAGAATTAACCTAAACTACAAAACGAAAAAAAATAAAATTACTATTTAAAGCAAATAGGCGGTTACAATCAAACACACTTGAAAAGAAAATTACAACAAACATGCCATAAACTCACACTGGGGCTCCATCCAAGAGAGATGGAGTTCGGTTAGGTGGTTGAGGAGCAGAGGTATGTGGCTAAAATGGGTTATGGGTGGTTGGACCGCAAAAGGAGGGGGATGGAATTGTGTTTCCAGTGAAGTGGAGGGCTGGGACAATGCGACTTAGCGAAAGGGAAAGATTGTGGACTGCAGGACAACGACAGAAGTGTTGTCTAGTGCGGAGGCAAAACGAGGAGACGGCAGGGACAACTGCATATGCGACAACACGATGAAATAATTGTTGGACAGCAGGAAAACAATAGATTTGTTGTTATTTGGATGGCGGCAACGAGAATCGGTGGGGTAGTTTTACGACATGTCAGCGAGGTGTGGAAGGGTGGAGTAGGTTGTATGGGACGTCAGTTAGGTGAAGGGAGGGGCGGCATGAAATGGAGAAAGTGCAAGAAAAAAAATAGTAATAGTTGTTGTCCCGGGTGGCTGCAGCAGGGATGAAGCTATTTGGAGCTACATAGGATGGGATGTGGAAGGGGAAATCAAAGATAATCAAAATCTCGGGAAAGAGATACAGCCAAAGCACGACTCAAACCCCCAGATATGCCCTCGAAAAGAGAAATGAACGTTGATAGCTATCCTGACCAGAAACATGTTAAAACCCTCATCTAAACCTTAATACAGCACATATATAAGAAATAACAAAAAAATAAATGAAAGATAATAGGAAAAAAGCATAAGAAAAGAAAACATGACTGCTTCGGCCCGTCTTCCATGATAGCGAATCTCACGATATTGTAGCAGCTACAGTACCATGGATTTGATTCTGTGGGGGAGGGGGAGGGGCAGGGGGAGGGGGAGTGTGGGATTTATAATATTTATTCTATTTTCAATTAGGATATTCTATGTTTGTTTGATGTTCAAGTACCTTTTTGGATAACTTCAGTATAAATTTAACTACCATCATATTTGATATCCTATTTCCATAAATACGGTGAGTTATGTTATGTAATGAGTGATGCAACTGTGAAAAAAAATGAATTGAAGTAGCTGTGTATTTGTGGCCATCCTTCGAAGCATTTATTTGCATCTCATTAAAGCCCTCCTTGGTACTCCTATAAGAGATTGATCATTCCCACTGCACCTCTCTGTATACAGAGGCAAATAGATGATAGTTACAACAAATGTAAATAACATCAACACGGTATTCCAAGCTCATAATAATGTATCAGTTAAATAATTGAGCCCTTCACTGGCAGATGATACACAGCATTCTTCAACAAATAAAAGGATATAACTGTTCCTAAAAACACCCTGTATTGATCCAGGACCACCAAAAAACGTGGATGGATACCATTGTTTCATGGAAACATATAGCCACATCAATAACCCTTTTTTTCTAATAATTCAGATGTATTCTTCCCATTGTATAGAATAAACCAAACTTCTAAATTTGGGTAATGGAATGCGTACAAAATAGGCACATTTAACTTAATCAATGCACTAAAACAGAAAGGCTATCACTATTTAATAACAATGGGACTAGAACAGTACTCCAAGAAACTCTCAAAGCCATTTAGAATTTCTAAATGCAAAAGTTCATAAAATGTATAAAACACTATAGCTAAACATCCACAAATGCTCAAGAGAATACAAAACAAGAATTATGCTTATGAACATTATAGAGATAGAAAACCAATAAAAGCGTGAAAAACATACGAGAAAAAAGAAATCTTTAGAATAAATGAAAATCTCTTTCAAAAGAAACATTACGCTCAGACAAAATAAACTAGACATAATCCCATGCCTTCAGGCTTTAGTAATAAGTACCTGCACTTGGGGAACAAATGATAAACCAGCAGCTTCAATGATTAAAAGCAGTGCGTGCAATGACCATAACTGAAGAGTAGCATTTGAACTTTTAGCTAGTGAAGAAACCGAGCTCACTGTTGCTGGCACCAAAGAAGATAGAGCCATTCCTCCTACACTGCGTTCCCAACACCAAAATTAAATGACAGATAACATTCGAAAAGGATTATAACAGAAAATATATAAATATGACATTGACATTAAATGGTAAGGAAAAAGAAGTAAACACAGAATTAACCAATATCAAACTACTGCCATTATAAATGCAGACGAGCAAAGACAAATACACCACGATTGACAAGATTAAATATCTATGTAATTGTGGAGAGTCTTTTTGCAATCAACCAACTGACCCCCAAAAAACATGGAAAGAAACATGTCTGGCTGGTCAAGGGGTTTAGCTGACTTGCAAAGTTGCCCACATTTAACTAAAGGAGAAAGAGAATTGAACAAGGTTTAGTTTGCCAAATCAGAAAGAGATGAATGTATCAGTAAGTCCAAATACTGATACCATTTATCGGATAAGCATATTGTATTAGCCAAGAAAGATAAAGTCACTAGATTTAGTTGCTCAGGTTCTCGTCAAATAGAAATGGATCTGAAAATACTTCATCTTATTCTTATAACATATCTATAACGATTTGAAATTATGAAATCATGGACTAGAAAAAGCTTATAGCAGAACAAAGATAGAATAAGGAATTAGCATATAACTAAAGCCCATAAGAATACAAACAAAATTCTAGAACGATTCATGATTGAAAAACATTTATTGAATTAATGTTTCCTTTACATCAAATAACATTTATTCACACAATTGCTGATAATAACTAGCTTCACCTATATATCGTAAATTTATCAGTAACTACTGCAAGTTTATAATTCGTGCAACATATGTTTCCCCCCAATCAAAACTGCCAGTACAAACAAAATAAAAATAAGCCTACACATGACTTTCTCCACAAAATTTATGGTCAATTTTTTCACGTAAGATAAAATCTTAAATAAGAATGGCAAATAGTTTCTTTCAAACAAAAGTTAGCTTAACAAAGATCTAGGGTTATTGTATGGCGTTTAAGAATCAACAAATGATGTGAGTTTTTACGAGATGATAAGCAAGGGGATGCTAAAAAACAAAAAAGAAAGGATTTTGAGGCGATTTGGGGGCGAACGTTAAGACCAGGCCGAAAAACATAAAATTACCTAAGCGGGAATAGATATTTCGACAGTAGAAAATAATTTATCACTAACTAATACACATAATCATTCAAACAAAATGAAAAAGCCACTAACGTTTAAAATTTAATTAAAACAAATAAATTTATATTTCTCTAAACTTACACGACTTCTACATATGTTTTATCCTCAACTCTCGCTTATACTCCAAACTTAAATCATAGTGAGCTATAAACAACCAGTAATTATTAATACTTCTACGCTACAAAAACATAACGAATAAGAAAATAATATGAATGTTGGTTAAACATATACAAGTCAGTATATAAAATAAATTACAGTTTACTTATTTCAATTTTTATCATTCAAGAAGGTCCACAGTATTATATTTTAATATATATTATTTTGTCTTTTCTATACCATATCCTTTACAGTAGTCATTGGAACGCCATTTAAATTATACTAAATATAATATCTTAATATCAATAACATTTTCCAATAGGTACCCAAATACCTTAGCATCCCCAACTACTACAAAAAATAGGTAAATTCTATCATTTTCAACGTCCACATG
Source organism: Papilionanthe hookeriana x Papilionanthe teres (assembly GCA_022702705.1). NCBI lineage: Eukaryota > Viridiplantae > Streptophyta > Magnoliopsida > Asparagales > Orchidaceae > Papilionanthe > Papilionanthe hookeriana x Papilionanthe teres. The sequence continues at coordinate 55,833,918 of CM040424.1, forward strand.
CAATAATTTATATAGTTCATATCACCCTCGTTTTTATAACATTCCATATAAAAAACAAATGTCATATAAATAATTTACAAAATACATATGTTGAAAAACTCTAAATATTTGTATGCATATGACCAATCATATCAAAGAGATGAAACAGAAAAAATTTTACAAGTATCAATAATTATTTATACAATTTATTTCAAAAAGCCAAAAAGTGTTACTATAATTTAGAAGTAAGAATACTTCGCTCATTCTAAATAACTTTAAGTTTTGTCAACTACTTCAAGTTAACACTTATATAAAAGTAGAAATTAAATTAATTTATTATATTTTGATTTCCTTAGTTCAAACTAATTAACTTTCTCTTACTCAATTCTATAAATTGTTACTATGTTTTCAATCATCAAATTTATGTATTAATACACTATTCCTAATAATTTATTACATATAAATAATGACCTATAAAATTTTATTTGTTTCGATATATCTCAACATATAAACATATGTAGTTACATTAAATTATTTTATCTTTATAATATTATATTATTAATTTAATTATTTTATCTTTTGAGCGACACCATGATTTTGCATAAAGAAGCATCACCTTCCAACCCTCCATCTGGAACCCCATCATCAGGGATTTCTAGTCCAACTTCATCTCCCCAAGCTTTTGCAGCCACTTCATTACCAGAATCACATCTGTGATGCCCAAATCCAAGGGAAGGAAGTCTCCACCATCTGTAGGCCATGCAGTGTCACAAACAACCCCTTTAAAATTTCTCGTCTTTTTCCACCTTCCCTTTCCTCATAACGACGTCGAAGCTCCCTGCAGTCACCAGCTCCAACCCTAACTTATCCACGACCTGATCTAAGATGATGTTCTGTGTGGACCCAATATCCACCAACACCGAAATTGATTTTTTTCAAATCCACCACCTCACATTCATTGTGTGAGTAAAACCCACTATTGAATTTAGGTACACCTCTGCTACAACGAAGTGCAGATGCTCCTCCTCCACCGCATCCTCTTCTGATTTCTCACTCTCCTACCTCTATACTAAAAGAATCAAAAGGATGCGCTACTTGCAATGACGTCCTGGGGCATATTTATCATTACAGCGGTGACATAATCCTCTTGTTCTTTTATCTTACACTTCTGCATCGACGAGGCACTTCAAAATTTTCCTTGGGACGGGTCCGCGTATTCTTCTCCTTCGGCGTCTCTTTCTGAAATGACACCATCTAAGTCCTCGGTGTCGTAGTTGTCAAGGCACTCTTGTAGAATCCTCATGTGTTATCGTCTTTGCTGGTACTTTTCACCTGTTTCTTGTCGTCCATCATCTAGAAGAGCTCCATCATTTCCCTCAATCAACGCGATCTCAAGGGTCGAACGGTTGCTCATATCACGGGCTTCAGGCCTTTCAAGAAGTTCTCTTCCAGTCATGCTACAAAAATACCCAACTCTGTGACAAGAGCTCAAACTTCTCCCCGTATTCCGTAATCGTCCCCTCCTTGGAGTATAGACTTGCTCACGTAGGCCTCCTTCCCGAATGATCCAGAAATGCTCCAACAAACAATCCTTTTAACTACTACGAGTGCATTGGATACATTGCCTCCATCCACTGAAACCACGCTAAAGCCTTTCCCTCAAAACATAATCCCTCCGTCATGAGTTTCTCTTCCTCAATTAACCATCCCTGATACACCCACACGTGCACCTTCCCCTTCGAAGATAAGCATCATCAGTTTTCTAACCCTTGCATCTCCACAAGGCTTCCTCTTCGTCCGATATTTCCCCCATGTGTGTCGGGTGAAACTCCATCCTTCGATCATAATCATACCTCATTCCCGATTTCCTCCTTTTGTGCTTTTTTGAGCCCCTAGCATCATCCCTCTTTCAATTTTTGACCCAGGCCCCTCCATCGAAAGTATTCAATCCCCCTCCTCTCAGAGTCTTTAGGGGACGCTCTTGGTAGTAGATGATGTCTTCGTCGTCATCTCATTTGATCTTCTCTTTTGATCTGACCAAGGATTCCTTAACCAAGGGTTGATCAACTTAAGCGATCGGTATGGCCTTGGACTTCATTTCCATGAGCTTCTTCATCATCTATCGCATTTCTTCCATGCTCTCGAATTCATCCTCCATTCAGCTCTCTATGGAAGAAAACATGTCCTCCATAGTGGCGAACATTTCTTCCATTCTTGATTTGATTTTCCTAGCTTGTCCTTCCAGCAAATCCATTTTCTTTGTTGTCATCCCTCCAAGATCTTGCTCTGAAACAGATTGGATACAATCCAGAACCAAAATCAGCGAGCAAATAGTGATAAAATAATAATAATTATGTAGAATAACTCAAACGAGGGCTGCTCTTGCGAAATTCAAATGAAAACAAGCAAGGTACAAGGAAAATCTACTATTCGAGAGTTAGATCGACTCTTCTGCAACCCTAGACGGTGCTAGAAGCACCACAGAAAGAAATGAAAAACTGCAGCCAAAAAAATATGCATAAAGAAAGAAAGTAATCTACTATTCGAGAGTTAGCCTTAATACAGTCTTCTCACAGCACTTCAAACTTTCCCCCCCTAAACATTTCCTCCAAAGTCATTTAATTTTTCCTCCTTGCATACGTGATTAAAGCCCTCGCGGACCTGTCCCATTCTTTGAATTGTCTGGTCGCTGCTTCCAACTCGTTGGACTGTGTGGTCGTTGCTCCCTGCCCCGCCTCGCACTTCTCCTGAGTCTTGACGATATGTGTAGGCTGATTGAGTTACAAACGTAACAAACTTTTTAATGAATTTTAACTAGACTTGAAGAAATATGTTTGATATGCATTGAATTTGTGGTTTGTGTGGATTTAGATCGTGGATTCAATTTCAATTTTTAGGCATATTAACATGAAAATAGGCTCACGTTTAGATTGAGTTAGAGCTTACTTCAATTAGAAAGCACACAATAATTAGACTGGGGATGCAAGCATTAAATATCTCAAAATTTGATGTAGTAGTTTATTGGCTTGCCCATACCCCAATTGGTTATGATGGGAGTTACAATCATATTTAATTTGGTTAGCGTGATGGTTTTGTGCTGCCTGCAAAATCGAGATTTACATCCATCAAAAGGAAAATCATACATCAATTAAGAACCTGTTTGGTTCGGGCTTTTCTCCGCGGCGCGGGGCGTCGCAGCTGGCTTCGTCCGAACTTCGTCGTTTGGTTGCAGCGGCGCCGTGGAAGCGAAGACGAAGCTGAGACAAAGTGGGCCGCGCAATATACCCACGGCCTAGCTTTCTCACGCAGGTTTTTTTCATCTCTACCCCGCGGTTGCCTTCCGTCTCCCTTCTGCCCTCACACGTAGCCGCTGATTATCTCCAGTATCAGAGGCATTTTTCTTCTTCCCTATCCACTCAAATCGGCAGATCTCAGGTAAAAATCGAGGCATTTTGCCGATCTACTTGCAGATCTAAGGGATTTTCTGTGTTTTATCGTCATCTTCTTGCTCTACTCACTCCCGTTTTCTCGACATCTTATCCTTGTTTCCATGTTTACACCTTATGGAATTTGTTGGATCTGTAAGCGATTGCATGAGAGTTTAGGGAGTTTGCGGCCATTACTGTTGTTTGCGGCTTTCTGGAATGCAGTTCCAGCTATGTCCTTGTTCTCCATTCAGCTTATGCTTCTTACACTGACTATATTCTTCTTACGGGTTTTTTATATATTGAGAAATGCATGCGGATTTATTAATGGCAGGGGCTTTTGATCTTTAAGCATAACCAAACAGGCCCTAAGGCTTGAATCTGCAAATTTGTGAATCAATTCATATTGTTTCATGCTATTACACTTCTATTAATGAGAATATAGTTGCTCACCTGAAGAATGGTATTACATGCATACTTTATTTAAGAATTGATTCAATTGAATCAAATTATTATTGAGGACTTCTTATTAATGATAATACTCGAATTGAAGGATTTTAGATTATCATACTTCGTAGTGCGAGTGAACCGCAGTTAATTCTTTGGGAGTTAACTAATCGGATCGTTGGGTTTTCTCTAGCTTGAAATTCTTGTCGGATATTCGAATGAGCATTCCTTCCCCTTCCCCTTTCTTTAATTGATTTTGAAGCATTGTTGTTGAGTGAATTTCTTTTGTAATGGTGAAGGATCTCTTTCTTTAAAAATTTGATCTAGTCGGTACATATTACAAATAGGTTTTACTTTTGTTTTACAGATCATGATTATCCCCATTTTCACTTTAGCATGGAATTCTTAATTTGTATGGTGGATTGGATATATTAGCTTAGTTAAGGAGACTGATGTTACTTCTTTATGGATCAGTGAAATTCATCTTCTAATTCCCATTTATAATATAGGGAAAAGGGAATGGTTAAGTCATAAAAGAGAGATACAAGAGCTAGTTTTAGGAATAGCATGCCCTAAGTAATGTGATAACAGCACTTATGCTTCTAAAAGAAAAAAAAACAAGTTTAATTCAAAGAAAGAGATAGACATCTAAATGTAATGATTAACCATCAGTCTACTATTATATTTACAGTTATAATGGGACATTTACAGTTATAATGAACAACTTCATAGTATCCATAAGAGAATGAGTGGTACAGTTTCTGATTAAGAGAATTACAGTTATAATGAACGACTTCATCTAGGAATTTACATTAATAGAGCCGATAAATAAGAGTGAAGAGTACTGGCCTCGGTTTGAGAATAACTCGGATGCGGAAAAGAAATATTCCTTTGTCTGCTTGAACAACTAGAATTTCAGCCTTCTCGATAACTAATGAGATAGCACTCGCCCTTTGAGATAGTTCCTCGCAAGGCTAATATTGGTTTTAATTGCCACAACAGATTATTTACATAGCCTATCTCTCATATACTCATACTTTCTTATTTTTCTGCTATAAGCATTCATGGACAATTTTATAAAGAACATTGCTTCTTTTATTTTGATATGGATGGATATGGAATAAATTATGTGTGTGAAAAAATCTAGTATGAATCATTCATACTGTAAAGGATTTTCTTATTGCTTTTCTTTCTTTCCTGGTATAATTAGTAGATAAAATTAGAATTCTCACTTCAGTAATATCGCATGAATCGTGTGGCTATTTATATCATCCAAATCTTTCACATCCCTTTTAAAATTATTAAACTGCACATATGTAAATATACAAGAATTATGTAGTATGTATGTAAATGCTCCTGAATTGCCAGCTGGGTGTATTATCGTGCTAAAGCCAATGTAATTGGCTTCGTGATCGAATGAAAGCTTCGACTTGGTATTCTCTATCTCGTTTATAGTGTCGTTGTGGTCATTTATCCATGGAAGTTTGTTGAATAAAGGCTTCGACTTGGTATTGTCTATCCGTTTATAGTGCTTCGGCTTCAATAGTTTAGTTCTTTCTGCATACGCTGGAGCTATTGATGCTTACTTGGCAATATTACTTGGCCACAATTTTACTTAGTTATTGAATTGAATGATAAAATAATTATGGAAGGAGTTAAACTTGTGAATATTACTTGGTCAATAGTTTAGTTCTTTCTGGAATTGAATTGAATGGCAATATTACTTGGCCACATTATTACGTTATGGCTCTCGGTTTGAGAATATCAGTCTTCTTTGCTGCAGTTAAACTTGTGTGTTATGATTAATATAACAGTACACAAATTTGGCTCCCTGCTGTGGCTCTCGGTTTGGTCCTTAAAGTGGGCTCGGGTTCCCTACCATGGATCTCGGTTAGGCCATTATAGTGGTCTTCTATATGTAAATATTTTCAATGATCCTATGCAAATCCTCAAAATATGTAAAGTCTTATGTTGGAGGAAGTCATGTAGGAATGCAAGCCTTGTACCTACTTCTTTCATCCTCTAATAAAAGTTCAATCTTTCTTTCCCGTGGATGTAGGTCATATTGACCGAACCACGTAAAATAATTTGTGTACTTTTATATTTTTTGCAATTTTTTTGTTAATTTTATGTTCCAGTTGGATGTGCTTAAAGTTTATAATCTGTTTCAAATGTTAGCTGATTTTTAAATTTGAATGTATTTCATTTCTATATGTGCTTTAGCTTAAGTATAACACTGACCGATAAGGGAAGGAAATTGCTCTACTCGCAACATGGAAAAAGGATATAAAATATCTCTTTTGTGATCTATGCATAAAAGAGATAGAGTTGGAAATAGACCGTCCACATTTCTCAATAAAGAAGGTTGGGAAAATATTGTTAAGCGTTTTAAAGAAGCAACTAGAAGGACGTATCATAGGACGCAACTTAAAAATAAATGGGATCAGCTGAAAAAGGATTGGAAGACGTGGAAAGATTTGAAAAATGGGTGTACAGGTCTCGGTTGGAATCCGGCTACGCGCACCATAGATGCATCTGAGGAGTGGTGTGCACAACGACTTGCGGTTAGTATATACATTAGTTTTTCATAATTTCAAATGTTTATACAATTCTTGCTTAATTTTAATAGATTTAGATTTTGCCTCAGGTTGTTCCCACTGCAAAGAAATTTAAACTGAGTGGAATTGAACCTGAACTCGAGGAGAGGATGGATCGGATGTTTAAGGGTATCGTCGCCACTGGCAAGTATGCATGTGCACCCAGCGAGATTGGATTTGCTGAGACCCAGGAGAATGTGGCTGTCAGTCTATCTGATGATTCTCATGTACTGCCTAGCCTTGGACATACTGAGATGTAGTCAACGAATCGATCAAAGCGTTCTCGCTTCGAAGGTAGTAAGAAGAGTGAGCCGCATCATACGAGGCTCAACTCTCCTACTTGGTCGAATCTTCAAATGATGCATCGCATAAAGTGCAGAAATACTCGGTGAACGAGGTGGTTTCAATTTTGGAGGATGAAGACATTGCAGATGATGATGACCTGTATTATTTCGCAGTTGAGCTGCTACAGAATTCAGTACACAGAGAATTCTTCATGGCAATATCTAAGAAACGTAGGGTGAAGTACCTACGACATTTTTATTACATGAGGAACATGTGACTTGGGTTCAATTTGTAGTTTAAATCGCACATTTGGACAACTATTTATTCGTTCTAAACTTATGATTGTCTGGTTGTTTCTTTGAACGATATATTTTGTTAACGCAGCTTTGTTTCGTCGTTCCTTTCATATTGTTCTGATAAGTGTTTAAATTATGCATGTGACTTGGTTTAAATTATGCATATGAATTGCTTAGTGATTTGATTTTTTTTTAAATTCACAGTAAAATCTAGTATGGATCCTGAGGAACGTCCTCGTAGGAGGAGAAACGCAGCAATAAACTTGGCAATCGACTACTACAACACGTACGTTGAATGTCCCCGATTTTACACATCAGCTTACATTGGGATAAAATGGGTTGTGGAGATGTTAGAAGGACATCCAACGAGATTCCACAATATATTTAGAATGAGTCAGGAGGTATTTAAAGATCTTTTAGCGAAGCTTGTTGACTCTCATGGACTGCATGGGTCTACGAGGACAACAAATCGGGAGGTATTAGCGAATCACTATTTACATACTTTCACGTAACGAGTCGATGCGTTCAACGATAGTAACGGTTTCGACGATTCTTCGAAACAATTAGTAGGTATTTCACAGTAGATTTGAATGCTCTAATTAGCCTAGGTAAAGATGTTATCAAGCCACTGGATCCAACATTCGCACAAATAACAAGAGAGATTCGAAACGATCCTCGGTACATGTCATTCTTTAAGGTATTTCATTTGATATTCATTGTTCATTTTTGAATCTACATACAATTAATGTGACTAAACATGGTTAGAATTGTATCGGAGCAATTGATGGAACACATGTCGATGCACGTGTTTCGAACAATGAAAAAGTTGCATTTATCGGCTGAAGTGGAATACCAACACAAAACGTCATGGCGGTATGCGATTTTAACATGTGTTTTACATTTGTCATGCCTGGTTGGGAGGGTAGTGCACATGACAGCAGGATATTTAAAAGTGCAACGAGAAATGAAAACTAATGTTTTCCGCATCCACCAAACGGTATGTGTATTCTATAAAAATTCAATTATGTGATCTTCATACATCAAAAATTACTTACAAATTTTAAACAGGAAAATATTACTTGGTGGATGCCAGTTATCCGATGCAAAGAGGTTATATGAAAGCATTCCCGGATACAAGGTATCATATACCGGATTTTGAAAGAACGAGTAATGTGGCACGAACCGGAAGGAGGTCTTCAACAAACGACATTCTTCCTTAAGAGGCGTGATCGAGAGGACATTTGGTGTTTGGAAGAAAAAATGGGTTATACTGCGAGACATGCCCTCGTATCTCTTTTCTAAACAGGTGCAGATCATTATGGCAACAATGACGCTGCATAATTATATTAGGCGTCATCCATCACGATTCGATGTTGATTTCTGCAGTGCAGAACTAAATGAACAAGAAGTAGCTGCACAACCATCAGAAAACCAAATAGGTTCTTTAACAGATAATAGCGAACACCCTAACATTTGCACCAAGGACAGCGAAGGTGCTGAAGAGATGGCATCGCTTCGGAAGAAATAACAAATACGTTAGTTAATATGGCATGAATCGTATCTCCTTAGCGAGATTTTTGGATTAGTTCTATTTTGACTTGTATCAGAGTTTTATTAAATTTTGTGGTATGTAAAAGTAATGCATTTCTTTTAAATTTTGTGGTTTGATAATTATTATTTTGTTTGAGCAGTTGGTAATCAAAGTAATTAAGTTTTATATTCGCTTGCATTTCAGGAAGACATGAGTTCCAACATGTCCACTACCTCTCGCCGAGTGCTATGTCACTGTGGCCTCCAGACATCACTTCTCACATCAACACAGCTACACAGCTTTTGCCGAAAGTTTTATTGCTGCCCTCGGAACATTTCACATCAATGCGGTTTCTTCCGATGGGCGGACGATCACGGATTCTCGAAGCTCGATCTTCAGGAGTGGACGAGCTTCACTGTGAAGAAGGCGTGACACGGGAGCCGCAGGAACTCAAAACTAAAGTGAACATTATTATCATGTTAGTTATTGTTCGTAATTGTCTTACTGATTTTTTCATCTGTATCGTTACTTAAGACGTGCTTAAGAGGACTCAATGTACATCCGTAAGACTTTATGACTTTTTGAGATATGCGATCGTTATCTTCATGTTATTTGTTTCAAATCTCGTACGATTAGATGATTTAAAACTAAAAAATTTAATACTTTTAAAATACATAGATATATAAAAATATGTATACATAAATCGATAAATATTTTTAAACACATCTTTTCGTAATTTTAAAATATATAGATATGAAATAATCAATCAATAGCTTTAAATATATAAAGCTTTAAACATACATTTTTATGCAATCATTAATAGCTTTAAATAAATTAATCGCTTTAAATGTTTGAATGTTAAAAATAAATCGAATGTTAAATGTTACATTTTTATGCAATCATTAATAACTAAGATTTGAATGTTAAAAATATAAACAATCAAAATTTTGGCGTTAAACTTTTAAAAATAAAATTTATATTTATTAGTTTTAATATTTAAAACATAAAATTTAAAAAAAAAATTGCGTTTCGCAAACTCGTATATCATATAAATAAATCGAAATTTTCAAACAGCTTTTAATAAACGAGAGCGATCTAGTCATTTTTACGAAAAAATGCCTGCATAATGTTTCTCCACAACTGTAACCAAACAGACAATCAATTTCACTCATGAATGCTTCACGGAAATAGTCGAATTTCATGTATAGCTGGAAACTGTAACTGAACCAAACGAATCCTAAGTTTTTGACTGGCATATAATATTTTCAATTAATTTAATTTGAAAAATGGGACGCAGTGCTCTATTTCTGAGTTTCCTAGAGAGTCAAGGGTTATAATCAACATAATTTGATTAGTGTGATAGTTTCATGCTGACCAGATTATTATAGATAATTTGACAACCATCAGAAGAGTAATCACACATCAATTAAGTTTTTGACTGGCATATAATATTTTCAATCGGCTTAATTTGAAAAATGGGACTTCTGCTCTATTTGTGAGTTTCCTAGTGAGTTAGGGGTTATAATCATGGCTTTTGCCATGCCTGCATGTACTACATATAACTCAGCTATCGGAAACAGCCCAAAATTGGGTCATACGTAGCATATTTATTATTATAGTTAATATAGAAGGGTTTTTTATAGCTAATTAATTATTACAGTAAAGCTTTTCTTTTGTTTCTTTCTTAGGGGTAATTTAGCCGCTAGGTGTTAATAGGTATTTGCCTATAAATTACCCAATAATTCTATTAGGAAAAGTTATTTCAGATTTAATTTTCAAATTGCCATGTTGAAGATGACTTTTCTTGCCCTTAGGGTGGGTTTCCCCAATTGTTGCACATGATAACATAGTTAAGTCTTAGACTCAAACCTTGGACAACCATCTCCTACAGTACTGCTTGTTGTCTAGAACCATTCCAACGATAGGAAAAACTTCCGGTTATAGTAACAAGGAAGGAGTTCATAATTTTCTGATTCAGATTTATAACTTTATGCTGCAAATAAGCAGTCAAATCTAAATTTGACCATTTAATCAATAATTTTACGTTTCATAATTTTCTGATTCAGATTTATACCTTCCTAGTTTATTTTTACCCACCTATTCTCCTAATTCTTCACAAAAATAGGTTGATTTCTTACACCCAACAGCCTCATTCATTCACCTATATGGAAGTAAATGATATCCACCTCCTCTCTTGTTTTGTCATCCTAATTTATTCTCTATACCTGTCTGTAAGATATTACTCCCCGGATTTAATTTTCGTGATTTTGGTTGAGTCTACTCGCCCTTTGATTCTCTACATGTATGGTTCACAATTTTGTTGATTATGACGACATAAATTCCTTTTTTTTTTCCTTTATGAAAGCCAATGACTCAAGTTAATTATTCACGCTACCAAGGGTCCATTGTCTAAAATATTCCAAGCACTAACCCTAAATCATCAAACTCCTGACACTAATAAAATACATACTACCATCATCAAGAATACAAATCATGCAATTCAACCACACCTACATTCGTGTTGCATAGAAATGGAATCTTGGCAAACTGATAACAAGAATGGTTGCAGTGAATCAACTATCTTGATTTCCACAGTGCATCATAAATGTTTATCCACGCTTATTTGAGGAAGTTTTAAGATCACGCGGAGATAGTTTACTTACCAGACATTTTTCTTTGGAAAGATTAACAAAACATTTCAATTAAGCATTAACTGATTTTCTAGAAAGAAATTTTCACTTTCAATCAGAGATTTGAATTATTTATTTTGAATTATGGTTGAAATGATCGCACGGAGAATCCGCTCCATGAATGGACGGCTAGATAATCAAAAGAATCCAAATTGTTATTATTAGGATGTTATTTGAAAAGCACAGTAATGAACAAGCCTTAAAGTTTGAAAGAAGCAGAAAAAGGGAAAGCAATGACAAAAAACGAATGAAAAAGCATGCAGACTGAGCCATCAATAAATTACCTGCGATGGATGCAACCCAATGACAGTGCAATAGAACAGTTATAGTTTGAATCGGTTGTTGATACAAGCTCCCCAAGTAGACTCTTTGTCTAATCAACATAAATAAATGCCTTAACTAAGATAAAGCGGTGAAGAAACTGATTGATGCAGAATCAGCATGAATAATAACCCATATATTACAGTTTGATTAGTGTCACTAGAGAAATTGGCAGAGGTCTGTATGACTATGAGATAATCATTTTATAGACATTCTAAAAAATAATAACAATAAACTTGTCGCGACAAAAACATGTAATGGGTACCAAACCTTAACAAATTTAACCTTAAAAATGCATTCATATTAATTAAAAATGAGAACTATAGAACAGCAAGAATATATGTGGACAGACCATCCTAGCTGTGAAGATATCACCCCCAAGTCGAGCTAACAGCCCAAGTCCTTCAGCACTTGCTCTCCGCTGAGCTGAAGTGATTTCACCTTCAGCCAAAATGCCCTTTTCAGAGGCAAACAGATCAGAAAAAGAAAGTAAACATTATTAGCATCATAACCCAGATTATAAAGAAGGGGCGTTTACACGATATTCTTATGAATTTAATAAACTCACACCTAAACTTTCATATTTATACATAGCACTTAAATCTTCAATAACACACCAAAAATACCACCATTACCACTTTTTCTAATAGTAAAATACAAAGTGCTATGCATGTAAGTATAAAGGTTTGGGTGTGAGATATGTAAATACAAAACAATTACGTGCTAGGTATGCAAATTTTACTATAAATAAATACAAGTGCACACAGACAGATAAAAACACTCAAATATAAAAACACTCAAATACAAAAAATCATCTTTTCATTTGCATCAATCCCTATGGATGGATATGCATATTCTTCAGTTCAAGGAAGAAATATGCTTCTTGTGGGATAATAAAACTCCTTCATATAATTTGCTAGGTTTGTGGACCCAAAATTAAAATCAAAATCAAGTATCATGTGATGATACCAGTTTACATCCATCATCACGCATTGTGTGCACAAAAGGTTTTCAAGATGGAATGATTACAATGCAAAACAATAGACTAGTGACTTTCCCACCATGCGCTTTTGATGGTACATAGAACGCATGCTCATTTTTGTCATTCATAGTATCACATAATATGCTTTTATCATCTTTGTGCATTCTTTATGCTATACTATCCATGGCTGTCGATGTTGATTAATGTATCATCCGTGATTTAAGATTAGTTTTGTGCTTTCTTATTTCTTCAAGAATAGACTTTCATATGTTGACTGAAGCCTATAAAAATAAATAGGAAAAAAGGTCTTGTAATTCAAATGTGATGAGTGGAACTTTTTTGAGTTATAATTCAATGGCATTTCAGCCCTAATGAATTCTTGAGAATTTCCATAACCTTCTTTGTGCTTTAAGAATACAATGCCTTGCCTTGAAGATTCAACAACCCGATATCTTGAGAATTTGACTACAACGGCTTGTGGAACCATTGTGTCTCTTAAACCAATCTTTTTTTTTTTTGCCTTTGTTAATTAAAAAAAAAAATCTATAAATTTTAATCATTTAGGCTACCATGTGTTAACTGGAACCAGCAAAGGTCACTCGTGACTTTGTGATCTGCATCAACATATCAATGGAGCTTTCAAATGTGTATTTTTAGGCTTGTGTTTCATGTTTCAATTTCGTTAACACCTAAAACACGACAAAGTAACATATATAGACCTAAGGTAACTAAGGATTGAGCCCCACTCCAGTTAGGAGTAAAAAAAAGCAATCCCACCAAAAGGGAGGGTTGGCCAGCCCTCAGGGCTTCCAGACTGAACGGGTCCACAAGGCCAGGAAATTCCCGCGTCCAGTCCAGAAGCAAGTGACGCCCACATCAGTGCGAGGATAGATAACTTCATGCAAGAACAAATGCCTATGTGAATATATACATGCATGACCAATTATATGTACATGTGAATGCTTACTGCACAGATGGAAACTCAACGCAGATATGTAACTGCAAACTGCATTCATTGATACATTTATCTATTAATGCCTATTAATGCATTAGTGAATGGACGAATGCAAACATGTTAGCATGCTCATTTGTCTATATGCAGATATTTTCAATTCATGAGCGCATATTTATGTAATCCAACAAGAACCATTTATGTCAGCTTATCAAGATATGAACATTATCTATGATAGAACTCTGTTCGTTTTTGAGAGTTCAATTCATGTGATTCTGCTTTTGTACGTATGATTGTGGATGCGTATGTTATATAGAGGAATGAATGAATGCATGCATGCATGTGGATAAAGAGAGAAATAAAAAACAAGAGAGAGAGAGAAAGAATATAATGTAAATTACAGAAGAATATATACCAGAAAGATTGATTGAAAAGCACTTAAAATATCAGGCCCACATCTTTGAATACGTGCACCAAGCATTGCCTACAGAAAACCCAAAGCCATGAAAAGAGATAGCACTTATAAGGGCTATTTAGTTCACACAACTCGGCATATTTAATACCTTCAAAGCAGCCAGGAGAGCAACACATGCATTGATAATACCGGTCAAATACCAAAATTGCTTCTTTCCGGTCTTTAGGCAATAGTCAATTTTAGAGAGAAGCAAGGCCTTCCCACCATCATCCTACGAAATGGTTTAAGATGAACTAAGATTACTCGAGAAATGTCACAAAAGTATGAAAATAAATTTGTCAAAACTGAGCACACACCTGACAGGAAAAGATAACACCAAAGCACAAGAGCATTTGATTGACTAACAACTGGCTTATCGAATACGGCTTCAATAAATAATACAAAATGTCCAGATTAGTAAAAGGAAACAAGAATCAAACAGACATGACATAGAATCTATGAAAAAAAAACAAAAGAACAGTCCAAATATGAAAACATCGAGCTATTTCTAATCAACAGATTAAGAAGGCAAATTTAAAGATCTCATCCTCCACAGCAAACCCACATAACACACTAACACCAATTAGATTGTTGACAACAAAAATTTTCATTAGTAAAATGACGTCACATAATTTCATACAGGTTGACAGCTGATGCCACACCATTTTTATAAGAATAACGTTAGTCATTTTGTATTTCGGGCCTGTTTTGGGCGGCTCCAGCTTTGTGCAAAAGTAGTTGTAAAAATTTTGTGGGGAAAGAAATTATGGGTATTATAAATATTTTATTTTTTCAAAAAGACCAACAGCAGTTTTCTGAGAGCTAACACACAATGGCAGCTCTGCTTGCAAACAAACAGCTCCCAGCACAAAAAAAATTAGAAAGCAATAGAAAAGATATAGCCAAACAGATGTGTAGTGGTCTGAAAAGCAAAGCAGCGGAAAAGCTGTCCCAAGCAAACCCTAATTAGTGCAGCCATTGCTGCATGCACAAGATTATTTTGATGTTAATTAAATTAAGGAAGACTTCAATAGCACACCATAATCCAAGCTCAAGAGTACACTACTATCACCAATTCTGAATTAAACAATTCAAAACCTGACGTCAATAGATACAAAACACAAACGACTAAAAAACTGATTTTGAAATATACTCAAAATTTTTAAAGAAGATATCAAAATAGTATCAAGTCAAAATATGCTTTATATCCAGCAATGAAAAAGAACAAAAATCACTATCCTAGTGGAAATACGTTCAATGATTTCTTATTTACTTTTCTGCATACAATTGCAAGACATATAACTTCAGAACAGTTTACAGATATTAGAAAGGGAACAGATGCCAAAAACATATAAAAAACATCCAAACTAAAGACACTACCTGTGGAAAACTAGCAAGCTCCCCTTCCCACACGCATGGCATAAGCCCATCATCCTTGCTTCCATCAAAAGATCGAAGTTCATCTTCAAAGCTATCCCTAAATATACCACGAGGGGCTGTGATTATGCTTATCCAAAATAATAGATTAATCACAGAAATGATGTGGGGGACATTAAGTTTAAATTATACTGTTCAACATGTTATTTCCAAAATGAAATTGAAATCAGTAGAATTAAAAGAGGTCACCTTCCAGGAATCCAAGGACCCAAACATGCATCCCGTTTGTCTAATACGAACTTCAAGCATGAACTTTCTTCACACACAGAAGGTTCACTATCCAATGAGAAAACAGACAAATGTAGCCGGTGAACAATATCAGAACATTTAAGGAATAAAATTGTCCGAGAACAGCAGTCAAGTTTTATATATTTTTTAGGAAGATTTACATACATACCACTCAATTCATATATATTTACATACCAAGCACCTAAACTTCAATTTTTACATACATGACCCCTCACCAATGCACAAAAAGGCATTTCTCACATTTTAGAAGTTTGAAAGGTGGTATTTTTTTATATTGACTGTAAAATAAAAAAACAAGAGGATAATTAATTCATTCATTAATTCATTCATTAAATTCCAAAATCTCGCCTACTCCACCTGTTGAAGTGCGCACTCTATCTGATCACCGTTCCCTCTCCTCCTCAGTTACAAAATAAACGAAGCACTATTGGCTCTGAATGTCACAACCCGGCTCGAGGCTTAAAATTAATCAAAGCGGACAAGACGATTAGACGGTGTGCATTTAAAACTTTAGTTATTCATTTTCTATAATTTGCCATTAACATATGAAATAGCCACTAATCAAATTAACTTAAGGCATTAAAATTAATTTTTACATCGTTGATGTTTGTCCACATCTTCTATAAATATTTTCCCTTTATGGCTCATAATTAATTAATTAATTAACATGAAAGGTTAGTTTAAAATAATAGACTAAGCGAGCAATGAATACCCATAATCCTAAATTACAGCAATACAAAAAAAAGAACAATATGCATGATCGGCAAACTTCTCTATAAATCAATAAAAATATTTAACATGTTATTCATTTCGCATTTTGTCTCTAAGTGTAAAGCCACTCATCCACCTAATCATTCTCATCTCGGCAATACTTAACATTATGCTTCTCTTTTAAAGGCCAACATTCAGCACCATAGAGCATTCAAGGTCTCACCATCTTATAAAATTTTCCTTTCAGTCTAAGCGGTACTTTTCTATCACACAATAGGCCGGACGCATTCCTCCACTTCAACCAACCAACCTGAATTCTACTATTAACATCCCCATCTATATCACCATCGCTTTGAACAATGAACCCGAGATATCTAAATCGTTCACACCTTCTAATAATTTGTTCACCCAAAGTTACACTTCTGTCACTAGTCCTACTATTACTAAAATTACATTCCATGTATTCAGTTTTAGTTCTACTCAAATGAAGACCTTTAGACTCCAATGTAGACCTCCATAATTCAAGTTTTTCCTGGACTTTTACTCTTGTCTTATCCACAAGGAGGATATCATCGCAAAAAGCATACACCAAGGTACATCCTCCTCGTAAATGCCCAAGTAAGACCATCCATAAATAAAGCAAAAAGATATGGGCTTAAAGCCGATCCTTGATGTAAACCAACGAAAATAGGAAAATATTTGGTCAATCCTCCTTCGGTTCGAACACATGTAACGACTTCTAGCATACATATCTTTAATGACTTGAATATAAGTCAAATCAACACCTTTGTTCTCAAGGACTCTCCAAAGAACATCTCTAGGAACTTAATCGTAAGCTTTTTCTAAATCAAGAAAAATCAAATGTAGATCCTCCTTATTATCTCTGTACTTCTCCATCAAACCTCTCAATAAATGTATAGCTTCCATCGTAGACCTGCCCGGCATAAATCCAAATTGATTATGAGAAACCTTCGAAATACGTCTTAACCTATGTTCAATTACCCTCTCCCATAATTTTAAAGTATGACACATCAATTTAATTCCTCTATAATTTGCACACTCTTGTGCATCTCCTTTATTCTTAAAAATGGGGACCAAAATGCTCTTTCTCCACTCCTCGAGCATCTTTTTAGTTTTTAAAATAATATTAAAAAGTTTAGTAAGCCAGGAAACCCCCAAATCACCTAAACATTTCCACACTTCAATTGGGATATCATCAGGTCCAACAGACTTTCCCCCCTTGGTTTTCTTTAAAGTCTCATCAACTTCTTTTTTACTAATGTGACGGTAAAAATGAAAAGTTTTATTATTATTAACGATAATAAGATCACTAAGATCGATCGTACTTTCAGCATCTTCATTAAAAAGTTAATCAAAATAACTCACCCACTTATGTTGAATATCTTTTCTAAGAAAATGACTTTTCGATTTTCAATCTTTAATACACTTTACTTGAGTTAAATCTTTACTATTCTTTTCTTTTGTTTGGTAGTTTATACATATATTTTTCACCATCCTAAGTATCTAACATGTCATAAAGATCACTAAAAGCGAATTTTTAGCGTCATGGATTATTCTTTTAGACTCCTGCAAGTTGTTTTATATTTTTCTCGATTCTCTACGACTTTTACATTTAAACCAATTTTTATAAGCATAACTTCTTATATTTTATCTTTTCTTGCACATTATTATTCCATCAACAACTATTTTTATTTATGAAACTTTCTCTTTGATTCTCCAAGATCATCTTTATGAACTCGTTTAATAATATTAGTTAATTTTTCTCACATAGCAATAGCGTCTTCATGGACATCCCAAATATTTAAATCTTTAATTTTACTCATAAAAATAATTTTATTAGTGTCTTTTAAGTGCCCCCATCTTATTCTACGAAATTGAATACTAGTATTCTTTATTTTACAACTCTTCATCATAAAATCTAGAACTAATAATCGAAGTTGGGTACTTAATTCCTCACTTGGAATGACCTTACAATCCTTACAATCTCGACGATCTCTTCTTCGTCAAGAAAATAATCAATTTGTGTTTTATTAGATCCATTCTTATAAGTAATAAGATGCTCATCTCTTTTTTAAAATAAAATATTAGTAATAATCATATCATACGCTAAAGCAAAATCTAAAAAGGCTCTACCTTCTGATGAGCATCTAAATTGCAATAACAAATTAAATAATGAGCCAAAATAATCATATTTTAATTGCAATAACAAGATAGCTTGACTGAGGCAAGTGATTAAGAAAAATAAAACATTATCACCATAATTTAAAAGTAAAAGTAAACACCACAATACCAATAGTTTTGCATTTATGTCGACTCCTAAAATTGAGTGCCTAAAATAAGCACGGTATTCATATTTATTCTGTTATAACAAATTAAATAATTTATCTCATTTTTATTTTATCTAATCGACAATATATATATATATATATATATATATATATAATCTTAGTAATAGTAATTTTAGTGTAATGTAATTTTAGTAATAGTAGGTCTAGTGACAGAAGTGTAACTTTGGGTGATCAAATTATTAAAAGGTGTGAACGATTTAGATATCTCGGGTCCATTGTTCAAAGCGATGGTAATATAGATGGGGATGTTAATAGTAGAATTCGGGTTGGTTGGTTGAAGTGGAGGAATGCGTCCGACTTATTGTGTGATAGAAAAGTACCGCTTAGGTCGAAAGGAAAATTTTATAAGATGGTGGTGAGACCGTCGATGCTCTATGGTCTTGAATGTTGGCCTTTAAAAGAGAAGCATAATGTTAAGTTAAGTGTTGCTGAGATGAGAATGATTAGATGGATGAGTGGCTTTACACTTAGAGACAAAATGCGAAATGAATATATCCGTAATAGGGTTGGAGTTGCACCGAGTGACGGATAAAATTAGAGAGAGTCGCCTTAGATGGTTTGGTCACATTAAACGTCGACCACTCGATGATCCGATTAGGAGAGTAGATATTTTAAATACAACTTATGTTAAGAAAGGCGAGAGGCGTGACCTAGGAAAACTTGGGCTTATTGCATAAAAAATGATCTTCATCTATTAGAATTAAACGAAAATTTGACACTAAATAGGACGCAATGGAGAAAAAGGATTCATGTAGCCGACCCCACTTAGTGGGATTAAGGCTTTGTTGTTGTTGTTGTTGTATATATAATCTGTTCTTCAACTGTAAAGTTTCTCAGCAGGTTTGGAATTATATCACTAGACAGCTCTGCCTGAACCTTATCCCTATACATTGGGATAACCTTCTACAACGCTGGGAGTGCTGGCAGAAGGCAAGGGTGGGTGCAATTCCTCTTGTAATTGCCTGATTTATCTGGATGGGAAGAAACCAGGCTACCTTCGAAGATAAGGCCCTCAAAGTGGATGTCATTGGTAGAAATTGTATTACTTTCCTACATAAACTGATTCAGCACAACAAGCTTATTAATGTTTTTGCCCTCCCTATCCCTGAGAGGCAGAATCTTCCAAAGATACTCCTACTGAACATCTAGTAAAAGTCAATATTGATGGTAGTTATTCTGTTAGAGGAGTTGGGGTTGGAGGGGTATTCAGAAATCATCTGGGTAACTGTCTGCTTTTTTTCCATGCACCAGTCCTTGCTACTGATTCAGGAGAAGCTGAGTTAGAGGTTGTTTATTGGGCCCTTAAACTTGTTCATTTCAACAAATGGAGTGCTCTTATTGTCGAAGGAGATTCCCAAGGTACTCTCCAACTATTAGAAAACATGAATACTGCCTCATGGCATCATGCATATTGGGTCCAGAAAATTATTACCTTAGGTCTCAACTTACAACCAAATTTCAGTTCATCTACAGAGAAGGAAACTGACCTGCTAATTGGCTTGCACGTGTGGGGATGTACTCCTCCTTATTAGAAGTGTCAACAGTACCCCCCTCTCTTCTTTCCTTTTTGCTGAGAGGAGACCAACTTGATGCCCCTCATCATAGAATATGTGGGAACTTTTACTGAGCAGCTTGTTTGGAATCTGAGTTTTTATTTTATTGTGTGGAGTTGTAATGTGATTGCAAGCTCCTCTAGGAGTTTTTTTGCCTTAATTTTTTGTTTGGATGGGGAGTTTCCTTTCCCCCTATTTCTATACTGTTTCATTTTCATATCATCTTGTAGGGAGCTATGAGCTGCTCTTTTCTCAATATATATATGTATATGTATGTATATGTATATGTATGTATATGTATATGTATATGTATATGTATATGTATATGTATATGTATATGTATATATTATTAAATTAATTTAATAAAAGAAGTTATCCCTTACCATGGTTAATCTCCCTCTTCTTCTTTGTCGGTAGGCTAGGGCACAACCTAAGCTCTTCCTTCGTCTTCCTCTTCGACTCAACTCGCCTCGACCTAGGCTCTTGCATGCTCCGCCCGCTCCCTTTCTTCTTCTTCGGCTTAATCGCACAGGATCGCACATCTCCTCTGCGACTTCCTCCTCTTTGATTCCTCCGATCATGTCATTACACCGATCGTCGACCCTCCACAACTAGACCCTGACGCTGATACTTACTCAGATCTCCTCCTCATCGACTAGGGCTTCTCCTGCTCGGCTTCCAGGTGGTTGGTCCCCCTCTGTATTCCTCACGTCCCTTTCATAGGCCGAAATAACCTTCAGTTTCCCCAATTCCTCCCTGATCGACTCTTCGTTCCCTCTTCCTCACTTCAACTTCAAACTATCTGTTTCCTCTTCTAATTTTCGATTCACTCGACTCCTCGCTTCCTATCTCCACAGTTTCTTCTCCAGTGACAACAGAACGTCACAATCTTCCCTACTTACAAAAATTCATCCTCAAAATTTATAAATAGACTTCAAGCAAAGCAACATAAGCTATTCATAAAACTGGTGTCAGTCATGAAAAGCAATCATTATAAAGATAAAGACACGATACAAGGCGACTCAACAATGCATCGAATAACAATACACAGTTGTTGAAACAAGTATGCTAAGAAAAACACCAAACTCATCAGACCTCATCACCTTTGGCAACAGTAAGTTCTTCATGCTCAGTATGAGTGAAGGAATATACCAGAGGTGGAACCGCTTGTTTTGGTTGATCTTGGGTAGGAGTTGCGACTAAAAATTTCATTATTCACTTTTTATAACTCTGTGTTAATAGATGAAATAAGCACTAATCAAATTAACTCAAAGCATTAAAATTAATTTTTACCTTATTAACGGTTGAACGCGTTTCTATGAACGTCTTCCATTCTATCGCTCATCTTTAATTATTTAATTAACCTGAAAGGATAGTTTAAAATAATAATGAACTAAATAAGCAAGTGAATATTCATACTCCTAAATTATAATTAAAAAAATAAACAATATGCATGCCACTTAAGATTCTTTAGAAATTAAAATAAATATTTAACATATTACTTCAAAAAGTCTATATCAATATCACATCAATATTATTTAATATTAATATAACTGTCATAGGAGGCAGTCTAAAAATTGTACTAAAGATACTTCGATCTCAATATCATTTTCCAACGGGTATATTAGTGTTCCCTCACTAGTATCATCAAGGAATGTTTTATCAAAAACAAGCATGCACATACAAGTATACTATAAATTATTTCATTATTTTTCTAAATAACATCAAATATCTTTCGTTTATAGCATGCATGGGTGATATACAAGTATAACTAAGCAAATCATTCACATTCATTTCTAGATGATCAAATTAAATAATGATTCGGAATAATCATATTCTAATTGCAATAACAAGATATTTTGACTAATGTGAGTGATTTAGAAAAATGTAACATTATTACCATAATTTAGAAGTAAAAGTACTCACATCGATGCCGATTGTTTTGTCTTGACGTCGACTTCTCTAAAATTGAGTGCCTAAAATAAGAATGGTATTGATAATTATAATGTTATAACAAATTAAATAATTTATCTATTTTTAATTTTACAAAATCAATAATATATATATAAGTATATATATATATTAGTACTATTAATAATAATAATATTATTATTATTGAATTACTTTAATAAAAGAAGTTATCCCTTACCTCGATTGATCTCCCTCCTCTTCTTCGTTGGTAGGTTAGTGCACGACCGAAGCACTTCCTTCATCTTCCTTTTCGACTCGGCTCATCTCAACCTAGACTCGCACGCTCCGTCCCCTCCCTTCTTATTCGACTCAATTGCACAGGATCTCACATCTCCCGTGACTTCCTCCTCTTCAGTTCCTCCGATCACATCACGAAACCGATCGCCGCCCATCCACAGCTCTACCCTAACGCCAATACTTCCTCAGACCTCCTCGTTGTCGACTAGAGCTTCTCCCGCACTGTTCTCCTCTCCTTCGCTCGTTGCTCGGCTCCCAGATATGTTGGTCTCCCTTTGCCACTGTCATGTCCCTTTTATAGGCCGAAGTAAATAAGGACAAGGGTTTCGAAAGTCGTGTGTCGTGATTCCATAGTGCTTTTCTAGCAAGTCATGATCATGATTGTATCAAGTGAACCAGGCTAGCAAGGAAAGATGGAGTAAGAGGAAGGACTTTCAATGGTTTCCGCAAGCAGTAATCATGTCGTCGCTCTCCTAGGAGCAATCGTCACGACTATATCGTGTTGGAAATGGCATAAAAGGATAGAAATGAGCCTTCGTATGCAATGATCTCATGGTGATCTTCTACAACTAGCACAAAAGCGACTGTCTTGCGTGTGGGAGCAGACAAATAGGACCAGGAACAGTTGCGACCAAGAGAAAGTAGCACTTGGGCTTTAGCTGGAGCAGGGAAGTATAGAAGTTGGAGCATGCCTAAATTTTGTGTTATTTTTTTTGTAATTGATCCGCCCAGGCTTCAAATTTGATATTTACAGAGATAAAAAAAGTGGGAACGATTATTTGGTGAACTGAAAGGGTGCAAGCGGAAATTTAAATGTTATTGTATTTATTTCTTTCTTTCTTTCTTTTATTTTAGAGGTCAACAAGCCACTGGATCTGTTTAGCTACTCTTTGCACTCCGTACTTCAAAACTCCCCTGATGCCCACTGTTCTTCTCCATCTTCTACATTGTTCGCAACCTACACACAATCGAAGCCCTCTTCGTCTATTTTGTAGCACATGACAAGATTGTGGCATATGGAGCCTTTCAAAACTTCATTCTGTCTTTATTTGTGCATATCCCTCACAATAAAAGTATGACAAAAGCAAGTAAGGACCAACAACGGGATCCCTCGGACAAACATCCAACTCGGATCTACAAGGATCCTTAGACGACGCAATCCATAGTTGTTGTTGATGATATTTCAATTAGGTTGGTTCGACTAACTCATCTGATTAAGTACATCAGGAACCACGATGACTCGGGACGATGAAACCATGTGATCTTGATTGGGTACGTCATCATTTCCCACACAACCTGTTTTAAGATCCAAGTAATAGATTTTATCATTTAAAATATATGTTTGTTGGTATTATAAGTTTATTATACAACATTAAATGACTGATCTTAATTGGAAATGCTCTCCCATTATCAGTAGGGCAACTAAACAAAGAGACTTGCGCCTATGGAAAACCTCAAACCCTATGTCACGACCCGATCTGGTGCTTAGAATTAACTAAGACAGAAACTGCAATCAAACGATATTAACATTTCATTTTACTTGTCACAAGGTTCAAAAAACTTCCAATAAATATACACGAGTCACCAATCCACAAAGTCCAATAAAATTTAAGCATCCAAAAATAATATCATCTGTAGACAACAATCTCAAATCAACATATAAATTATCTCTACATAGAAGTAAACTAAAAAAAACTAAATTCACATCAAAAATTAGTATCTATCAGTTGTAGTCCTCCTGTAAATCAAATCTCTTTTGCACAAATCTCTCATTTCCTCTTACAACTCTAATTGATTCACCTTTAATCTTCTACCTTTATATCTCATTAAATTAAACCTGTTCTCAGCATTTAGCAAGCAAACTAATATTTCGCATCCAAATAATTAATATAACTCAAACTTACCTTACCACTAATTGTTCAGCTCGATAGTCCATCTCAAGCAAATTACCCACTAACAATGTCTGATTAATATTCATAAATTTTAATTGTGAATAGTATAATCTATTTAATTACAAAAATTTATAAATGTAAAACTTAAAAGCATAAGATACTTACCTAAAGCTTTGACCCCATATATGCGGCTCCCTTTCGAGTCTTATAAACCTAACACGCACAAAAGGTTTCGCAAAATCTCCCCTTCTTCCTCCTCTCATTCGGTTTCGAAACCTCCCCACAGACCAAGTGCAGGACCTCCTTCCTCTGTAAAAGAAGCACGCAAGGATCATTAACTTAGATGCAAATAGCACCTGCAGTCTCCTTCCTCTTCTTCAATTTTTTCCCCTTTGCACAGCACCAGCATAAGAAGCCGTAGCTTCCTCCACGATCGCGGCTCGGTACAGGTAAGCCTTCGACGACGCTGCCTCACTCTCCTTCCTCTGCCTTTGGTCTCGATAAAATAACGTAGATTCTTCTCCTTTACACAGCTCGATATTGCACAGTAGCCGCACGTTTCCACTCTGACTTCTTCCTTGACTACGGCACGGTAGTTTCTCTTCTTGATCTCTCCTGTTGTCTCTAGCTCATTATCTACGTTGGTTTGAATGAGTAATATGACTCTTAAGTTGAAACCAAAGGTGTGCTTACCCTTCTGCCGACGTAGAATCTTATCTACTTTTCCATCTGTCTTCTGAAAATTTGACTCTCAAAACTCTCTTAACAACACAAACAAAAATTGGGGTGGTCCGAAATTTCGGAGTCCACAGAATAAATGTAAAAAGTTAAGTTTAGGTGTTAGATAAATAAATTCATAAGAATAGGGTGGTATGTATATAAATAACCCTTTTTACATAATATATAATATCAGCATTAAAAGACTACATTAAGACTTTACCTGAATGGAGTTGTACATATCTGTAAAATCTGAGGATGCTCACTTTTATATGACATTGGATCGGAAATAGATTGATAAGTCATTAGTATTCTGATGGTAAACAGATCTATTGCAGGCCTCAAATTTGGCAAATGCTTGGCTGTTAAAAATGATAGGTGGTGCAAAGCTCTGCTTATCATAGTTTAAAAAAATTTAACATCTATGAAAGTCATTTACCTAAGAAATTAGCAAAGAAAAACTGATATGTAAAACAAGTTTCACATTTCGCAACAGATGAAATACCCGCCAAGATATGCTAATACAGGTTGAAGTAAAATCCCATCGCTAATAGATGTTGTAGTTGGAGAAACAAAACTTTTAATAAATGCATCGAGTGCCTCAATTGCAGCTGACAAAACCCTGAAAAATAAAAAAAATATTAAAAAACTAAAATAAGGAATTGCGGAATAGCCAAGAAACTAGAATGGGAGAACAAAGAAATATATGAACACTATAAAAACTGTGAAACTTAAATGATTCTTTCACATAACTTAAATAGAGTTTACATAAAGTCTTGGTCAAAAACTTCAAGATCAATAACCGTTCAATCAAACCAGAAACAATTTGATACAGTCGTGATAAAATAGCCAAGCCATCCAAAAAGTTCGCAAAATACCTATTCATAACCCAGAAACAGCAGTTTAATAAAATGTTCAAATTTAACATCACCAAAAAAGATCCTCCAGATCAAGCATGAATCTCAATGCATCTTTGGACTAGAAACTTTAAACATCAAAGTAAGGATCATATACATTCAGATTTGACAAATTTATAATTAAATTGGATGCCTCAGTGAGATTAACTAAATAAAATAAAAGAGGACCAATTTGAGCACGTATGAGCCTAGACCAAGCAGTTTGAGGATAGTTAGTGTTATGAAAAACAATAAATATGAACCTTGTATGTTACGAAATTTTTTCTACTAAGGAACATGATATTAGCCAACCTAATCGGAGAAAATTTAATTACAAGATCTTTTGTTTATTAGAGTTATTCATAATCTAGAGACTTGGGAGTATATAAATATGAAAAATATGTTTTAAATTGTGAATAAGAAAAAAAGCTTTCCTGTTACACAGAGAAATTTCACAGCATCAATTTGAGAGATCAAATGATCTTCAAATTTAGTATGCTTACAGTAGAATCGAGCATCTCGATGAGATGAATCTAATGAGCCCAAGATCGCTTATTTCTTACATTAATAAGGCGTTCAAATACTCAAAAAAATCATACAACCAAGGGGATCACTCTGGGTCATCCAATAGAGACTTCGAAGTTCAAGCATTATTTACAAAAATGACATTACTAAGATCTAAAATCAAACCTCCATTTTCTTTATGACGGGAAGGAACCTAAACATTAAAGAAAAGCGCCAAGACCTTTGAGGATTTTTGATGATCACTATAGTTGAAGAAAAGTCTCAAGGGAGCTCCAAGTTCTCAAGGAATTTCAAACCCAACCATCGTCGAACCACATTCACCAAGCCACCGCAACAGTCACTGAACCGCTACCGTTGGACCACCATCTTCGCGACAATCAGACCAACATTGTCCGACCACCACCGTTAGACAATTGTTGTTCAGCCACCATCGTCGCAGCAATTGTCGAAGAGCCACCTTCAGACCACTGTCACACGGTCGCCACTGCCCCAAGATCATTGGCGTTCGATTGTAGCCTTTCTAGCTAAGTCAACACCGTCAGACCACCGGCATCTTGTCACAAAAACCAAATTCATGCCAACCTCACCTAGTCATTGTGGATGACATTGAACCATTGTAGACGTTCTGTCACATGGCATTTGCTACAATCACTGAACCATTGTCAACCGCTCACCGCAATTATCAAAACTCTATTGTTTGGTCACCACAAGCACCCGCAAGGCCATCGTCGCAAGCCATCATTGTGGGCACATCATCTATTTACCACCATTGTCACCAGATCATCGTCTCATTTTCGTCAGTGCCATTGTCTCACTATCATCACCCGAGCGCGGCCATTATCACCGAACCACCATCACCGTCACACGGTCGCCACTGTCGCAAGATCATTGTCGTTCGATTGTAGCCTCTCTAGCTAAATCAACACCACCAGACCACCGACATCTCGTCGCAACTACCAGAGTTATGCCAACACCACCTAGTCATTGCGACAGCCACTGAACCATTGTAGACGTCTCCATTGCCACATGGCAATTGCTACAATCATTGAACCATTGTCAACCGCTCACCACCATTATCAGAACTTTGTTGTTTGATCACCACAAGCACTCGCCAGCCCACCGTCGCAAGCCATCATTGTGGGCCCCGTCAACTAGTCACCAACTTTGTCACCAGCTCATCGTCACGTTGTCGTCGCTGCCATTGTCGCACTATCATCATCCGAGTGCTGCCATTATTATCGGAACACCATCACATAATCATCATTGCTGTTGTACATTCTTTGCCCAGTGGTGCTCGTCGTCGCCAAATCACCAGCGACATCGTTATCAAATCATCATCATCTGGCCCCCACCGTCGGTCCTCTACTGCTGCAACCAGATCATTACTGATTCTCCAATATTTTTTGTATCTCCTCTAGCAAAAAGTAGGCCGATAAGCCCACAAATGTCCCATTGCCATCTCCTACTCTAGGGACGGGCAATGTTTATAACTTACGTTTACATAGTGAAAATCATTTTAATAGGGCTAGACCTCGTGATTTTTCATATAAAAACTCTAGTGTCTCCTCTTGTGAGAGCTAAATTTTTGTGTGATACTAACACGTTAATCTCTCACTCTATCACCGTAAATTTTCTAGCATGCAACACTAGTAATGAGGAAGAAGAGAGTTTTCTATGATAGAGCCTACAAGGTACCAATACATAACAACAATTTTTTGAATAATTAAATGACTCACAACAACATGTCATAAAACCAGCATGAGGTTAACTGTCAAATAAACAGGAAAAAGAGCATGGTGTACAAGAGCCCAGCTCACCATAAATCAGACAGTAAATCCTGAGATCTCCTGGAACGGCTGTCAGATCCTCCTACAAAAGGGTCAGCCCATAGCAAAAGAACATCAAAAACTTGGTCTTCAAGTTCCTGTATATAATTCAAGAACATCATTAAATCCTAACAGAAGTTACAATTTGCAAGCATGTAAAGATTAGCATCTAAAAAATATGGAGGGCACTACTTTTGGCATAGAAGAAACAAGTGAAGCCAAGAGTAACCATCCCGCTTCCATTTCCACAGTAGCAGCAGAAGGGTTCCAACTAAATTCAGCCAACATTTTCATCGATACTTCAAGTACAGATTTTGGCGTCCTGTAACATGAAACATCAGCATTATATGCCAAAATGGAAGAGAGAACTTTAATTTCGAAGTTTAGAGCAAAAAAATTTAGAAATAAAAAAAATTAGAACGCCAAAGATAATTGTGCCGAACTTACGAAAATTCCAAAAAAAAACAGTTCAATTGAAAAGGTGGAAAAAATTAATAATGCAATAATGGCCTGGAAACAAATTGAAAATAAATTCTAATAAAATAAAGTTCAATTAGCCATGCAATAGAGTACCCAAAAAATGTTTAATCAAATCACAGAGAAGGGAAAGAGCAGGCAAATGGAATAGAACATTTGGAAAGTTGTTTGCAAGAATGATAAATTAATATTACCAGCACTAAGATGGTAATCAAAATTTAAAAAGTAGAAAAAAACAAACCAACTGATTATCTTGGCAACTCAAAAAAATAGCTAGAAAAACAAGTAAATGCAAGTCACAACTCTCCAGAAAGAATTTTCGGGAAACTATAAATATATATATGAATATCAAAATCTTCAATTCACATTAATATCAATACAACTAGAAGCAGACATTATTTCAAAAACTTCTATGATCTCATAATCATCAACCAAATGTACAAAAATTTTCATAGAGAGGAAAATTCAAAATAGTCCCTCAAAAATTCATAAGTAGCAAATTTAGACTCAGAAGGATCACAATTCTCCAATTTAATCCCTCTCTTATACACAATTGATATCAAATGAAATCTCAGACAAAAATTGATCTGAATTTAGTTGATTATATGAAGTTGAACTTAGTCACAAAGGGACCATTTGGGATCAATTCTGTACAATCTAGATAATAAAATCGAAGTATGTGATGCTTTGAGACTACTCTGGGCTATCTTTTCACATTAAAATGACTCGAATCGTACAAGAAGATAGCTGTGATTAAATTATGTAGAGAAAGTTTAAAAGGCTTGGAATTAAAAACATGAACTATAGGAGGTATTTAAATTAAATTTGACAAATTTAATTGGATGAATATGGGGCAAATTTAATCCTGAACTACAAAAGCGCTCAATTTAATTACATGACTAAGCTTGCCATTTGAAGTCGCCATATCTATCAATCTATATATATATATATATATATATATATATATATATATATATATATATATATATATATATAGAGAGAGAGAGAGAGAGAGAGAGAGAGAGAGAATTAAAAATTACATAGATAAACAATAGAAAATGATTAAAAAAAAAAGTTTGCGCCTCATCACCACAGAACAGCTAAAAGCGCTCCAAACTTTCGTCGAAATCAACATAAACAGAACAAAATCAAATCAACATTTCAGCAAAACAATGCAACAAGTTGGAAGATAATGAGAGAAAAAACAAAAGAAGGACAAAAATAACAAATGAACTACATGTGTAGAAAGGAACTGTACTGAACACAAACTTAGTTTTATAGAGGACTACAAAATCAGGAGCAAAATGAAAGTCCATGTACAGTCAACTTAAACAATGAACCCAAATCCTCAGTAACAGGCAAGCAGAGTAAATAAGGTTCAAAAACAAAAAATCAACTCATAATTTTTACCCTTATTATTGACGACTTTACTACACATTATAAACGGAATAAACATATAAAAAAATAGGTCAACACCCATAAAGAAAAGACTCCAACAACGTTTTCCAAGATGATTGCCACACAGGCAATAAATCTCAACTAGAAGAACTACTGTAAAAATGTTAAAGATTCCAAGTGTTCTAACCGGTAAGTTTGAGGTGATTTTTAACACGAGTAAAGGCTTTAACTAGGTTGTCCGCTTAAGAATCTGAATTCATAAAACATTTTGCAGCATGAAATGGACATTTTTGCTTCTTAATAGGCACAGAAATTGGAAAATTGAGTCAGCAATGTTTCATCAATGCTATGCTTGGAACCATACTTCAAACTTAACAAGAATAAAGTAGTGGAAGACAAGTTTACCTGGTAGGATAACCAAGTGGCAGCTTTGGTGATATGGAAATAAGCGCAGCTATAAAAACTGCTTGGCCATGCAAGGAGAACAACTCATGATTTAACTGGTTCCCCTTTTTATTAGTGATTGGAATTGTCAGTATCATTATGAAAGGTAAATCCATGACTACATTAAAAACTAGCTAATGCATTACCTTTCTATTAGCAGCACTTTCTCTCAAAGCATACAATGTAGTCACACCATAAGAAATAAGACCACCAACAGAAGTAGGATCAACCACAGCCAATGCACGCAATGTCAAAGCTGCTTCTATGCGTACCTATTCAGTAAACTTATACATAAGCATCAGAGACGGAAAACTTCAAAGATTACATAACTTTTTGAAGAATGGTCTCAGGTAAAACATATTAAAGAATAACAGTAAAAATAAATCTAAACCAATATATGATACAACAAGAGCATCAGAAATTTATCATTGCCACATATATTATAATTTTCCTCCAGATACCTGCTATTTGATATGAATGGATGACAATAAAAACTATATGAAAATTACAAAGTTTGTAGTCAATGATAAAACCAGCATACATTATTGACAACTTGTGGAAATACGGTTCTGTGCATGTGTAACTAAGATAAATATGAAGTGCAATTTTAAACGCTTACCATCAGTTTCATAGAATGAAAATGTTTATCTGGATGAATAATGCAATGAGAGCCATATGACAATACATATCGATGTTATATATGAATAAGCCAATTTGTATCTTGCAGTAATCTTGAGTAAAAATGTTAGCTTTATTGGCTCTTTTAGATTTTAGATGATGTCATAAATTATTATAGATTCCTATAAATTGTTTTTTGACATGCATGCAATGTGATGTATGTTATGGTCTTGAAATATCCACATGTGATCATTTTGATGTTAGGTATGTAAATTTTGGTAACAATAGATTGAGCAGTTCACCCAATTTCATCACTGATGTTTGTTCTTGCCTCAATGCTCCGAGCCCTGAAGCACATTAATGACAGTACAATCTCAAGCCGAACTTCTTAGTTCTCTTCCTCCTAAATTCCACAAACATCCACCATTCTCTCCCCCCATTAATACATGGTCTTATGGCCTAATATAGTCCAACAGTCTTGGCACCATAGATACATCCCGTTCAGTTAGAATTCATGTACGAAAAAAATCTGAGTCAATTTCAGCAATCCCAATAATGGAATTCTTCCTTCAGTTTTGCAACTATTTACTTTGAAGCTTTACTTTGTCACAAGACTTTCAAGTTAAGAAATGATTCAAAAACGGCAATAACTAAGAGTTGACTCTACAAAATAAAGAAGTTAAACGACCTTGTTAGAATTAATAGCATAGTCAAATAACTATAGCCTAACAGTTAAATTACAAGCATAGACGGAACGTGTCACGCCTTTGACACGCCTTTTACTTTTAGTATCAAAATAAAAATCATCCAGCTTCTCTGCATCGCAGAAGGAACCAAGCAACCATAATTTAATAAAGATCAAAGATAATGGCTGAAAACTTCATAAAAATTCAAAAAAGAGCTCTTCGACTAAAAACAGAAAAAATAGGATGTACTAATCATTGGAAATCCAAAATAGAAGAAAATAGTGCAAGTAGATAATCCTGTTTAAGACAACAGAAAATAAATAAAACGCTTCATTCAAAGTTTCACACAATCGCTTATTGAACAAATGTAAAATTCTTGCAACATCAATCTTACGTTAAACCAGTCACAAGTGGATGCAAGGAGACCCCAAGTTAAGGATCGACCAAAATTTCATAGTAGATAGAAATTTGATACAAGAAAAATTATAAAGGCTTACCATTGAACGTTTGCCAAGATTACATATGATCACATTAAGTCATTAGTATCACAAAATTGAACAGTAAGTTGCCAATGGTCGAAATAATAAAGATATTGAACATATTGATGTAGCTAAAAAAACAATTTAGGACAAGGCATTACATGTACTGAAGAATGAGACAGAGCTGCAACAACTGTGTCATCAATAATGTCTTTAAATTCACCTGGAACCTGTATAAAGTAACCAAGGAACTTTCTTAGTTATGTAGAAAAAATGACTGCATGTAGCAAAACTTCTACATTACAGAAAAACTGCAAATATCAAATTATTATTTTCAACCACTGCAATACAGAAAAAAATCTTGGGCATGATTCATATCATCTCTAAGCTAATTCAAACCATTTTTTATCAGCCATATATTTTTTTTCATTCTTTCCTCCAATATTTTGCATGTATTATATTAAAGAAAGTATAGATAAATCCTTCTACATAACCTCTTGCCGCATTACCTCTAGTAAAAATCACCATGTTCATTTTATCTCATTCCAACCATTCCTGATCGACCAATTAAACCTTTATTCTTGTACTCTTTCTCAGATAAGATGATAAATGCAGAGCACCTTTTGCCAGCTATTTGAATTTTTATACCTTTACCAAAAGGATGTTTTGAGCATTTTAAGAGCCTTATCACTCCATTACTTCAAAATTTATTTCGCATTATACTTTGGCTCCTAACATCATTTTGCTTTTCTTTATATGGATTTGGCCATCAAAGTCTTCACCTTATATAACCCTTTAAAAAAAATCATAATATTGTGGACTATAAAATACAATAATTTCACATTATCCTTTTCGAGTCAGTGCCTTCTTCAACGCCAAGCATTTAAATCCACACAGCATAGTTGCTCTGAGTATAATTTGAATAAATTCTTTTCAATTCCACATAACATTCACTTATCATATAGTACTCCCAAGTCATTACTCATTTAAACCATTGAACGTTTATTAAGCTAATTATATTATCGACTGGATCTGCATTCCAATACATCGTTGATTAAAAAATATATATAGAAAACACGGTTTTTCCATCTTATACTCAACATTATAGGCAGAGAAATTGCCATGGCAATTAATGTCTGGAGCATTGGCAGGGAACCAAAATCAGCGGGAAGATTGTAATTGCAGTGGGTTTTCCTTGGCTGCAGTTCTCTCACTAGCATGACAACCTTAATCTCCCCTAGTTTGAGCACTTGTAGCTGGCGAGTTTGGGAAGCTATAGCAGGAAGCGTTTGTGTTTGTTTTTTATGTGACTTCTGCATTTATTTATTTTTATTTTATACCCACTATAAAACCTTATAAATAAAACCGTATTTAGCCCCATAAACACCACTGAGTAGTACACCACAGTTCCTCTCCCCAATTTTTTCTATCTACTTTTTTTATATGGTATTAAAGCTAGGTTAACTAAATTAAGGTAGAAAATAACAAAATGGCCCTGGTTGATCTATTAAATAAGAAGAAGAGATGTGTCCTCCCTCCACCATACCTAGCCATAACTTCATTCCAAAAGTCTCTATACAAATTACTTCCTACAAACAAAATGAGAAGAACGAGTTTTAATTGTCTCGCTCATCTATATCATAATTTGATAAAGATCTAAGAGAGGATACAAATATGTTAAATCAAACCAAGGCAGGTGAACCTTCCTTTTCCATCAGGGGGCACCAATAACGAATTGGAAATATCCTGGCTAATCATTCAACCAAATAATAAATTAGATCTCTAGACTCTGTCCGTAACATTGTGCAAACAATTGAGAAGAGCATTAACATGGTGTGCCTTGACTTTGAAAATTCCATGATACCGAAGTTAACACAAACAATGTAACAATAATATTATTGTTGAAATTCAAATATGCAGTTATAAACAAAAAACTGAAACAAGAATTACAAAGACACGCAGCACAAATACCCACTAGAGCAGGGATCGAAGGCGTTGGGAGTGCCGGTTGAGGGTGACTACGAGGTTTGGGTGGGTGGGTGTTGGAGAGTTCACGAGGGTAGGTAAGTTGGTCATTCGGTTGGAGAGCAGCAAGGAAGCTGGAAAGAAGGCTGGGAAGGGGCGGCAGCAAATTGGGCGGCGGTGATGAATGATGGCAAGGGTGGTAGTAGGTTGAGCAGCAGTGATCAAGGCAAGGAAGGGGCAGCAACAGGTGGGGCAGTTGTGAGGAAGGCTAGGAAGGGCGGCAGCAGGCTGAGCGGTAGTGAGTAAGACTAGGAGTGTGAGGAAGGGTAGGCAAACGCCATCTTAGGACAAGTTACAGTGGATCACTTAATCAACTTTGAATACAGCCCTAATGGGGAGAATTTGAACAACGACGTGTGTCCTGACAACAAACTGTACCAAAAAACTGACCTAAAATACAACTAATAACATATATATAGACCTAGGGCAAAGAAGAGTGGGCCTCGCTTCAAATAAGAGAGAAAACTATGCTTGGAAGGACCAGTTGGTCCCTCTTGTGCCTGGACTGAACCGGTCTTGGACGAATCACAGCAATTGGTGCGCATATGAAGCAAAAGATAGCCCCACATCATTTCTATCAATTTAGTGAATTAGAAGACCATGATCATGGTCGTGACCTCAAACAAGAAAGAATGAGTCTGATGAAATATTTAACCACACACACAGAAAATTTGGCAAGCACAAGATATCTTTAAACCAAATAATCAGTGGGATGAATATGTAAATAAATACATCATACTTATGGGGAAAACCAGAACATGTGACTCTTCATAGATCTCAATGAAGAGCTTGATGAAGTTTGTAGAAGAATCCTTCAGATTTGTCCACTTTGTAAAGTGAGTGAGCATTTTCTAAAGTTTGAAAAGAAGAAAGCACAAAGAGAATATGCTTGGAGGTACCATGAATAATCTCATAGCAACACAATCTGCCCTTGCAATCCAATGTATGAAGCAAAATCCATGGTAAGACTCTGAGGCATGGAAAATAAAAGCAAGCTTTGGTTCTATGTATATAAAAATTAAATTCCTCATCGGAAAATAACTGGAAGCTTCATGACAAGTCAACAATTCAGAGAAACTTTGGGAACTAAAACCAAGACACCCATGCTTATCAAAATAAAAGCAACAAAGAAAAGGAGAAAGAAAACTTAAGCAAATTTTCCCTGAACGAAAAAACAATTGGACTTCTTACACTCCATCTCCAAGAAAACTCAGTCAAAAATTGATGTTCTCAATAGAATTAATTCAAAACTTTGCGAAAACTCTAATTTAAATGTTCAAAACTTCCCCTACAATCTCTAATATGTAAGCAAAATAGCAAACGATTATGGCCAAAAATTAAAATTGTTATCAAACCTTTGTAAACTTCAAGAATAGAGACAAAGGAGGAGAATTATTCGTGCTAGTGAGGTTAAAAGACTATTATTTTGATGAAAATTACAAAGACAATAGTCATGCCGACGCAATCAATAGAAAATATCTTCTCTCAAAAATGGCATTGTAGTTTGGGCCATCCTAGTCATTTGTATCTTGAAATTCAGCTTCTTCAATTTTTGATAATAATGATATTTTTGAAAGTAAAATCTGTCATTTTGGCAAACATCCAAAAACTACTGTTAAACCTAAATATTATAAAGCTAGCAAAGTTTTATTTTCCACAGGCATAAGGATAGTTGTAATACCTAAAGTTTTATAAAGTCAAAGTGTAAAAAATGCCAAATAATGTTACCAAGAAAATTCGTTTTTTTCAAAAATCATTCCAATAATCATTTTGATATATATAAATATATGTTAAATCTTAAAAACGAGAAAATTATGGAATTAGTTTCCATTGGAATTAATTTTTTCTAAGATTTTATCGTAATTATATTGTTCACTGCGCTGTAGCTACAGTAGAAATCCAAAATTTGTTTCACTTTGGACAGCATGCAGTCGCAGATGAAATATGTAATGGTTACAGTGCATTTGTATATTAAATATACAATTATATTTACGCTTATATATTAATTAAATAATAGCATTTGTATCCCAATTTCCCCATCACGTGAGCTCAGGCGGGACAGAGGCAGAAAAAAAGGGAGAAATAAGAAAAGGAGAAGAAGAGGGAAAGGGAGAAAAGGAGGAAGAAGTAAAGGATAGTTGAAGTAGAAAAAAAGTACAGGATGAAGTGAAGAATAAAATAGGTAGATAAGGCAAATAAATGTTATAATTTTAATTTAAATTTTGAATAATTAGTATTTCTTAAATGTTGATGATGCGAGTGATGTAAATTTGTAATGAAAAGGTATCATCCAAGAGAATACAATTTTATGCTTTTTGCCACTAAAATATTTCACCTTGCATGGTTCCATCAATCTCACCTGTCGCGTATATTAAAATACAAATGCTCAATTTCCGTTAAAAAATTCTAACTGCCCCTTTTATAATCGAACATTTGTGCAAAAAAAAACCCTTTTTATTCAACATATTGCATCCCCTCAGTCACTAGAATTTCAATAAAAACTATCTACTCCAATCATTCTCCAATGCCAATAGGTGTCTCGTTAGACTGTAAATCTATAAATGCATTTTCTGCGAAGCTAAGCCAACTTTTGTCATTCAGATTTATTCAATGGTATAGTAAGTAATTCCCTTCATTTTGAACTTGATAGAAATGTCAGTTTTAACACATTCCTTTAATGCTTTCTCAAAGAAACAGCATGAAGACGTTTTATGGCACCAACTCCACTAAAAATCAATTGTCAAATGAATATATTAAAAAAAAAAAATTTAAAAAAAACAGAGCATAAAAAAAACAAGGATGCTCTCTAGAGATTATTTAGATTAATTACAACAAAATGAGGCAACACACAATATACATTACTAGCAACTTTTGTTGTTATAGTCTTCAACATAAGAATTTCCAGTTTCAGCAGTCTACAACAGAGATTGCACATTGATACACAAGAATGAAGAAGCCCTCTAACATTATTATTAGTCCTGATTCTCTTCAATAAGACATGAAAATGGACACAACATTAGACAACCTGATTTTTAGCACTATATTAAAATGAAAGCTTGAAAGAAATCAAGGTTTTACAAAGTTCCACGATATCAACATATTAATTTTCCATGTGAGCCTTAGAAAAGTAGATTTTAGATACCTCTCCCAAAGATGTCAAAAGGTATGAGAGAATTCGAAGTATGGCGACTCCAGCTGATTGACAGAAGTCTGCAGACTTGAGCTGCAAAGTACAAACAGTATCTAATCTAAGTAATGTCAACAGTAGAAACAAATAACTAGGCATATAAACGATATCTAATAACTTATAAACAAACCTTCCTAGCCAAACGAACTAAAAAACTCTTC
Organism: Papilionanthe hookeriana x Papilionanthe teres; assembly: GCA_022702705.1. NCBI lineage: Eukaryota > Viridiplantae > Streptophyta > Magnoliopsida > Asparagales > Orchidaceae > Papilionanthe > Papilionanthe hookeriana x Papilionanthe teres. Next base: position 55,871,735 of record CM040424.1, read on the forward strand.
TGTGCAGCCTCTGTCATTTGGTCAGTTGCACCAACTCGTAGAATATACAAAACACAAGCCTTCAAAGCAAAGAATGGTTAATGAATTTTCTATTCTGAGAAAAAGGATCAGAAAAAACAGAAGAACTTCTACTGTCAACTTAATTATGAAACGGACAAAATGAATAAAATGCAAATACATCGTCACCAACTTCGTCAAAGCAGGTATTTTTTTTCTATACAAGCCCTAAAAGCATTTTCTTCGTTTTCAGCAGACCTGAATTTTTAGAACTCCTAAAAGCTGAAGCAAATCAAGTTTAAAAAGAAAGAACTTTATGATGGCACTATCAATGCTAAATAATTATTGATTGCATTGCAAGAATGTTAGTAGGATGGAACTTAAACAATGCAAAAGTACATTCACTCATGGGAGAGAAAAAAAAGTAAATGATACCGTTGCTTGAGAATCCGCAGAAGCATTTTCTTGAAGCATGTCAATAGCACGTACAGCATAGTTTTGAAGCTCTTCATCCGAGATATGATACTTTAGATGTATCAACTGGTCAAAAAAATAAACTCATACAAGTGCAAATCAAACATAAATTTGTTTAAAGAAAGTTGAATAGAACGGTGGAAATTAGGTGAAAATCAAATAATGTAATATTTATTTCAGGCTAAGTGAAGCATAACAGATATTACCAATACATGGAGATATAGGTAAATTTAACATTAGGATTTGATAAGATGAAGTTTAACCAAATATTATAGTACAAAAACCATCCCTGCAACTAAACTCCTCGACCAGTGCTCTAAGGGGAATCCAATAGATGACCAAAACGTAGACGTTCTAAAAATCCATGGCATACACCTCAGAAAAAGAAATTACTAGTACAACAATTTGATGAATCATTCTCATATCAGGATCTTTAAACTCTTTGAAAATGTATTTTTATTCATAAGCCATCCAAGCTTCTCTTCTTATATCATAAATAACCTCAGAATTTTGAATCGTTGGTTGACACATATAAATATCCAATAATTCTTTAGGCAGAACAAAAACTACATAACTAAGATCCAATCTCGGTTGACCCAATGCTGAAATCATTATGCATTCAATTTTTAAATTGTATTAGAGTTGCAACAGGCCAAACCAAATCTCAATGGAACACACAAGGTTTTCATTAATACCATGATGTGAATAATTGCCTTTCTCAAATTAAGTGACACCAAACTAGCTAAGAAATTCATCAAATGACCCAACCCTTCTTTTTTCTTTATTTAAAAAAATGCAGCAAACCTTCATTAAAACCAACAAAACAACTACCTATCCAACAACAAAAAGATCTAATCGTATTCATGCATGATAGTATATTACCAATTTATAATGAGCCCACATTGTTTAATTAGTAAGAAAATGATGAGCCCTTGTATAATTGAAATAAATACCAAACAAGTCCCCCGACTATTGGTATGGCTAATTTAATACAAGAGCATGTCATTTCTCAAAGTTCGACACTTAATTAAATAAAATCCAAAAGTGGCCACTTGGGCGGCAAATTGTACTACATTAAAGTTCTTAAAAATCGCATCCTATTTTTTTATTTTTTTGCATGTAACTGTTGCGAATCTTATTTCAAATCAAATCATTTTTCCTTCGCAAGTTTGCTGAAATTTATTACCAGAATATTATCAAAAAAATGTATTTGGCTCGACAGTTCTATTTGTAGGGAGGAGGCTCGAACTTGCTTAATAAACATATGACTACACCTTATAATTAGGGTGCCAGCGCGAGAGCATACATATAGCGTGATGACTAATCAGAGTTGCGCACTTTCTAAATTAAAAAGAGAGCTTAGAGGTTTTCAAAATAGTTGCACACGTTTTAAATAGATGCATGTTTCTCAATGAAGAGCAGATATGAATTTATGTTTTATCATTTCTTTAGTTTGTGAAATATTCTCAAAACATCAAATTCCAGTATTTAGCAAATTTATAGAAGCCCATGCAGATTAATTGAATTTGGGCAAATTAATACGTCTCTTAAATGATGTGCACACTTTTTGAAGCACTTACATGACAGACTTGCATTCCTTACAAAAGCACTAACATAATATTTTAAAGGCATTTAAATGCATACCATAAAAATCTTATGTAATTATATATCTAACACCTAAACTTTCATATTTACATACTTAATACTAATCTTTAATATCACATCAAAAATACCACTATCATTAACTTTTTAAAGGTAATGTACACCTTCTCATGCATAGGTTCAAAGTGTTATAAATGTAAATATCAAACTTTACGTGTTAGATATGTAAATACTAAGGAATTGTGTGGTATGTACGTAAATTTCCCAATTTTTTATGCATCTGTATGATGCACTTGAATGATTTTGGTTGACTAAATATGACGTATCTGAACATTTTCAAGGCAGTGTTACTGAGCTTGAGAATCGACTCATGGTGTTTGTGCTTGACCTAGAATATCAGTATTTTGATCAATGATAAAAGTTATGCAATTGGATACTAAGGTGATTTTATTCGTGTAACGAGGCTGAAGCTTCGAGGCATTTTGAGGTGCAAGTTTCAAGGCATGTTGAGGTGTAAGCCTCAAATTAACCAATTGCACAAACGAAAATATCACACTAAGTTCAAGATATGAAATAAGAGATAACAGATTAATAATTATAGCCTATGAATACATTAACATGTAATATATTAATGACCTAATAAAGAAAAATAATAATTTATTCGAAGTAAAAAGTAATATTAACATCAAATATTGAATCATTAAATATGAATGCTTATACAAACATTAAAATAAGATATAATAACATGGAAATTTAAAATAGTTCGATACAAATAGTTTCTCTCACTCCAACTATCCTTCATAAAAATAAGAACATAACAAGTCGGAAAGGTTATAATTTTAAAATGTAAATGTTTCTATCAATCTTATCACTTAATGAGCGTTCATTGGGATCATCAAAAAATAATTTGCTTTCTCCTTCATTTTATCCTCAATTATATCAATGTTCTCTTCAATCCTCCTTATCATGTAAAAGATCAATCATCTTCTTCATATTTAATTAATATTGATATTTATTAGATTTTAAAATAATGACAATGATGATGGTAACAACTTAATTACATCATCAATTGTATACTATATTAGTAGGCAAGGAACGTTTGTAAGGGTTATGACTTATATTTATTTTAAAGAAAGTCCTAGATATCTCACTCCTCCTAAACTTCATAAAAATAAGAACTCAGTAAAGTCAAAAAATTTAAAATTCAATAGTTTCTATCAATCTTATCACTTAATGAGCCCTCATTGGGATATTCGGTGTAATGATTTTCTTTCTCCCTCATTTTATCCTCAATTATATTTATGTTCTCTCAATCCTCCTAATCATCTAAAATATCAATTTCTTTTTTCTAAAAAAAGAAAAAGACAACTTCATTGATAAAACTTAGTGAGTTGGTGAAAATCCACTATAAGGTATACAACGCACACAAAAAGCCAACAAAATACAACCTATGCCACAAAAAGAAATATAAAAATATCACCAAACAAGGCTCCAAAACAACCATAGCAGTGTGAAATGGCATATGAGGACGTGCATGATGAAAGGATCTTGAACGAAGCGAAGATTCTGCAATTGGTTGTCGCAGCGTCAAATGACTGTGCTGAAGATTAGATCTAGATGTGATATGTAGATAAGGAGGGATGCGTTAATCCCATCCTCCACTCCCCCTCCCCTGGGTTCTAGGGAGGGAGTCCAGCAAACACCTTGTAGATGGATCTTCATCCGAGAAAGTTAATGTGCCATCCTGTATACGCCTGAATTCACGTTTACCTTTGTTCCTCTTCTTATATGTTTGAACCTGCCAATCCCCAGCCGCGGAACTTCCCATCTGGTCAAAGGCAATATGTTGATCCAATGGTTGTTGATTAAATACAAACTCTTGTTGTCATTGGCTTGACACTCCAAGAAAGAAGTGCCCTTCTGAGCAGCTACAATGTGTTGGTTCATAGAGTGTTGATTGTTTGCAAGTTGTTGCACATTTTGAGATTGGCACTCCCCCAAGATTGGAGCGACCACAGGATTAGTGTTCGAAAGTTTCGGAGTAATGAAAGTATCATTTCCCTACATAATTAGGACATACTTCTTCAGCAATATGTGGAGGCTTAAGAGTTGAATCATTTCCCTCGGGGGCAATTGAACTTACAACAACGTCAGCTGGTGGACTAGATGGTATGATTGCCACAATGTTATTGGAGACAGAGATATCCTTGTAATGATCGAGAGTGTCACTAACTTGGAGAAGGGAAGGGTTCTCAACAGATACACTTGGGGCCAGGTTAGGAGGAGGGGCGATCTCTGGAGGAGAAATTTGCTTTTCTTGTTTGAGATGGGGGTGTAAATGGTAATAATGAAAATTGGAATGGCCGAACATATGACAGTTAGAGCAATGCATAGGAAAAGGCTCAACAACAACCCTTTGCCAAAATCCTTGATGTTGTAAGCCTAGCCAAATTTCCTCAAGAGCATTTAAAGTGATGTCTCTTTCAACAAACACTTTGGTTTCTGAAAGACGGAAAAATTACAAGTGGGAATGTCCATTTTGAGTGGCTTACCATAGGCTGTGGCAATTGAGTCCAACACTTCTTGTTTAAAATGATGGACTTGCAGACCAGGGAGGCGAATCAAGACCGGAATGGTTGGGAGTTCCGTTTATGGGTCAAAATCCACAGTCTACTTCAAAATTTTCATCACTCTGTTTTCAATCTGCACTAGTCTTCTAACAAATAAGCGTGTGAAACCAAGAACTAAACCCTAAGCAAGCAATCAGCATATAAATATATCTATATATATATATATATATATATATATATATATATATATATATATAATTTAAAATTACAAAAAAGGAGAGAATGGAGGATCCTCAACTAAAAAAAAAGAAATACAATTAGCCTAGAGGTTCCTCATTCCATATTAACAACTCCACGCAAAAAAGATAAAAATATCTCCAAAAATACATGTAACAATGTAAACCAGCAGAAAGAAGTATACCCAAAAAATACATGTACACCAAAACAAAAATGAGAAAAGCTCTAAATGCCATCTTGGAAGTAGGTGCAAAAGTGAGCAAGACCAGGCAACAACTGATGAAGTAGAAGTAAAACCAGGGAGGCATTAGAACTCTAAGCACAGGGCCCATAACTAAGCAAAGAATTTTTGTAAAAAAACAACCTCAGAGCCATACAAAACTCTGAGAACTTCAGTAGAAAACCTGCAAAGGAAAGAACATGCAGAAAGAAAGCAGTATAGCAAACGTAAGGCCAGCCAATTAGCATCAAGCTGATCCCCGCAGAGAAAATGTGGGGAGACAGTGAGCTGCACAAACAAGGTAACTCAGCAGACGATGCAAGCATTCTAGAAAACAGGGAATATATCCATGCAGTATGAAATGTATAATCTTTTCAACCATCCAACCAAAAATTTCAATAGCAGCAGAGACAAGTAGCAATGTGCAAAAGATCACAAATATCTGCCCAGCAGAAGCAGAGAGACCCAGAGTCTAAGGTCTGATATACGGCATATCAATAGAGTCCCCAGTAAGGAGGAGACGGAGAGGAGGGGTGATAATCCCACACGTGGCACATCACCTGCATGTCTGGCTAGTCAATCCGCAGGTGAATTCCCCTCTCTATAGATAAAGTTCCACTTCACATTCAAATTCCATGTTGCAATAAGGTCCCCGATTCCTTAAACAAACATATGAGCTCCCAATGTGATGGAGCAACACCCAGTAACATTTCATATAATAGCATAGAATCAAATTCAATAATATGCAACGAAAAATTGAAATATTGTGCAGTCAGTAAAGCAAGGAGAACACCCCAACATTCAGCTAAGAGAGGGGTAGTAGCTGCAACAGGAGAAATAAAAAATCACAAAAAGAGACCAGAATGATCACTAAAAACACCACCCACTCCAGCTGATAAATCAGTCCAGCTCCCATCCACATTAATCTTCACCCAGCCAAAAGGAGGAGGTTCCCACCTAACCAGTAAGGGAGACCTGATCCTTTTAACTAGTGGGAGAGCGGGAAGAGAGGCTTTGAAATCCTTAGAGAAGTAGGCAAGTGCATAAGAAGTAGTGATTGTGGCAATAGGGGCAGTAGTGTCATATTTGTAACTGTTTCTAGCACTCCAAAGAAACCACAGCACCACCAATGGGAAGGAGCAAACCTTCCCAGCATCAGCAAACATTTTCCAATCCCACAAGTAGTTAATCAAAGTGCCACCATGATTCCAGACAATCCCAAAATGTAAACTCAACAAGTTCAAAACGTTTAAAGAAAAGGCACATTCAAAGAATGTATGCTGATATCCCTCCTTAAAATTCTTACACATGGGGCAGATAGAAGCCAAACTTAATACCTTAAGTTTTAAAATATCATCCAAAGGAAGTAAGGAGGAGAAATATCTCCAAAGAAAAAAAGAGATAGAGGCGGAAAAAAATTTAAGCCAAATCCAGGAGCCCCAATACCAATCAGGGAAATAGTGTAATTTGCAATAGATCAACATACTGTTAGACTGGGAGGAAGTCTTTTTCCAAATATGGGAATCTCTCTTGGTAGGTTGAGAGGTAATTTTAGATATAAGTAAAGCAGTATCTTCCTCAACTAAAAAGCGCAGTTTACCAATATCTTAAATTCCAGCTGTGCACAGATCAAAAAACAAAAGACTATTGAAATTAGTACGGTGAGGGTAATCCAAAAGAGCAGGCATACCCCAATGGTCATACCAGAAGGAAAGATTCCCTCACCCAGATCCCAAAAAATAACGTCATGAGCAGTGGATCTAGCATTCAAGATAGCTTTCCAAATTCTAGAATCACCCACCTTCTTAACTTGGGAAGGGTGAGAAAAAAGACAATATTTTTGATGCATAAAAGAAGCCAATAAAGAAGTACCCATTCTAAATTTGAACCAGAGCTTACACATGTTTACCTCAACATATGTTGCAAAGTTTTGAAACCAAACCCCCTTGATTTCTTAGGTTTGCAAATATTATTCCAGGAGGTCCAAATCTTCTTAACACCCCCTCTAGTCCAGAGGAAGTTATTAAACATACGTTGTAAAACCTTCAAAGCACTCTTTTTGGGGTTGAAAACTTGCAATGCATAAAGAGGAATACTTTGCAACACACTAGAGAGAAGGGTGAGCCGACCCCCATTTGAGAGAAAGACATTCCTCCAGTCATCAATTTTATTTTTAATTTTAGAAATAACATCATCCATTTGTTTCTGTTTCCTCCCACTAATCAGATTAACCCCAACTTTAGGGAAAGAAAAGCTGAAAGATAACCAGTATAAGAAGTTCCCCAATTTATAGCAGAGTTCCTAACCTGGTTGCCAAAAAACATCTGGCATTTCTCACAATTAAAAACCATACCAGAGCAATTTTGAAACTCTTTTAAAATCAGCATTAATCTTTTTATAGTAAGTTTGGAAACATTAGCAAAGATAATAACATCATCAGCATAGCTAAGTGGAAGACCACAACCTTAGCTTTATGTGAGTATTGAGTATAAGGAAGCAGTAATTGAAAGCGATTCAACAATCTGGGCAAATAATCAAAAGCAATAATAAAGAGAGTGGGTGAAAGGTAGGGGATCTCCCCGTTTAATACCCCTTTGTGCTTAAAAGAAACCATAAGAGTTTCCATTAACCAGAACACTGTAACGATTATTAGTTAACAATCTTTTAATGAGCCTGCAAAAACTGTCACTGAAACCTCTAGCAATCAAAATATTAAGGATGAAGTCCTAACTAATTGTATCAAAGGCCTTCTTAATGTCCAGCTTAATGACCAAATTCCCACCCCTGCATTTTCTATCAAGATCTTCAATAAGTTCTTGAGCAAGTAGAATATTCTCAGTAATTTCTCTACCCTTAACATAAGCTGACTGTTGAGGAAAAATTATGGTAGCAAGAAGAGGTTACAATCAAACCACAAGCAATTTACTAATGACCTTGGAAATAACAGAGGTAAAGGAAATAGGTATGAAGTTCTTCCAGTGTATTTTATCAGTGGCTTTAGGAATTAGAACAATCATGGCCGAAGTGAAATACTTATAAGGATCCTCCCCATTAAAAAAACTTAGTATAGACATAATTACCTCTTTCTTGATAACGTCCCAGCAAGTGATGTGGAAAGAGGAAGTAAAGCCATCCGGGCTAGGGGCCTTGTGTGAGTGAATGTCCTTAAGAGGATCAGAGAGAGAGGGAAGCCACAAAATCCCTGTCAGCAGCAAAAGGATCAGAATCTATAGGGAAAGCAGAGGCAGCTTCAGTATAAAGAGTGGTGAAGTAATCAACAGCATCGGTAATAACAACACCATCAGGAGTAACTATTTTAAGGATGGCATTAGTATTCCTTCTATGTTTAATAGTGACATGAAAGTATTTGGTATAACGATCGCCATTGGAAAAATATATATTATTAGCTCTCTGTCTCAAGAAATCCTCTTCCACAGAAATTTTCTCCAAGGGTTTACAATGTGCCTGAGCTATCCCATCAACAAGGTGGGGATCACAGATAACCTATGATTCCAAATCATCCACCTTAGATTATGCATGTAGAACTCTAGAGTGTGCATTTCCAAAAACCTCCAAATTCCATTTCCTTAAGCTAGAAACAACTTTTTTGTGCAGATGCCAGAGAATAAACCATGGACTGCCACTTATATCAGTGTGTCAAACCTGCTTAATCAAGTTCAAAAAGGAGGGATGAGAGGTCCAAACATTAAAGAACTTAAAATGAGTATGGACAGGTTTATTGTGAAAAGCCAAAGTGAGCAGAATTGGATTATGATCAGAAGAAGCATGATTAAGATGTTGCACACGTGTAATGCCATAATATTGTATTAATGCAGAATTTCCCAAATATTTTTCCAGTCGTTGCATAAGAGAACCCCTCCTCCAAGTATAAGGAGGGATAGTGTATCTCAAATCGAAAAGTCTTGCTCAAGTAATGTGCTCACTGAAACGATTAATAAGGCTAGTATCAATTCCGGCACCACCTCTGCGCTCAACAGGTGACATAATCATGTTTAAATCTCCCCCAACCAACCAATTTTCAGTAATAGTAGTCCCCATAATAATAAATTTTTGCAAAGAAAATTTATCTTGTAGTACAGAATTGGCATATACAAAGGTAGCCCACCCATGGAATTCCTCCATGTGATAATTAAGTAAAACAAATTGCATGTCATCCTCAACAATGTTTAAATGAACATCCTTTTTCCAGAAAATCCAAATTTTATTGTTTGTATTACTGTAGTGCCTGTAATGCTTGAATTTTTTAATGATGTTGTCCTTATGGACAAACACCGTAGGTTCCAAAACTGCAAAGATAACCGGCTTATGAACCCTACTTAAGTGTTTTAAACAATTAAGAGAATGAGGGTCTGAAACTCCCTTAATGTTCCAAACCAATATATTAAACATTATGCCTTAACCCTCCCCTCGTAGTTGTCCTAGTGGGTTGGGGTAGAGAAAAGGCGAGAAATTAAAGGGCGAGAAATTAAAGGGCGAGAAATAGGAAAGGAAATACATAGAAAGGGAAAGAATTAGAAATGAGAGAATTAGAAAAGGAAAGGCATAGAAAGGGAAAGTAATAGAAATAAGAAAGGGCGAGAAATAGGAAAGGAAAGGGAGGATCCTCGCCCTTTGGGTGGCAAGTCCCCTAGGCTAGACCACAATAATGTAGAAGCTACAGTACCGCGTCCGCAGTAAGTTTTCACGTCAGTTTGAATGTTCTAAACATTTTAAGGTTGACATTTTTGTACATATCGTATTTTACCTCGATGGTCCCAAAGAGAATCAATTTTCCATTACAAATAGGGGGTCATTATGGTTCATTTTCACATTGCAATTCAAATCATTAACTATGTTCTTGAGAGTTATGAGTGTAATGACGAGATTCTCTCCATGCATAAGTGCAAACTACAGGTTCATTGTGAATTCCCTGAAAATTCGACTATTTGTGTTCAATTCTTGCCCAAATTTTCTTGTAGGACAATTAAGATGCTTAAAGTTTACTTTTAAATTACATATTGCTCTTTGTGTTAGCTTCGATATAATTATGGAGATTCCTTAAAGTTTTGTCTGATGTATGCCTGTTCAATGTTTATTTCACAATTATGGTGGGTTTTCAAGGTCATTCTCAGAGCTCAACCTAGCCAAACTTACAAGTTGTAATGGTTTGAGATCGGCAGTTAAAATCGATTGTCTGGAAGAGGGAGAAGAGGAGGTTTATGGCCGTTGTATGGAGATATAATGTCCCCATCGAGGAGAATAAATAGGCCTAGTAGCAAAAAGAACTTGCAAATTTCAAAAATAAATACGGATGAGCAGCATAGCTGATGGGTTGATGACTTGTTGAGACTGTCGCGGCAAAAAGAGAAGCTGGCCATGAGAGGGCAAGCACAATTGATAAGGTGCTAAGAGTTACAAGGGAGATGGAAGAACATGGAAGATTTTTATCAGTAGTCGTCGCATGCTGCTAGTCGAGCTAGTGCCCTCGCCCACAAACTTTTATCATATCTTCCTGCTGCTTGGTTATCGAGGGTTTTGTTAATGACCATCTGGTGCAACTTCCACACTTCTTTGCCACTTATAGCTTCAAAAAATTCAGTAGAGGCAAAACTAAGGGACGTTGACGAGTGTTCAAATAGGAATGAAAAAGGGTGGAGCCACGGGCATGTGAGTAAAGGGGACAAAGCATGTCATGAATTTTCCACACCAATGCATGAAGCAAAGCACTTGGAGAAACCAACCCAGACTTGGAAACAGCTTTTTTATCTCAATTTAGATAGGTGTTTTTTTTCATTTTAGTACGGTGGGAACTCACCAAAGTAGACAATTTTGTGCCATGTTTTCATTCATTTGCCTTTTTTTTTTTTGCGGGTGGGGGGGGGGGGGGGGGTCCTTTGAATTGTGATTCCTCTCCTTTTGACGTTCTTATTAAAGATTTTGACTACACTGTAAATGCTTAGATGCAAACCTACAGTAATATTTTGACACTTTAATGCAAATTTCAAGGACAATGGAAGATGTGGAAATCTAGAAGGATGGCTTCCTTTCCATGGTGGGCCAAGCCGACCATCCAAGAAGGGATGGATGGATTACTTGGAGACAATTTGAGAAACTTCCTAATTACCTTTTTTTTATTTTCTTACTATTTATGTTTACTTCAAAATTATTTTCCTTCCAAGTTTAGATCAGATGTATTTGGTAAGATTGAAGTTAGGAGAGACATATTTCCATATATATGTAACTTTATGGTTGAATATTTGGAATAAAAATTATGTGAATATTTTCTCCCACATTTTTCTGCAGGGTATCACAACCTCGTCTCAGACGTTGGAATCATTCATTGACATCATCTATGTCGACTAAATCGAGGGTCTAAATCATTCTTCAGCCTCATATGGATCGATCATTCATATGAATTGAGCGTCTGAATCGTGCATCAGCCTCATCTAAATCGTCGGTTCGTTCGTTTATCGAAGTCAACTACATCATCTGAGTCACGCACCTGGATTGTTTTCTACCGTGTTTAAATCGCTCTTCAGCTCTGTCTACCTTGTCTTTATCCTACCACAAGATTAGGGCATCGTGCATCATTCGGCTTTGTTCGAGTCCTCTATGTTGATCTGCATTATCTGCGCCATTCTGCATTGTTTGCCTCGTTTCGTAGTAGGAAGAAACAAGGAATCCAACCCTACATATCCTTCAATCTGTAGGCCTACCTCCGCTAGCTCCAACAACCGTCCTGCAACCGGAATAGTTCTACTCCGGAGGTTAGTTCTGAATCAAAGATCAGGAACAAACAACCCCTGAACTCTCTTCCTTTATCATAAACTATAAAGTTAATGGTCATAACTTCTTTCAATGGTCTCAATCTATGATTATGTACATTTGTAGAAAATGAAAAGAGTAACATCACACGAGAGAGGGCAAAGTTTCTGACATCACTAATCCTAGCCATCGCACATTGAAGATTCAAGGCCATATGGTTATGTCTTGGCTAGTGAACTCAATGCTCACTGAAGCAGAAAATTTATTGCTTTACAAAATAGTCAGAAATCCAGGAGGCTGCGAGAGAAACTTATTCCAGCATTAAGAATATTGCAGAGTTGTTTGAGATCGAAATCACCTACATGACCTTCATCAAGGACAAATAAGTGTCACCCAATATTTCAACACATTAACAAAGTATTGACTAAAATTGGATATGTTTGAGACGTGTGAAAATGTCCACATGATTTCATGATGTATCAATTCATCAATAAGAAGAAGAGAACTATCAAATACCTAGTGGGGTTAATTAAAATTAGATGATCTGAGAAGAAGAATCATGGGAATAAAGCCTCTTCTATCTACTCGTGTAGCTTTGCTTAAGTTAGAAAAGAAAAGAGTTCAAAAAAGCTTATAATGACAGGAAATGGAAGGTCACCGGTATCAAAAGCTCGGCTCTATACTCCCATAATCCTTCTTATAACTCAAAGTTCAAGAACAACTGTCCAACGAGTGACAATTGAAAAAAAAAATTGAAACTCCATGGAAGCTTGCAAATTGAAAATATAAACATGGAAGGAAAGATCAAAAGAGAACGGGTAATGTTGAAACCACATCTGAAGGATCGGCTAACCTATTCACCAAGGAATAACTTAAAATGCTGAGAAAACTTCTTGAGGGTAATTCAGAGAAACACATCAATCTCATGACACACCAAGCTAATATAACATTCTCTCATCTTACTAATAATAAAAGATATAGATCTTGGATCATAGATTCAAGAGCTTCTAATCATATGACTGGATATATAAATGTTCTAGTCAACTATCAAGAGGCTTCTACATCTAGAACTGCCAGACTTGCAAATGGATAACACTCAAAAATAGCTGGAAAAGAAGATTTGGAGCTCTCTAGAGATATTAATATTTCATCTATTTTATATGATCCATAGTTAGCCTGTAACTTAATATTAATCAGTAAGATTACTCATGATATGTAATGCATAACTAAATTATTTGCGAATTCTTGTGAATTTTAGGTGGTGAATTTGAAAAAAGTGAATGAAAGTGTTGAAATGAAGGAAAAGCTATACCTGCTCAAGGAAAGTCTCTCTAAACACACAAATCAGCACGTCCCACCTTCATCTTTTCCTGAAATCTCTGAGTCTGTTGAATCTATATTTTTTAAAAAACAATTCATGTTATGGCAGTATCTTCTGGATCATCCTAATTTCAGTTATGTTGCAAAGTTGTGTCATCATTGTTTATTAATAAAAAGACTTGCTACTTATCAATGTGAGATTTTTCAAATTGACAAACACAATAAAAATATTTATCCCATGACATAGTATAAACCCTCATATCCTTTTTCGATTATCCACATTTATATTTGAGGACCTTCAAAAGTAAGAACCCTAAATAGGGCTATATGGTTAATTTTAATCATTGACAATCACAATAGAAACATTTGGGTATTCCTAATAAAGTAAAAATCTAAACTAGTGCAAATATTCCAAACCTTCCATGACATGATTCAAACTCAATTTCAATACAAAATTTATATCCTTAAAACTGATAATGCAAAGTAATAATTCAACTCCATCTTTAGATTATACCATTCAAAAATTGAAAATCATTCATGTATTGATACCCCACTGTAAAATATGATAGTTGAGAAAAAGAACAGGCAACTTTCTGAGATATCCAGCTCAATTATGATTTCTCATCAAGTTCCAAAATATTTTTGAGGGAAAATAATTTTTATTGCAACATACCCTTATCAATTGAATGTCCATTCTAGTACTTAATTTCAAAACATCATTTCATGTATTGATGGATAACTATCCGCACATAAAAACTTTCTCTTCTGTTGTACCTCTTAATATTTTTTGGTGTGTATCTTTTATTTGCATCCATTACACAAATCGCACAGGACTTGACCATAAATCCATCAAGTGAATTTTTATTGAGTATGCCTCCAACAAAAGGGTTATAAGTGATACTCAGCGGTTACCAAAAAATTCTACAACTATATGGATGTCAATTTTTTAAAAATTAATCCTGCTATCCCAAATGTAATTTTCAGGGAAAGAGTGCAAATAAATATCAATTTTAAGATGCACTTGATGACACCTACACTGCCTCACAACTTGCTGCACTTACACCTAGCCCTTCTAATCCCCAAACACCATACATGAAATAATCTAACCACACTAACCTCAAGTTCATAATAAAGAACATTTTGTGAACACAAGGAGAGAATTTTTAAGCAGATGGAAAATAACTAGCAAAGACAAAAATAAAGCCATATATCAAGTCCACACTCACCTAAATTTTGGATGAGTTATCACATTCCACTTCTGGTGTTGATGATAAGTAAAGTTGTACTAGATATTCAATTTAGAAGTATATAGTTTATAAGAAGCTATCATCGTCCTATAAAGCTTTTATGCCTAAAAATAACAGTGTGCGGATTTCTAAATCTATTTATGAAGCTATTAAAAATTCATAGTGGATGAAAGTAGTTGATAAGAAGATTCAAGCACTAAAATATAATGGCACATGGATTCTTACAAATCTTCCTCAGGATAAGAGGTCAGCTGAATGAAAATGAGTATTCAACATTAAGTACAAAGCAGGTGATGGTATTAAGAGATTCAGAGCTAAACTAGTTGCAAAAGTTCACTCAAGTCTATGGGATCGACTATGAAAAGACATTGGAAATAGAGCACTTATCTTAAGAATCCATAAAGGGATCTAGATTTAGAATTTGTTACGGGAATTGGGTGACCCTCTAATAGGCCTATTCAAATGTTTTGTGATTGTCAAACTGATAAAAGTATTATCAAGAACGTTGTACATCATGACAGGACAAAACATATTGAAGTTAATAAGCATTTTATCTCTAAAAAGGTTGATATGAGAATTACACAGTAAAGTTATATCCCGACACACCAACAAGTTATTGATGTTTACTATAAAGCTATTCTTTTAAACAACTTCTCAGAGATTAATACCAAGCTTGATATCTATAACATCTGCGACCCAGCTAGAGAGGGAGTGGCAATCTAAGAGGATCAACCTTCTTTCCATCATGGGACCAGGTCCACCTGAGGGGTGGATGGATTTATTTTGAGGCAATTTCATAAATTTAATTAGTTTCTCTTTTCTCTTCATATTTATATTTATTTTAGAAATTACTCCTTTCCATGTTGAGGCAAGATATAATTGATAAGATTTTAAATTAAGAGACAAATTTTCCAATATATGTAGCCTTAAAGTTGAATATTTGGAATAAGAATTATGTGACTATTCTCTCCCACATTTTTTCTTCAAAAGAGAAAATATGATCTAGGAGCAAACTTGAAAGACTGTGAAGGGTATACAGGACTGTGAGGAAAATAGTCCATGTTTATGTATAATGAAAGCAAACTGAATGGGACCCGATGAATGAATTGCGTCATTTGTTTTGTGACCACAAAGATACAGGTGAGGAAAAACTGATTGTTTTAATTCGTTTTTTAAAATAGATTTGGTTAAAATAAAAGAAAACAATAAATGTGAGAATTGAAATCACCTATTTTTTCATCACTATTAATCTCAAAAAAAAATTACAAAGAATATATTTTGTGCATTTTTTCTCGTTCGGCCCAAAATAATTTCTCAGTTCACAATAGATAAGGACAATTTTGACATTCTGAACATGTTAGTGCAAAATGAATAGCAAACAAGGGATAGTTAAATGAATTTGATTATCTAGACCATTGCAAACAAGATTTGTCATGATGCATCCATTGATAGTTGTTTTCACCGTATTTGATTGAAACGACGTAATTCACATCAAGGTTTGTGATTTTACGAGAAACATAAGCAAGTCAACAAACACTAAAAAGCCAAGAAAAAGTGCTCCCATGTCCAATCATATGAGTTCCTGGTCATCCAACACTTCGAACCACCTCTTCTACGTCTCAAGCAAGTCCTTGCCAACACTACCTAAAGAGAAGGTCAAAATTAAGAAATACTGCCACTCCTAGGAAAATCACAAGCCATCTAAAAATAATCTTGGTCTCTCTTCCAACTCAAAAAAATATCCAACTTCAACCTTCGGTACTGCAAGGACATAAACAAAATTGATCTTTCCCGCAATCCTATTTGAACCATAGAAGACTAACACAAGACATTACCATACACTCCACCTCTATTTTAAACTTTATCCCTCAAAATTTTCCTTATCCCAACATAATTTCTAGTAAATAAACAAAAAAAGACTTTAAAGTGGCTGAATAATGAGACAGTTACCGGCTGAAATAATGAAAGCATAACCTTCTCCTAAGTGTGTGCCTTGCAGCCCTTCTCACGGCATAAATCAACTTGTGGCATATGTTAGAACAGGCTTTGTACACTAGTTACCAAAAAAATAAATAAATAAATAAAATCAAGTGAAGTGTCCTTCATTCTAGGGGTTAAATTAGGTTTTGGGTCGGGCTCTAAGCTGACCCAAAATTGCTTGAACTAAACAAAAACAACAAAATCTTAATCCCACTAAGTGAGCTTGGCTACATGAATCATTTTTCTCCATTGCATCCAATTTAGTGCCATATTTTCATTTAATTCTAATAAATTAAGATCATTTTTTATACAATAAGCCCAAGTCTTCCTAGGTCTACCTCTACCTTTCTTAACATAATTTGAATCTAAAATATCTACTCTCCTGATCGGATCATCAGATGGTCGACGTTTAATGTGACCAAACCATATAAAACGACTCTCTCTAATTTTGTCCGTCATTGGAGCTACACCAACTCTATCGGGATATATTCATTTCGCATTTTGTCTCGAAGTGTAAAGCCACTCATCCGCCTAATCATTCACATCTTGGCAACACTTAACTTAGTATTATGCTTCTCTTTTAAAAGCCAGCACTATAGAGCATTGCAGGTCTCACCACCATCATATAAAATTTTCCATTCAACCAAAGCGGCACTTTTCTATCACACACCCGAAGCATTACTCATATTCAACCAACCATCTTGAATTCTACTATTAACATCCCCATCTATATCACCCTTGCTTTGAACAATAGACCCAAGATATCTAAATCGTTCACACCTTTTAATAATTTGATCACCCAAAGTTACACTTCTTCACTAGAGCTACTATTACTGAAATTACATTCCATGTATTCAGGTTTAGTTCTACTCAAACGAAGGCCTTTAGACTCCAATGTAGACCTCCATAATTCAAGTTTTTTCCTGGGCTTTTTCTCTTGTCTTATCCACGAGAAGGATATCATCAGCAAAAAGCATACACCAAGGTACATCCTCTTGTAAATGTCCAGTAAGACCATCCATAACTAAAGCATAAAGATATGAGCTTAAAGCCGATCCCTGATGTAAACCAATAGAAATAGGAAAATATTTGATCAATCCTCCTTCAGTTCAAACACAAGTAACAGCTCTCGTATACATATCTTTAATGACTTGAATATAAGTCATATCAACACCTCTCTTCTCAAGAACACTCTAAAGAAAATCTCTTTAAACCTTATCATAAACTTTTTTTAAATCAATAAAAATCTAATGAAGATCCTCCTTATTATCTTTGTACTTCTCCATTAAACCTCTCAACAAATGTATAGCTTCCATAGTAAGACCTGTCTGGCATAAATCCAAATCGATTATGAGAAATCTGGGCAATACACCTTAACTTATGTTCACCCTCTCTTATAATTTTAAAGTATAACACATCAATTTAATTCCTCTATAATTTGCAAACTCTTGTGCATCCCCTTGATTCTTAAAAAATGAGGACTCAAATACTCTTCCTTCACTCCTCACATATTTTTAGTTTTTAAAATAAAATTAAAAAGTTTAGTAAGTCAAGAAACTCCCAAAGCTCCTAAATATTCCACACGTCAATTGGGATATCATCGGATCCTACAGACTTTTCAACCTTGGTTTTCTTTAAAGCCTCCTCAACTTCTTTTTTACTAATGCAACGGTAAAAATGAAACGATTTATTATTATTGACGATATGAAGATCACTAAGGTTGATCGTCTTTTCAGAAACTTCATCAAAAAAATTTATCAAAATAACTCACCCACCTATATTGAATATCATTTTCTAAGAAAAGCACTTTTTGATTTTCATTTTTAATACAGTTTAACTGATTTAACACTTTACTTTTCATTTCTCTTTATTTGGCTAGTATATAACTCACCACTTAGTATCTAATCTATTACAAAGATCACTAAAAGCAGAATTATTAGCCTTACAGATTGTTCTTTTAGACTCATTGCGGGTCGTTTTATATTTTTCCTAGTTCTCTAAGCTTTTACATTTAAACCAATTTTTATAACATAACTTCTTATATTTTATCTTCTCTTGCACATTATTATTCCACCACCAACTATTTTTATTTATATAAACTTTTTCTTTTGATTCTCCAAGTACATCTTTTGTCACCGGTTTAATAGTAATTGTTATTTTTTCCCACATAAAATTTGTTTCTTCATGAACATCTCAAATTTTTAAATATAGAATTTTACTCATAAAAATAAATTTATTTGTATCTTTTAGGTGTCTCTATCTAATTCTACGATGATGAATTCTAGTATTCTTTGTTTTACAATTCTTCATCTTAAAATCGAGAACTAATAATCAATGTTTGGTACATAAATCCTTACTTGGAATGACCTTACAATCCATATAATCTCAACGATCTCTTCTTCTCATAAGAAAATAATCAATTTATGTTTTATTAGATTCATTCTTATAAGTAATAAGATGCTCATCTCGTTTTTTGAATATTAGTAATAAACAAATCGTACGCTAAAGCAAAATCTAATATGGCTCTACTTTCTTCATTAATCGCTCCATAATCGTAGCCACCATGAATATTTCTGAAATCTTCTACCACTCTACCGACATGTTCATTTAAATCTCCTCCAATAAAAATTCTTTCTTCAAGAGGTATCAAGTGTATTAATTCATCTAAGTCATTCCAAAATGTATTTTTAGAGTCTATATCTAAACCTACTTGAGGAGCATAAACACGTATAATATTAAAAATCTTAGCATCAATAATAATCTTAATTGCTATAATGTTATCTCTAACTCTATTAATTTTTACAACATTTTCTTTCAAACTCTTATCTATAATTACAACTACATCATTTCTAGTGCGACTCTTACCAGAATACCAAAAATTAAAACCTAAGTTATCAATCTCCTTAGCTTTTTCTCCAACCCATTTAGTTTCCTAAATACATACGATATTTATCCTTCTATGAATCACAATATCAACTAATTCCATTAATTTACCATTTAGTGTACCTATATTCTAAGATCCTATCCTAATACTAGTATCATGAACTAACTTCTTTACCCGCAACTGTCCGGAATGTGGGAACCCTTGCTTATTTGACACTACACTCGGGCGCTGGTGTAACGGCCCTTGCACACTTTCCACTGTATTCAGGCTATATAGTGCATCGCTTCAAGGGGCGCCCTAGCACTTACACAATAATCAAAAGAATTCATGTCATGATTTTTCGACAAGCTTTATGCTGTGCTGTCGACTACCTAATGCAACCCTCCACTTTTCACATCCGGGCTTGGGCAGATAATGGTACTCTTAAAAGGGAGGGGTGCAACACGAGGACTTCCCAGGAAGTCACCCATACTAATATTACTCTCGCCCAAGCACGCTTAACTGCAGAGTTCTGATGGGATCTGGTACATTGGTGTTGGTATGGTCGCACCCAAAACTGCTTGAACCAAACCCAACCCAAAAATGTTTGATCCAACTCTTACCCAAATGTTAAACGGGTCAAAAAGTTCAACACAAACCTAATCCGCCTTCAGCCAGTTGATCGAAAGCCCGCTCGTATGGACAGTTTCACTTAAGCGATAACAATTATTCAATTTAAATTCAAGTCAATTTCAGGTCATCTACGAGTTAACTAGTCAATTTTAAGTCAATTTCAGAATTGCGAGCCATTTTTCTGTTCAATTTTGATTTGTTGTTTCAACCCGAACTAGTCCCAAAAACTTAAACGTGTTGGGATTTTTAACCCAAATCGAACCTGAAAATTATTCGGGTCAACCCGAGCTCGAATTTTTCAATTCGAGTTCCAGTCGAGTGACGTGTCGGGTCAATTTTTACACCCTTAGTTTATCCTTATTCTCCCCCATCCAATCATCGCTTGTGTTCTGCAACACTTCCATTAGATTCATCATCGAACAATAAACCACTCAACTCCTTCCGTCGACTGCTGTTCCAACAAAACATGGTTTAAAAAATTACTTTAATTCATCCTAACTCTAATTTGAGATTAAATTTTTGGCCAAACAAAATCCCGATCCTTCTGAATAGAAATTAAACATTCAAGCTTCCTAATCCCAAAAAACTAAAGCAAGCATACCAAAAAACTTAGTACGTCAATAAGCTTTAGAATAACACATAAAGCCTATTATACCTCAAGGATGGGTTTATATAAATACAAAAAAAAAAAAAAGCACAACACAAATAAAGCTAGAAATTCCTGATGATATTGGAAAATTGTTTTGAATATTTTTTAGAGATTAAAAGGTGTGAGTAGTGTGATTACCTGAAGAAAGAAAACCCACGATAAAGTCAATCCAATTCTCAAATCCTTAGCCCTCACTCCAGTTGCTGCAACAAAATAGATGAAAATGCTACCAATAAGAAACATGTAAAAAAACAAATCTAGAAGAATATAGTTTATTTAATATATTATCATGAGATGATTATCATTGAGGTACTAAGAAGCCGTAAAAATCATTGATGGTAAGAATTAATTGGTTAGAAAGCAAAATATAATTTACTCAAAAAATCGTAATTATAAAAAAACGCCCCACTCAAGAGAATCAGACTATTAAACAAAAGCGTCCCCTTTCAATAATGTCCGGGCTTCCTATCTATTTGGAAGCTTGCCAGCTGAATAAATCATTCTCAAAAGGATTCACGAGAAAGGAAAAATACCAGCCGTTTGTAAGGAAAAAAATATACGACGGAATAAAAAGCCACCATTCGATTTACTTCTATCTTATTATATAGATATACAGTGAGACAAAAATGAGAGAAAAAACTTTACTCCTCATATCAATTACATGTTGAACAACAATTTCTTAAATCAAAATCAGTGCTGCTAATTTTAATACATTCAATGAGAAACAGCTATAAACCAAAATTCATAACATGCTACAAAGATTTATTCAAACATAAAAGTAAAAAAAAAAAAAAAGAAACCTTAGCAACGTGGAACAAATAAGTGATACTTGAAATTCATACTTTTTGAAAGATTATATTAAGATCAGAAACATTAATCTTATTCAAAAAGCAAAACATAAACACAAGATTCATACAAAATAAGTTAATGTTAGTATAGAAAATAAGAAAAATTACAATTAAATAATGAACAGCATGATCAGTGGCAAGTAATTGCAGAATTCAATGAAAACTTGGTTCATGAGTAGTTTCAAGGGTAGAAATGAAGATTAATAGAGTTGATTTCCAATTTGATGCCTCTAGCAAAACTTTTAAGAAAAAAGTTATCGTATAAATTATTTTTTTCTTAACAAAAGAACAGAAATCAACACGCACACAAAACACCATTAGATAAACATGCAAAGGAAAAGGCATTGCAAACTTTTCTTGATTATCATCGGCTTCAAAACATTTTGATGTGATCAAGTTAAGCTTATCTGTATCGTGTAAGATTGTTATCACGCTAATCTAGCCATCTTTCAACAAACGTAATACCCTGCATCATCTATGGTTCAAAAGTAGTATGATAACTTGGCCATCCCCAGCTAGTGATACAAGAATTCAACAGACATCAGGTTCTCTGCTCTTAGTTATGTAAATTCTTATAGATCTCAATATGAGCATTTAATTAATGTCATTGATTTGTCATTGTCCTTGGGTCTGCTGGGAGGGACACTTAGGCAAGAGTTGTATCCTACCACCTCTATTTCATGCAACCAAATGGAATCCAGAGCTTCCACGTGCACACCTAGGCGAGGAGAAACCAAATCCAAACCTCAGTTAGAAAAATGTGTATTGAAAAAGATTAGCAACATCAAATAATTCATGCGATTCAGATTTCAATCATATAGGCCAACGGCCTTAGTGTCATCTGGGAAACAATATTTTAGAGATATATCCGCACAGTTCCTACAGCTTTGCACTTCTTTGCACTAATTTGTGAGTAGCTTCCAGTGCTAAGTTTTAACATTTGGTCCCTGCTAGAGAATTGAATTTATTAAGCCAAAGTTGAAACCATTAGGTTTGCTTTGGTATGTATTTAAATTGGTGTAGGTTGTACAAGACAAGTGCTAAACCAGGATAACTATCGGTTGAACACTAGATAGGACAAGTACTACAAAATACGAGCCACCTTCTGAACAAATATGGGCTGCTTCTAGAATATTATCAACCGGGTTAATAATTTGAGATTAACCATACTAACAAAGATATCAATTACTTAATGAAAGAGCTTGTAAAACGGCTTAAATAAAATAAAACTAAACTCTTAGACATCGAAAAAATCTGGTGTAAATGTAATAATTATCTATTAAATGTGATTTAACTTAATTATCAATAAAAATTTATCTAAACCGATTATTATGCTCACAATCGTCGCTCCCGCCACACTTAGGAAGCTAATACGATGGATTTATCCTCTCGTTAGTTTGATTCGACCGCACTAGAGCAACGAGTAAGAGACGGAAAGACAGAAGAAGAGAGGAGGAGAAGGTGAGAGACAAGGAAAAGATAGAGGTATAGCGAGAAAACTCTCAATAAATGTAGATCCTCCATATTCTATATGAACTTCTCCATCAAAACTCTAAATAAATGTATAGCTTCCATAATAGACCAGCCCGACATAAATCCAAACTGATTATGAGAAACCTTTGTAATACGTCTTAAACTATATTCAATTACCCTCTCCCATAATTTTAAAGTATGACGCATCAGCTTAATTCCTCTATAATTTGCACACTCTTGTGTGTCCCCTTTAATCTTAAAAATAAGGACCAAAATACTCTTCCTCCATCCTCGGGCATCTTTTTAGTTTTTAAAATAATATTAAACAGTTTAGTAAGCAAAGGAACTCTCAGATCTCCTAAATATTTCCACACTTCAATTGGGAAATCATCAGATCTTAAGGACTTTCCACCCTTAGTTCTTTAAAACCCCCTCAACTTCTTTTTTACTAATGTGACGGTAAAAATGAAACATTTTATTATTATTAAAGATATTAAAAACACTAAGGCCGATCATATTTCCTGAAAACTTCAAAATAACTCACCCACCTATTTTGAATATCTTTTTTTAATAAAAAAACATTTTTTTTAATTTCGTCTTTAATACACTTTACTTGAGTTAAATCTTCACTTTACTTTTCTCTTTGTTTGGCTAGTTTATACAAATATTTTTCACCCTCTTTAGTTTCTAATTTATTATAAAAATCAGTAAAAGCAGAATTTTTAGCGTCACATATTATTTTTTTAAACTCCCTAAGATGGTCTGATATTTTTCTCAGTTCTCTAAGTTTTTTACATTTAAACCAATTTTTATAACATAACTTCATATATTTTATCTTTTTTTACGCATTATTATTCCACCACCAACTATTTCTATTATAGAGACTTTTTCTTTTAATTTTCCAGGAATAACTTTTGTCACTTGTTTAATAGTGTTTGTTACTCTATCCCATATAAAATTTACTTCTTCATGAACATCCCAAATTTTGAAAACTTGAACTTTACTGATAAAAAAAATTTATTTGCTTTTTAGATACCCCCATTTAAATCTACGACAATGATTCCTATTATTTTTTATTTTATAACTCTTCATCTTAAAATCTCCATATAAAATTTACTTCTTCATGAACATCCCAAATTTTGAAAACTTGAACTTTACTGATAAAAAAAATTTATTTGCATTTTAGGTACCCCCATCTAAATCTACGACGATGATTTCTATTATTTTTTATTTTATAACTCTTCATCTTAAAATCTTGAACTAATAATTGATGTTGAGTACTTCAATCCTCACTTAGAATGACCTTAAAGTCTTTACATTCTCAACGATCTCTTCTTCTCTTAAGAAAATAATCAATTTGTGTTTTATTAGATTCATTCTTATAAGTAATAATATCTTCATCTCTTTTCTTGAATAAAATATTAGCAATAACAAAATCATAGCAAAAGAAAATTCTAATATCGCTCCACCTTCTTCATTAATCACTCCAAAACGTTAGCCACCATGAATATTTCTAAAATCTTGTACCACTCTACCGACATGTCCATTTAAATCTCCTCCAATAAAAATTCTTTCTTCAAGTGGTTCATTTGTATTAATCTTCTAAGTTATTCTAAAATTTGTCTTTAAAACATATATCTAAATAAATAAAAATAACAATAAAATTTATTTTTTATTGTTTCTTTTTTATTGCTTATAGATTTTTTACAAAAATACCTTTAAAATAAAATTATTATAATTTAGAAGATTTTACCCA
Source organism: Papilionanthe hookeriana x Papilionanthe teres (assembly GCA_022702705.1). Taxonomy (NCBI): domain Eukaryota; kingdom Viridiplantae; phylum Streptophyta; class Magnoliopsida; order Asparagales; family Orchidaceae; genus Papilionanthe; species Papilionanthe hookeriana x Papilionanthe teres. The sequence goes on from CM040424.1 coordinate 55,896,369, forward strand.
TTGAATAGTTTAATTAATAACTTGAGTTGCTTACATTTTTTCAGAATATGTGTACCGACGTCAAATAAATAGAATAAATAGATCCTAAAGAATATGTGTACCGACGTCGAGAAACTCAAGGAGATAGGTACAAAATTTTAGTTTATCACTTTTCTTTCAATTTTAAAAGTTTAAATCTGAACAAATATGTGTAAATAAAAGTCTGTGAAATAAAATGGCTCTTTTAAGTATTGAATGATTTTGTTTATCAAATGGAAACATTTTGAAAGGTCTTCTCCATCTGAAATTCGTTCCCGCTTTGATATTTCAAGCTCCCAGTGTGGGCCACAACTGTAAATCAAAATTTCAACAAAAGCGTCAAATCATGCTCATATGAAAGCACCCAAATAACAGGTGACCCCCGAGAAAAGTTATAGCAAAGAGATAAAACTTTGACGGGACATTGAGGCAAAAAGAAAAATATCTTGATGATCAAGAGTTCAGGATGATGCATACTTGCTTGAAAAGCTTGATGTCACCCTCTCCTTTTGGGAGATTCAAGGAGCTGCTCTTCCGAGAGATACAGAAAGTTGCATGAGAATGTTGAGTATCGTTTCTCTCATTTCTTAGTATAAACAATGATACTCTTCCTGATATGCCTCCCCAAAATTAACTAAGTTGAAAATGATGAGATTTCACGTGGTTTTAACATGGAGAATTTATACAGCATCAGAAAAATACAAATAAAGAATTACGGCGTCAAGATAATTACGAAACATGACATAGTAAAGCGATAACATAATTGATTTAAAGAAAGCATGAGTTAAAATACAAAATAAGTTTAATATTCCAAAAGCTGAGAATTGCAGTCCTCTGCGTTTTCAGCACAATAAAAATATTTCAAAGCTTTAGAAAAAATTAAATCATTGAGGCATCAAAATTTCTTAGATCAAGCATGTTAAAAACTACAAAGGAAACGGTCAAAAAATATGAAATTCAAATTAATACTATCAAAATTAAGAATTTTTATCAAAAAGCCAGTAAACAGTCCAGTTTAAAAGCAAACAATATTCAATCAGCACTTGCAGAAGCAATGAAATTTAAATGACAGACTGAAGGTAACGAATGGACTCCACCATCACTATGAAGAGCATTACCTTTAATGAATGGTGAGATCATATACTTTTGCAAACAATCCTCCAATTTCTTTGCTGGAACAGGGTGATCATTTCCTTTTTTATTAACCTTTACATCAAATAATCACTCATCATTAGACGGAAAGAGCCACAGAAAATGAATGAATAAACAGATAAAAAAGGACATGGTATACCTGTGCAACTAGATTCAATGCAAGAGCAAGCAATGCACCTAAAGCCTCTGCAAATGCATCCCTAAGAGAGGAGATTGTATCCTCAAGCGCCTAGATGAATATCAACAAATATACATTAAACAAACCAAGTAGATGCTAAATCATGATACACAGCGGCAGACTCAGGTTATCTCCCGGTTGGGCAATTGCCCCAGTGAAATTTATTGATTTTTCCCACCCTAAATAATAATGTTGGTTCCGTCCGTGATAATCCATATATAATAAAAGAATAAAGTGGCAAAATAGTCCCTTGACTGTTTATATGGGGAAATTTTTGTTCCAAAGTCTATAAAAGTGCCAAATTAGTCTCAGATTCTTTCAATTGTGGTTCTAATAGCCCTTCATGAAGACAATTTCAGCTTCATTTTAAAGAATCCAGAGAATAATTTGATATTTTATATACTCTAGGATTAAAATTGCCCTTTGTAAACAGTCGGGGAACTATTTTGGCACTTTCTCTATAATAAAAGAAATAAAAATGAAACAAAGAGATACAAAAAAGTTAAAAATAAAGATAAAGTTCAGAAATATAAGACTAAAACTATACCTTTACACAATGTAACATTGAATTTTCAAGCTCTGTGGTTGATAGACCAGGACCACCTATGCTAGCAAACGTTTTCAAGCATCTTGCTGCAGCAAGCCTAACAATAAATGCTTTATCACTTACACCTAATCGCATGATGATCCTGAAAGATTCTGAGTAAGCAGCAGATACACCACCAGAACCTGAACCTTCAAGCGCACTCTCAAGCATTTGCAAAGCATCTTGTCGTACAAAATCCTGGAATATCCAACAGAAAAGTATAATACACGAGTATAGCTGCATTTCTTATAGTCACGGATACAATAAAAAAATAAAAAAACAAAAAGAAAAACAGCTATTGCATTTCTCGGAGAACTAGAAGACTTGCATTGTTTCCCAAAACAAATGAACAGTAATAACTCCATTCTAACAGAAGCGCCAACAAGGACAATGCAAACGAATAAAGATCAACACAAGTACCATGCTGAAAATGCATATTAATATAAGAATTATTCCCTTAGGCAGCAAATACTATCCGGTAATGAATTAATTTATTAAATAGCCATTTTAAGCTCACACTCACTCGTGTATGTCTGAAACATTGTTAAAAACAAACACACAATGTTAAACTAATTATTGACAACAAGTCAAGAGTGACTGATACCGGAATTAGCCCAATCTACAACGTAATATTATTGCTGAACTACACTGGGGATACAACGAAGCATCGTAATAGAAGAACAAAATGACAAAAACACAAACGACTCTTTAGGGCAAGGATGAGAAGGGTAGGCTGCAACTAGACAGCAAGCAGGGAAGGGTATGGATATGCGGCAGAAATAATTGGGTTATGGGGGAAGGAGTAGCAGCAATAGCAGGTTGTTGGACCGCTAATTGGGGGGGACGACGGCACCAAGCAGGTTGGCAGCAAGTAGCGGGAGAGTGGAGGTGGGGCTAACAATAGCAAGCAGAAAACCTGGAGGGATTGGCGGTAGCAATAGGCAGGTATGAGGATTTGCGGCAGCAAACAAAAAGTAAGCAGTGAAGATGATCACCTCCTTGAAGCACCATCCATCCTCAGATAAAGCCCTAACTAGGGAAAAGACACTGACAACAGAAAAATTATAAAAAACAACAACTTAACCCTAACAAAATAAAATAGCATAAATAGATATACACAAACACACATAAGAATAGGTAACTAGGAGGGAGAGGCCCCTCCCCATGGGCGGCGACCCTAGCCCATAGACAGGAACTGGTCGGCCCCTTGTCATCCCTTGGCTGAACCGATTCAGCCCTCTAGAAGCCCCGCGTCAATCTCCAAGGGTTGGGGGAACTTCGACCTCATTCGTCGATGCTGATGGTTCTTCGTAGTACAGACCCAAACTCACCACATTGAAGGTAGCATAAATATTGTGGTCCCCTAATAGAGATCTTATAGGCGTTGTCGTTCAATGTCTTGAGAATCCTCCATCTGCTTTGGGCTTGAGCTTCCCGAATGCCCCCACTAGACCACAATAAATGCTCAAGGAAGAAGTATGGATTGGACCTTTAGGCCAAAAATCACAAACGAGGCACCTCCATTAATTGGAAAGTGCAATGTGAAGGGGACGGTTCCTTGCAATCAATCACGAGATAGTGTATAGCCAGGGGGAGAGCAATGATGCTATCAACCAAGCTATAATTACGGATGCACTGATTGCCCAAGTGACCATGTCCGGACAATATAAATAAGTTGGAGGGTTAGAAGATATCTAATTTTATTACTAATGGGGGTGTGGAATGCTCAAAATGTGTATGGGACCTTTGGAGATTATAAGGGGCACAAGGTACTACGGACCAAAATCCACTGGAAGCTTATGGAGGACTATAACGAGCTTAAATGCAAGCACTCAGCGAGAACAATCACGGATTATGTGTATTCAGCTACCTTCAACCAGCTGAGCAGGAATGGCTCCGTAGGCTACAGAAGCATCCGAGGGAACAATTCTTTCGGTGGAGATTGCTAGATGATGCAATTCCTACTAAGGAGTAGCTTGCCAAGAAGGGCTTTACCTACTCCTTGATGTGCCCCTGGGGTTGCTCCGAAATCGAGTATAGAGATGACATTTCTACTAATTGTTTGTTGTTTTGTCGGGTCAAAGATATTATGAAAGGATGAGGGATCTCTATACCTACATTCGACAATTTTGCAGAGGCTATCGAGGAACTCCAAAAAATGAGTAAGCACAACATCGCACAGGCTCATTACTATTGCTAGATCATCCGCTTTTGTGGGCGTGCTCGCAAAGCCAAAATCCATGATCAGGCTTATGTTACACCCATGATCATCGTATCTTCTATTTTTGAGGCGTTCACTCAATCATACCTTTATCGATTCTCGGAGCAGTTGGATACTAGCCAATCCGTTAGGTTAGTTTCTCGATCTTTCTGGTATTCTCCCACCCCCCACCCACCACCCACCAACCCTCCAGGATGGCTAAAGGTTAATATCGACGGGGCTCTAGTCCCTTCTAGACCTCCGGGTCTTGGTGCTATCTTTTGAGTGAGCAAGGATGGGTATTTGTGTTGCAGGGAGCAATTTGAGCACTGGGACGGCGCATAAGTTGAACTTCGGGCAATCAAAGCTTTACGAAACATGAGTGCTCCTTGGATGTTTGAGCTTAAGGGCATCATCATAGAAGGCAACAATGCAGATATTATGAAGTTTTTGCAATCCTCCATGGAGAAGGACAAGTGGCAACAACAATAGTTTGAGGATCATGACATAGCCTTCCTCTTGAACTTCAAGCAAATTTTTTTTTTTTTACAGATCACGTGTATGTAATAAGGTTGCCCATTTTTTATGTTTAGCGTACCCTTAGTAGTTTTTTCTTTTTGATGAATGTAGATAAAGATAGAGAATTTTCCTCTATACTTGTAAATGACAAGTCACTTTTTTATATATCAAAGATGCATACAATACATGCATAGTTTTTTGTAACTTCTTGAATTTATAATGTAAAATGCACCTTTTCACGGAAACATTTCCTGCACCTGCACAGAAACATTTCCTTCTTCTGCAGGATCCACACTAGGTCCCCTTCTTAAAACTTCATATTTCTTTTTATAGTCTTGTTGGTCAGCAAGTTCTTCTTGGTGATCGTCTCTCTCATCTCCTCACATCAAGTGGAGTGGGTACACAATCTCAAAGGAGTTGCACCGATACACAATCTCAAAGGGGTTGCGCCTCATGGTCTAGCTCACGGATCGATTGTAAGCAAATTCTGCTTGAGCTAGAATCAAACCACATTGTTTAATATTCTTTCCCCACAAAATAACTCAGAAGTTTTCAAGCTCCTGTTAGTCACACCTTCGTATGTCCGACTGAATGATAGTAAGCTGTTGAACTGAATTGAAACTTAGTGCCCAGCATCTCCCATAGGGTCCTCCAGAAGAAACTCAAAAACTTGACATCTTTAATGGAAGTGATATCATGAGTATCCCGTGTAGCCTCACGACATCTCAGAACTACAAATCAGCGAGACATGCAATGAATCCAACGTCCAGTGGCAGGGCACAAAATGTGTTATCTTCGAGAATATATCCACCCTAACCATCACGAAATGCTTGTTTCGTTGTGTCATCAGAAGACCCACCACAAAATATATGCTAAAATCCATCCATAGGGCCTCCGAAACCGGCAATGGAGTGTATAGTCTAGTATTCTGCCCTTGATTTTGAACACATGACAAATGTAATATTGTTTGATGTGCCGCTCCACATCACTCTTTGGTCGAGGCCAAAAAAACTATTCTCTCAAGAATAAGTCTTATCCCTGCCAAAGTGCCATGCAAGCCCTCCATTGTTGCTTTCTTGAATAATGGACTACCTCAGTGAATATCTAGGAATACACAATTTATTCTGGTGGAACAGGAAACCATCAGCTCAGTGGTATCCTGAAACTACTCCCAAATCTCTCTTAAATCTTTATCTATCCCATACAGCTCATTCACTACCGCAAAGCCAACAACTCGAGTTTGCATATAAGTGATTAACATGTGGAGGTGGCTCAATGGTTCTGTCTTCTCGTCTTGTGCTTAAGAATAAACTGGAAAGACTCCAAGAACTCAACCGAAGTTGCATGTCGACACTTCAGTTGATTCTTTTTCATCAATAATTTCAAATCCTCGTGATCCGGGAATAAACGGAACTCACTAGTTAGTAGATAGTGACTCCAGTGATTAAAAAATCTCACAATTGCATAGAACTCCTTGTCGTACGTCAAATATTTTCGCATAAACTCATTTAACATCTAAATGAAGAATGTTATGGGATGGCCTTCCTGGATCAGTACTACTCTGATCCCTGCATTGGAGGCATCACACTCCACCTCGAACAACTGCTTGAAGTCCGTTCAGGCCAATACTAGTGCCTGAGTCACCTACTCTACTGTATCGAAACCGGTCTGATATGCCTCCGTCCATTGGAGTTTCTTTCTTTTCAAAAGCTCTATGAGGGAGGTGATGATGGTACTGAAGCTCCTAATGAACCGCTTGTAGAATGATGCAAGCCTTAAAAACTGCTCAACTCGGTAAAGAATGAGACATTGCACAGCTCACAATGGCCTCGACCTTTGTGGGATCCATCTGAATGCCTCAACTATACATAATATAGCACAAGAAGCATACATGTGTTATCAGTAAGTGGCACTTCTTTGGATGGGCGTATAGTCTCTCTGATCGCAACACCGCGAAGACAGTCTTAAGGTGTTGTAAGTGTTCCTCCTCAGATCTGATGTATACAAAAATAACATCGAAGTGCACAGCCAAGAACTTCTCGATCTGAGCTTGGAACATCTGATTCATCAATCTCAAAAAAGTGTTGGGCACATCAGATAATTCAAAGGGAAAGCAGTCTTCTACTCATCCCCTGGTCTCATCTGGATCTGATGGTACCACTGGATAAGTCGATCTTGAAAAGACAATGGCACCGTGCAACTGATCAAAGAGGTTATCCATGCAAGCTATGGGGAATTTGTAGTTGATAGTAATCTTGTTGATGGCATTGACAGTCAATGCACAACCTGCACGACCCGTCTTTCATAGGTACCATCAATGCGGGGACAGCACATGTGTTGGTACCCTCTCAGACCAAATCTCTAGCAATTAAATCCTATACCTGTTGTTGTAACTCCTCTTAATCTATAGGTTTCGGTTTGTATGCAGCTCGATTCAGGAACTCTGATCCGGATATAAGATTGATGGTGTGTTCAATGTCCGCTGAAGGCAGTAATCCCTCTAGAAGATTGTCGGTAATCACGTCTTGATAATTACATAGCAGCGGCGATGTGGGCGTCGGTATATCAACCTCCTCCTCAATTCCCTCTAATAGGACCAAAGTTATGGCCACCGGAGCTTCTCGTACATACTGCATAAAGGTGGCTCTTGAGATTACCGCATCCTCTATGATGTCTACTCATCTCGCGTTCTTAACAAGCAAAAGAACAATGCATCTCCCACCCTTTTTGAATTAATCGGTGTTCTTGAACTGGTCTTGTTGAGTTTTGTGATCGAACTGCCACAGCCTCCCCAACAAAATATGGCACGTGCTCATGGGTACCATGTTGCAGCACACCTGGTCTTGTAGCTGATTTTCAATAGAAAACTCAACCAAAAACTGTTGATCAATGTGCATCTCGTTTCCTCTTTTAAACCAAAAGAGTATGTTGATGATGCTTTTGTGTGGCCAACCCTAGTTTCTTCACAATCATATTAGATATTACATTCTTAAAGCTCCTACCATCGATAATCAGACTACGGACCTTTCCCTTCACCATACACTTAGTGTTAAAAATACTATAACTCAGCCATGAATGATTCACCGGCTCAGTCAGTAGGACTTTTCTGATGACTAGCATCTCTCCCTCATTTAAACAAAGTTGATGTTTCTCCTATGGATCCTCATGTGCTTTCTCTTCCTCCACTTCCTCGACAACGCCCTGCACCGTGAATGAAATAACTCAGCTTGTGGGACAGTTGGAGACTATGTGCATGCATTCATGGCGCCTAAAACATCTCCTGATAGGCACCGTAATTGGCGAATTACCCTTTTTGGGTTTCTTTCCACTCAAATATGTTTAGTCACTACCCTGTCGAGTCTTCCCAGCTCCTCCAGGTGTACCTTTGTTAGTAGTTGCACATGTAGGCGGTTGTCTTAAGGAAAGTTGTTGCCAGTTTTGTTTTTTGTTTTCTTTCAACCATCAAAGCTAAGTTAAGGACATCCCCAAGTGACAATAGGGCCACAGTTACACAACAATGCTGATAACGGGCTTCAAGCCTCCCAAAAATTGGGTTATAGTATGATCATCTAGCTTGACCAACTCGCACTCCATCTACAACTAGTCAAACTGAGTCGGAACTCCACTAATAGCCCTCTCTGTTATAGGTAATGGAGTCTCAGAAACATATCCTAATGGTAATGAGGAAGTAGATATTTTCTCTACATCTCCTTCCTTATCTTCTCTTGGTAATTTTGTCTATGCCCACACTCATTTTGTGCCTATGCAATTTTGTTCATCAGAAGAAAGCACATTTTTTCAATTTGATGGCCACAAGCTTTACCGTCTTATTTTTCGGCACTTGTATTCGAATATTCTCTCAACTAACTGTAGTCATTCAATGAAATGGTCCAGATTCATACCTCCATCAAACTCCAACAGGTCCACTTTGATTCTAAAATCTCTATGTACTCCGGATGGTGCCTCCTTTCTTGACCTCATCTAGTAATAAATTTCGAAGCATTGAGGCTTGTCTTCCTCACCACTGAAGGGATTCACTTCCTCATCCCATTCTCCTCTTCAAATTTCGATATCACAGTAGAGGGTAATCTCCCCCTTGGTTTTGTCGTCAAACTCTGTAAATCTCTGCTGAAGTTGATGGATCTCTCATTGTGTCTCTTTCAAAATAGGTTCGCTCATGTGTCTCATTGGCAGCATGGTTAAGACCTAGGGAAAAAGGAAATAAAAAAAAATGTGGGGTGGCTTAGGTATGGCTGTTGCTAAGAAACCTTAGGATATGATTAAAGTTAGGCTAGCTCGGATACCAATTGAAACTGAAATTAGACCAAACGGTGACAGAATAAAAACATTATTGCTAAAATTTAGAAGGGTTATAACGAAGACTCGTAAAACAGGAACAAAACGACATAAACACAAGCAACTCTCTACGGTGAGGAAGAGAATGGTGAGTTGCGGCTAGACAGCTAGTAGCGAAGCGTATGGATGTGCAGCAGCAAACAGATGGGTTATGGTTGAAGGGGCTGCAGCAACAGCAGGTTGTTGGACCGCTGATCGGGGCAGGGATAAACAAGAAGGTAGCAAGTGGTTAGTAGCATTGGCTGGAGGTTAGAGATTGGGGTAGCGGTAGCCATCAGGAAACCTAGAGGAATTGGAGGACACAGCAGGCAAGTAGAAGGATTTCCAGCAGTGAACAGGGAGAAGACGACGAAGAGTAGAGAAGATGATCACCACCGTGGAGCAGGATACAGTCGAAGCACCACAAATCCTCGGATACAGGCCTAGCTAAGGAAAAGATGCTAACGACAAAAAAGTCTAGAAATAAAAATTGAACTCTAACAAAATGAAACACATATATAAGAGTATATAACTAGGACGGCGAGGCCCCTCCCCTTAGGCGACGATAGCCCATAGACAGGAACCGGTCGACCCCTGCCATCCCTTCGCTGAGCCGGTTCAATCATTTTCGGTTCAAACCTTAGGTAGCCCCATGTCAGTGACAAAATTCTTTGAGTCCTAAAATGAATTTAAGGCTTGGAATTAGCGGGAAGATGCTTGTGGAATAGCAAAGAAGAGAGAATAAACGGGTTGATGGAGTTTGGAATGGGGTTGAAGAATTTTGGTGGCTATCAAAGCCGAAAACATCATAGATAACAAAGAAATGACGGTATCAGAGATGCAAGACTGCCGAGAAAGATCCAATGCTTATTCCTGAACAAGCTACAGACACAACGCTTACAAATGAAGCCTTGAGGCAGAAAAATCATTCAACACAAACTCCAAATGCATAAAACCAAAGGAAAAGCCCAACACCAGAAGAATAACAACATATAAATAGTTTCCCTTGAAATAACTCAAATTATATTTCAAATATTATATAAAAAAGGGCCTACAGGCTTGACGGCAGTCTGCAGGCGATAATTTTCTAGCTTCGGTTGGGAACAGGATAGGTCTCCATCCCAGTCCAAATGTTGCATAAGCAAGAATTATAGGATCATGGAACCACTCCCACATCACTCTCTCAGGAAAGGAGAGGCTTCACCCTCTTCATTGGAAATACTCGGATCCATGTAATACGACAACAAGTCAGTGACATTAAAGATAGCAGAATTATAATAGTATATGCATAAATCAATCTTGTAGATATTATCATTGATCATCTTAATGAGTGGACCCAAAGAACTTGCAAAAAATTTCTCTTTCGTCAATATGGTCCATACTAGGTTAGTTTTCTTCATCCCTGTACTTATTTGTTAGCTTCTAATATTTAGCATTTTATTAGCAATTTTTGTCCTCATCTGTTCATTCAAGATCAAGATCTCTTTGACTCTAAAATCTGCATCAATTCTAAGCATAATAGCTAAAAGTATAGACCATAACTTCTTGGAGTGATAGAATTTTGCTTATATATAATCTCAAATGTGTTGAGTCTTGTAACCAATAGACTGACAAGTGAACCGGTTGTAGGCAGCCTCAACTTGCAAAAGAACCCAATCACGTTGCTCGATGTCCTTTCCACAAACTACCTAAGGAGATTTTTCGACCTGGGATGTACAACCCTTCTTTGTTCATCTATCTATGGGTGAGTTGCTAAATAGAACTAAAACAGTGTCAAACTTATCCCATAGGATCCTTCTGAAATGCCTCATAAACTTCACATCTCTATCTGAAGTGATGTTCTTGAGCACATCAAAAAGAATAACCATCTCTCTGAAGTATATATCTGCAAAGTATGATACATAAATTATCTTGTGATGAGAAAAAATATGTCATCTTAGAGAAAAGGTCTACCACAACCATAATAGAATCCTTAATACGTTGTGTCCGTGGCAAAAGTTAATGCACACAGCCAACTAAGATGCCTCTATAATGTAAGGAGAGTGCAAGTCTAGATTATATCTTTAAGTTTTAACCAAATGACATGCTCAACAATGTATTATAGGTCTCTTCACATATTGTACTAATCTAGGCCAATACAAATTCCATTTCACTAAGAAAGGAGTCTCGTCCCGACCAAAGTATCCTTCCATACCTCTATTGTGACACTCCTGTAAGTTTGCCTCTTTAAGTGAACTCTGGGAATGCACAATCTTTTCTAGGAGAATAAGTAGCCATCTAGCCTATAAAACTACTCATACAGTATATCCTGACAACAATGCCAAATCTTCTAGAAATCTTTGTCAACGAATATATATATCATTTGACACTTAAGATTCAACTACCTCCGACTGCATGGTAATCATCAATAAGTAACAACAGCTTGGTGCATAACATTCATTAAGAGCAAGAATCAATCCCAACTTATCCTTGAAAATGTCAATCTAAACATGTTATGATTTTGCAAGTCTTCACAATTTTCTTCAGTTAGAAATATACAAACTACAAAAAGTGAATCTTCACAAGCATTAGGACGATGTATATCATACAATTCTATTCCAAAGTAAAGGCATAATATCTTTTTAAACAGATTTCTTTAAGGGCTTCATACAGTATGTCACTTCATTTTATAAGAAGTCATAATTTCATTTAAGGGCTTCATTTTATAGTTTATTTTAATTATTAGAGCTATTTAGTCTATTTCGCCCAAAAAAATTGTAAGAAAATGTAAAGAACACAAATAATCCAAACCAATTAATGTAAAAACACATTTTACTATACCTGCTTTATCACTGCAAAGTTTCAGAGCTTCTGAAACCCCTCAATGCACGCCTCCTTTGGCTAGCTGTTTTTCTTACTGTGACATGTCTTTGAGAAAATGAAATGTATGTTGACCTCCATATGCCATCCACAAGTAGGCAAGAAGGGCAAAAATGTAATAGGCTATAGTGACGGATTGAGGGCCGATACACAATGACAGTGGCAATGAAAGCCAGAAACAACAGAACACAACAAAAGAAATGAAAGCCATGACACAATGAAATTGGAAGCAACAAAACTTGGTCATGGCAAAAGACTTGGACGAGAGAAGAGGCAAAGCAAAAAGCGAGTAACTTAATTTCTCAATGATTCAGGGTAAATGATACACCACAATACAAAAACTGTTCTACAGGAAGAAATAAAAAATAGGCAAAATTCAAATAAGAGAAAATTGCTAATTTAACAAGTTACATAATTAAGGGATTGAAATAACCTTCATAGCTAAAAGTACACAAAAGCCACCCTAATTACCTGTTTCTTAAAAAATTCACTACAACAGAGTGTGTGTGTGTGTTTGTTTGTGTCAAACAATAAAAATCACTCAAACCAGAAATGCACAAAGCGATTTATAATTAGTCAAATAGTGAAGTCATTGCCTTAGCACTCTTTGAAGTTAGTAATAAATTGCCATTAATAGTCAGCAATAAACACATGAACAAAACTGTCGCATGCACGTGTCACATTGGTAAATGATAACCAAGCAATCTAAGGAATTCAGCTTCAGCACAAGATACTTGAGAAAAATATGCATGTTTGTGCATCTGCAAATGTGTTTTAGAATGTTCCTATAATTCTATGTGCATGAATGTGTGTTTGATTTGCTATATGATGTATGAATACCAAACTATGATCATGTAAAACTGAAGCCATGATTGGCACGTCACTGCAAGTTATCAAAAGACTATAAAAGAAAACTTCCTAGAAGGAACACTAGGTTCTATTTCATAGAAAATAAGAAAATTACCTCGTGGAACTTGAGTAGTTTTGCAACAATATTGACTGTTTCCGTCAAACCAGAAGTAATCTTTCGACCAAAAAAGTGATACAACTCTCCTAAGCATTGTGCTAGGCCTACAATAATAACAAGAAAAGATAAGTAATAAAGATCAGCTCTCACAAAGATTCACATAGATCAATACAGCTTCTAAAATGAATCAGAATAGAAAGGACATTTTAAATACAATTATGGGAGTCTTCTATAATAATGCATCAATGTAATAGGCAAAAAAATTGAATTAGAAAAAATAAAACAGCAAACCTACATAAATACAACAATAAGCAACGGGAAGAGAAGACCTACAAAAAAACCTCAAGAAATTATGTTTCAGAAAGCCACAGTAGGAGAGTGAAGGGAATGTGAAGGATCGATGACCAAAATTAATGAGTTCAAGAAGTTGTGAAGTAGATATATCTCCAATGGGAATGACACCCAAACTACCCCTCACCCATATAAGCCAACTCTTAAATTTATGATTTTTAAATAAAAAAAAACATTACACCCAAAGCTTCTTACATAATCAAAACACCAACACATCAAACAGCAATTCCTCTTTGAATTGGAATGGCATTCAAGGCCCAACATGGCATTTATCAATTGCTATAATGAGGGATTCATCTAAAAATATACATGGACCTACTTATTAGGCCAGCAGGCTCTACTAACATCAACTAGTGTATAATGACTAGTGCAAAATCCCATGTCTCTTCTCAAGGAGCATTATTATCTGAAATATATACATATATATATATATATATATATATATATATATATATATATATATATATATATATATATAGATATAGATATAGATATGTGTGTATAATAAAGATCAGCATATTGAGCATGCAAAACATTGCTTTCAATCCCTCCACCTAAGAGAACAAAAACGGTAGTAAAAAGCTTTATGGTGGCTAGAGAACACTAGAGTTAATACATATGCTATAACAACGGCGTGCAAATGCACCCCTATAATTATATCAAATATAAACTTTACTATAATGGCATGTCCCTTGGTCAAAATAAGTGAACCCATGTGATCAAGTCTCTTCCCAACAGTACAACAACAACAACAACAACAACAACAAAGCCTTAATCCCACTAAGTGGGGTCGGCTACATGAATCCTTTTTCTCCATTGCGTCCTATTTAGTGTCAAATTTTAGTGTCAAATTTTAAGTCTCTTCCCAACAGTAACCTCGAAAATTTGTTCAAAATTCAAAAGCAATCACCAGCATCCATGTGGATATTTTGAATTTAATATAGAAACATCTCAGTCCAACAAACACGGATCTTAGGAATTCCTCTAAAAAGCATCTCTCAAGAAGCCTCTTAACAATGGCCTCTCTTGGCAGGGATCAACTCAGCACTCCAGGAGTTTCACTTAACACTGCAACTTCTCCGAGTATACTTCAGGCACTTGTTATTGTTATTAATTATTATCAGCACGATCCTCAAAGCATTTATCGAGGGTTCTTGTAGCACTTGTGCGATTACAAGAATTTTGGCATTTGTGAGTTATCATACGATATAGACTGGAAACAGGAGGGTTAGATCTTCAATATTCAGGAGCACTTCAACCTGTTCATTAATTAATTCAACAAGAAAAGTGAAACATTCGTGTCACACCCCAATTGACCCCCATTCTTTTTTAAGGTTAATCATGATAAGACAAAGGTAGATGACTCAAACAAACACAATTCTCACCACACCAAATCTGACTTTCACAAATCAAGACGCAGTAGGTAAAGAATTAGTCTAGCTCGATCGTCACAAACATTCTCAATCTACTTCATTCATAATTCATTTATATTTTCAATTATACAGAAGCGTGCATAAAAATATCATCAAAATATATACAGATCTATTAAAAAATCAAACATATAAAAACATGTACCCAAAAGTCTGTACGCTTCCAAATTATACAATCCAAAAGCTATATAACATCACACATGTCTACTCACTCCGGTAATCCTTAGCCCTTCATGAAAATCAACAACAAAAAGAAGTGAGCTACAAGCTCAACAACATTATCAAAGCTAATATTTTGTCAAGTGAGTTGACGGCCCAATCGGCGAATAAAAATATCAGCTCAACAACATTCCAATGGCCATAGCTGATATTTTGTCACAGTGGAGGGGTGTCAACTGTTCCAGTGGAATGCCCAATTCGGCAAGTAAGCGACGATGCCAAATAAGATCTGCGGTTGCAGCAGCCAAAACACGATATTCGGCTTCCATAGAGGAGCGAGCGACCATGTTTTGTTTCTTGGCGGTCCATGAGATTGGTGATTCACCCAAGAAGGTTCAAACGCTTGTGACTGATTTTCGGTCAAGTGAGCGTCGTAGTATGTTTGAAGCGTAAGAGGAGCACAAGAAATTCTGAGAGCAAATCATTTTGAGACTTTTAGGTACCAAAATAGGCGTTTAAGCAGCTGATAGGAGAGACCAACGGAGCATGCATAAGTTGACAAAGAGAATTGACGGCAAAAGCAACCTACGAGCGGGTTATCATGAGGTATTGAAGAAAGCCGATGAATTTCCTGTATTCAGTGGGATCATCAAAGGGTTTGTTATGAGTAGTGATTTCATAGCTCTTTGCAGAAAACGGAGTTGCAATCGGTTTGTAATCAAGCATGGTTGTCTTGTAGAATGCGATGAAAATATTGAGTTAAGACAGAGACATGAACTCTTTTGCATGGATGACATTGATGCCCAAGAATTTTGATACATCGCCGAGATACTTGATTTGGAAAGTGAATTGTAGTTGTTGCATAAGGCTCTCGATAGACTTGATGTCGTCACCTGTGATTACCATATCATCTACAAAGATTAGAACGAAGAGTTTGTGTGTGTGTTGGAAGAGACGAGCAACAGCGAATGATCGGATTTGCTGATCTGGAATCCTCGTTTGATGAAAAGATAGAGATAGTGGCAAACCTTTGATGAGGCGATGTTTAAGGCTAATAATGCTTTCTTGAGTAGGCATATATGATTTACAAAGTTGGGATCTTTGAAGCCCATCGGTTGCTACATATAAATTGTCTTCAAGAGTTCCATGCAAGAATGCATTAACGACATTGAATTGGAGTAGTGGCCACTGTTAGTTAAAGGCAAGGGTGAAGAGAGTGCGGAGAGTGGCCATTTTGACAACTGGACTAAAGGTTTCGGAGTAATTGAGGTCGAGTTCCTGTTTGTAGCCTTGAGCGATGAGGCGAACCTTACAACGGACCACCATTCCATCGGAATGGAATTTTGTGCAGTATGTCCAACGACGCCCAAGAGCTTCCAGGTTTGGTGGGAGGGGAACTAAATCCCATGTAGCTTGTGCTTAGAATGCATGAAATTCTTCAGACATCGCCTTTCTCCAATGAGGTAGTTTGACGGCTTGGGTGAATGAGGTATGGTCCGAATTTTGTTGGAATTGGTGGGAGAGGTTGAGCTTTTGGATAGGTTTCAAGTGTCCTATTTTTGTTCGGATGAGCATGGGATGGGGAACATGTGTTAGCGAGGGAATTTCTGGATTGGTTGTCGTGTGGAGTTGCAGTGGCATGGGAAATGTTGAGGAGGAATTGGAATGTATCGTTGGTGTTACGGGAGTGTGTAGTAGAGAAATGGTTGTGGGAGAAGGTGAGGTAGCTGGAGTGGTAGACGGCAGGATGAGGAGTGGATTAGACCATTGTTTGGTGGACTCTTTGTAGGATTATTAGGGGTGGTGGATGTATTGTGAGTAAGGTTTTTGAATGAAAAAGAGTTTTCAAGGAATATGACGTGCCTTGATATTATAACTTTGTTCAATGCACGGTTATAACATTTAAAGCCTTTGTGTGTGGGAGAATAGCCTAGAAAAATGCATGGGGTGGAACGGGGTGCTAATATATGAGGTGTCGTATGCTTGAGTCATGGGTAACAAGAACAACCAAACACTCTTAGATGGGAGTAAGTAGGAGATTGTTTATGTAGTTGTTCATAGGGATAGAAAAAATTGTTATTCTTGGAAGGCATATGGTTAATTAGTTATAGTGTTGTTTGAAGTGCATCAACCCAAAAATTGAACGGAATAGAGGCATCATAAAGAAGCGTTCTTGTTTCAATTAGGTGACGATGCTTGCGTTCGGCAACACCACTTTGTTCTGATGTATACGAGTAGGAGAATTGATGAAGAATTCCTTCTTGGGATAGGAAAGAATGAAGGGTGGCATTCCTGTATTCTCCACCTCCATCGGAGCAAAGTATATTGATGGATGTTTTAAACTGAATTTGAATCATGTTTATGAAGAAAATGCATTTTTTAGTGATTTCAGATTTATGGTGCATGAGAAATAACCAACAAAACTTGGAATAATCATCAATAAAGAGAGTAATATCTATATCTATGATTAAAGAAAATTGGGAAGGATCCCCATACATCTAAGTGAATAAGTTGAAAAAGTAAATAAAAAGTGAAGACATTAAGGGAAAAGGTAAGTTGTGACTCTTGTTAAAATTACAACTTTCACATGACAATGACTTTGTTGAAATTGCAAGAAATGGATATTTCTTGGAGATGTGATGGAGGATGTCCGCATGAGGGTGGCCAAAATGCTTGTGTCATATGAGTGGAATGGTGATGTTTGTAGTGAAGGCTTTATGAGATACTTACCGAGCGAGAATTGGGAGGAGGCGAAGGTTGGATTAAGTACAGTTCGTTCGAACTGTTGCCCCAAAGTATTGTCCAATTTGTCTGAAGATTAAAAATATGGAAACCATTAGAGTTAAAGATAATGGAAAGATTATTCTCAACTGTTAACTTTTGTACAGAGAGAAGGTTATGAGTAAGGGAAGGGGAGTTCCAAATGTTGGAGAGTTTAAGCTTACGCTCGAGCGTCGGGAGGATGTCATTACCTTAGTGGTGAACTGGGACAGATTGACCATTCCCTACTAGTATTTGGTCCGCTCTGATGGTCGGCATGGTTGTTTGAAGATTGTTGAAATCAGATGCTAGGTGAGTTGTTGTGTCAGTATCAAGAACCCAAGGAGTGGTCGAAGCATGTATAGCTCGATTGGATGGCACATAGTCAAGATTCTGGTGATGCCAATAAATTGTTGTCGGGTGACCAATTTTATGAGAGATTTGACAAATAATAGAGGATGGGTTGAGATCTTCCACCGTTTATTCATTGATTAAACTATTGCTTCCTGCCTCGACCGCGAGATGTATTCCGGGTGTGGTCGCGTGGAGCTGCGAGAGCAAGCTCCGAGTTAGGGACGGGTTTAGCCTTGAGTGTATCATTCAGTTGATTGATCTCTTCACTGCATAATAGTGAGTAGAAGACATCTAAGTTCATTGTTTGCAGTTTGGTTCGGATAGCTATTTTAAATGATTGATATTGCGCTGGCAGACCATTAAGTGTATACAATATCACATCCTCATTGTCTAAATGGCCTACGGCGGTGGATATGTTATCAACCACCATTTTAATTTTACCAAGAAACGGTGTCATGGATAAAGTATTCAGCGTCATAGTATAGAGCTCATTTTTTAGTCGGATTAGCCAAGATCTACTGGTAGGTTGGAGGCGCTCGGAGATTTACAGCCATACTTCTGCGGGTGATGGATAAGTGGAGTATGTATGGTAGAATGGTTGGTGAAACGATTGAGTAAAGGACAGCGCTTAGGTTTTGATCCACTAAAAGCCACATAGTATAGGCAGGATTTATGGTTCGGGTGGTGGATTGGGAGGAGAGAAATTGAGGCGGGCAAGGAATACTACCATCTTGGTATCCTAGAAATCCATTTGCAGAGAAAATTTTGACAACTTGGACTTTCCATAGAGGATAATTGTCAGAAGAGAGCTGAGTGTGAGCATTATTTCTTATATCACTCGTGAGAAATTTAATATTAGGTGAAATACTAGGAACACAGCTTCCTTATTCATCTACGGTTGAGAGGTTGCCCTGCATTTTGGAGGATTGTGAAGTTGCCATTGCAGAGCTTAGTGTTCGGTTGTGAGGAAAGATCAAAGCTCGTTAGAGCACAAGGAGCTCTGATACTTTAATAATAACAGCAGAAGAATAAAGAGAATACAAGGATAAGACAGAGAATGGAGAATGCAGATTAAATTGCATATGAACAAGAGATGCAAATTAAACCTTGTTACGGAGAGACCGTTACATATATTGGGTGAAGGCATAGATAATATTCTCTGCAAGAGGTGGTTAGGATATTGTATGCGAGTACTATGATGATGGGAGAGAGGGTGGTCCTACCAGCAACAGGCAGTGAGAGATGTTACCCGAACAACTAAATAGAGGGTGTTGGTATTACGACTATCTCATCTGACTAAGTAGAATAAAGGCCAAGATAACTTGGAATGATAGAATCATGAAAAATTGATTCGGTTCGTCGTTATTATCCTATCATCCGCTTTAAGTATGTAGTAATGACCTTTCATCATTTAAAACTCTCAAATTTATTACTACTACGTGTTGAGTCTAAACAATTAACACATAATGATTAGTCTTGATCGAAAATGCTCTCCTACTATTGGGATGGGTAATTAGCCATAAGAGTTTGCGCCTATGATAAACTTCAAATCCCATCTTAAAATCATCACAAAATGGGAATGAAATCTATGGACTGTGTCTTCTCTACTATCTCAACAGTCTTCTAAAAATTTAACCCAAAATAATACAAAACTCTCAAAAAGAGACCAAGGCATGAATTTTAGAGCCCACACCCAATGTAAGCCTACAACTGAAAGGCCTTGTTAATATCAAATCCGGAATAATTCTGGATCTTCCGCCCATTGTCAACCTTCACAAAAAAAAGTACTTGCTCTTCAAATCCTAGTTAAAAGAGTGCAGCATGATCTGGCAGAAAAAAAGTGGGTGCCAACCAAACACTTGATCTCGATGAAGTAAAGAAACATTTATGTTGATCATGCAACGCTTTGCATAACAAATAACCATTTTACTCTTTTTAGAATGGCATGGACATTGGGAGAAAAATGTGCCAACGTTATACAGAAAGTAATCACCTCCTTACTAAGGGAGTGCTCAAATCCCATCTCAAAATACTACTTAAAATGACACATCTCATTCTCCGATAAACAATATCTAACTTCTCTTCCATGGCGATGAGTCTAGAGTTAAAGCAGCAAGAATCTCATGTTTTATCTTTAAACTCTTCCAAGCATCGATAACAACAAGAGTCGATTAAAACCCAATTAATGGGGAAGGAAGGCATGGCACTCTAAGCAATAACGTCCTTCTTTGACATTCTTCCCTTAGAAGCAATTGACGTGAGAATGAGTAAATGCTGAGGAAAGACTATTATCTACAGAACTAATCAAATGTTGACCAAACCTCAATATTAATGTTCAACCAAGGTGTGACTTATGTTTAACATACCTAGTCATTCAATCAGGTTCTCCTTTTGATTCCAAGATCTCGGAGGGCTTGATCGTGTTCTGCATATATCTCAAACTCGCAGATCTATTCCATTCAAAATTTGCTATAATACTCAATAAGGCAAACTAAGAAATAAAGATAATTAACATAAACTTTATTGTTTGCTCCTATACAAAGCAAAATTCTCTCAAGATAGCACATTAAAGCAAAAAATATAACAAAGCCACTTCTTTTATTTTATAATTACAAATGAAATCCAACTTCCTTATGTATTTTTTTATCATTACTCAGCTAATACTACTACCGTGCCTTCCGTTTTTAACTATCTTCTCATTTTATTTCTGCAGTATTTTATTTATGATTAGAATTCTTCATATACAAATCATTAAGGCAAGAAGTTTGAGAATTTGTTATAATTCGTTCCAATTAAAGTTACCAATTAAACTTAATTGACACCTCTCCATGCAAAGTGATTTAGTCTAAACATTTGTTTTATGCATAAACTTTACTACTGGTCTACAAGCAACTCCTTTGATATGACTTTTACTATCATTCAAAAGATGCCATTTTAGCTTTCTCAATAGTGGTTTCTCTTCATTTTACGTTTCAAACTTACATCACGTGTAAATCTTGTAACTCAAATACAACTATCCTCAACTCACTGTGTTTTTCATTTTAATATTGTCCAAATCAATAAATATAGCTGGTCCAAATGTTTCTAAATGGGACTTCTCCTAAAATAAAGAAGATGTGCTCGTCACGTAAAGCACTCAGGTGGCTCATAAACAAGGAGCACCGTAAGTTTCGTTAACTTACTCAGAACTTTCCAATAAGATGTTTATGATTGGGAGAATATCAATAAATCATCAATATTTGCCTGCGTCGGCGGGTTTAGGGGCAAGAAAAAAACATCAATATCATTCCAAGTGATTGAGACAGATAAAAACACTGTAATGCTTGTTCATGGAGAATTTATAATTTATTCATGGTAAGTGGAATGAATTTAGATAAAAGGCAATTCATTTTAGACGTTGACTGCAACACTTGCAAGTAATTTGCAGCTTTCCATTATGGTTCTTCTAATTTTTTTCTGATTTCCGTTGCCAAATTAGCTTTTAAGCGCATAGAAAATGGCTTGAAATTCAAGGACTAACATACGCTGATTCAAGGTTGACAGTTACTTAAAGTGCTTTATTTTTTGGGAGAAGTACTGTCAAACAATAAAAAATTATAACTTGTTCTAAAATTTCATTCCATCACTAAGAAACTGAAATTGCTTGTAAAAAACAACAAATTTAGACTTTTCTGAGGCCAAAGTTAAAGGAAAACAGCGTAATGTAGTCATGCATACCAGCAGAGGAAAGGGGTTCACTCCGTTTGCAATCAGCAAGCCATCCTTGGAGACTGCTTGCTCTTGAATATATCGAAATTCCATCACCTTTTCCGATTACCCTCACCATTGCTAAAGAAGCAAGACGCCTTATGGGACGCCTGGCTCCCAGAACAAGCAAAGAAAACAAGGCATCTTCGCACTTCCGTTGCCACTGCACTATAATCTCCTGCGATAAAAATGACCATACATCAACAATATACTGCATTAACTGACCCTTTCTTAGAATTTTTATCGAAGCAAGACAAAGAATGAATTAGATAAAAGTACATCAAAAAATTTAAAAAAACAAAGCAATAGATCCCAAAAAGTATTAAGCCCTTCATGGCTTTATCAGTTACAAGTATCATATGTAAGCTCACGGGGCCACAATGCTGCAGTTGAATCCACTTCATGGACCAGGAATAAAAACATAACCAAACAAAGAAATCAGCGAGCCTAGCAAGTTCAATCACCTGAAAATACCACTGCTAATGATTCCTAAAGGTGTGGCGATATTTATAGCCAAAATGGAAACGATAAAGCTGAACAAGCGGATGTGGAAGTAAGGCGATGTGAACGACTCTCGAAACAATAAAAGAAGGGAATGAGAGGGATCGATCTTTCATAGGAAAGTAAAATGTAAGACCTGGGACTCTTCTTCAATGGCGGCTACTAGCGCGGAGAGGAGATCAAAGCAGAGGAGCGGGTCCGGGTGTTGCTGAGGGGCTGAAGCGACAATGGACTCTAGCTGCGCGACAAGAATGCCAAATTTGGAGAGCGGGATGCTCTCCGTCTGGCGTTTCGCCATGTGAGCGGGAGGTGGGAGCCCTCACCTCACTTTTCAGTTAAGGAATCAGATCCTTTCGAATTAGAGAAGGGAAGCTGAATAGTGTTCCAGTGCCCGCGAGCATGGAAATTAGGGCAGATGTGTCAGCAAACAGGAGACGGTCGGCAAACACGAGTCAAACGAACTTGCGAAAAATTATAAGCACCTAGGCTAAAATGCCCTCCCTAACAACTTTTTTTTTTTTTCTTTCTTTCCTAAGTGAGGCACGGCTTGAAGTTGAAGTTTTTTGTCATGTGGGACGGTGGTACTACTGATTCACGGGGCATTTTAAGTAAAATGGGGACTGCATGTTCGACCATGCGGCCTGCATTTTTTACGTTGCACATTATCAAAAGTGCCCGTACACAATCTCTCGCTTCGTTGTATGCCCTAACTTTCCCCTGCAATCTCTCGCTTCCTCTGTGATCTCTCGCTTCATCTACTATAACCTCTGGTTCTGAACTCTAGTATCCCATTCCCCTATCATTTCACGAGTGCGTCGTTTTGGTTTCACGTTTCTTTTGGATTTTGATGTCTCTCTTAGATATTTGTCTTTTTTGGTTTTTAATAGTGGTGATGGAGGCAATGATATTGGCGTTTCTATTTGTTGTGAATTTGAGAAGTTTAAGGTTCGTTGTGTTGTGGTGTTGGGTTTGTGTGGTAGTGTTGTGTTTGTTCTGCTATGGTGTTGGATTGGTTTTGTTGTGGTGTTGGGTTTGTTCTGTTGTGATGTTGGATATTTGTTGAGATGCCCTGAAATTGTGGTTGGTCGGTGTTAGATTGTCGTGGTGTTGTGTGGTGTGATGGTTTGTTATGTTGTTGTTGGTGTTGTGTTAGTCAATGTTGTGGGTGGTGTTGTGTTTTGTTGTGGGTGGTGTTGTGTTGGCCAATGTTGTTGTGTGATAGTTTGTTGTGTTGTAGATGTGGGTTGAGTTGTGTTGGCCAATATTTTGGGTGGTGTTGTTTGGCCAGTGTTGTGGTTTGCTGCTGGTTATGACTATAGGTTGTTTTGTAATGACCAGTGTTGTGGGTTGTGTTATGTTAACCAATGTTGTGGGTCGGGTTGTGATGGTCAATGTTGGGTTGTGTTGTTGTGTTAGCCAGTGTTGTGGTCATGGGTTGTGTTGTGTTGGTCAGTGTTGTGTCGATCAGTGTTGTGGTTTACTGTTGGATGTGGTTGTGGGTTGTGTTGTGATGATCAGTGTTGTGGGTTGTATTGTGTTGGTCGGTGTTGTGAGTTGTGTTGTGATGGCCAGTGTGTGGTGGTTGATGTGGGTTGTTGGCCAGTGTTGTGAGTTGTGTTGTGATGGCCAGTGTTATGGGTTTTGTTGTGTTGGTCAATGATGTTGGTTGTGTGGTGGTTTTTGTGGGTTGCGGTGGTGGTTGATTTGGGGTGATCGTTTTTGGCAATAGCTTGGGGTGGTGGTTGTGGCTTGGGTAGTGGTTTTTTGTCGGTGGGTTAGGGGTGGCTCTGGCTTGAGGTGGTTAATATGCCTTGAGATGGTGGTTGCCTTGGGGTGGTGATTTTTTGGTTGTGGTTTGGGGTGATAACTATGGCTTGGGTTGTGGTTTTTGGTTGTAGGTTGGGGTGGTGGTTGTGGCCTGAGGTTATGGTTGTGGTTGTGGTTTAGGGTGGAGGTTTTTGGTTGTGGCACGGGGTGGTGGCTTTTTGTTGTGAGTTGGGGTGGTGGTTGTGGATTAAGATAGTTAATGTGACTTGAGGTCATGGTTTTGGCTTTGGTTTGTGGTTGTGGCTTGGGTTGGAGGTTTTTGTCCATGGATTGTGGTTGTGGTTGTGGCTTGAGGTGGTTAATGTGGCTTGAGATTATGGCAGCGGTTCGGGTTTGTGGTTGTGGCTTGGGGTGGTGGTTTTTGTCTGTAGGTTGGGATGGCTGAGTGGTTTCGGTGGTAGTTTTTTTTATGGCTTGGGGTGGTGGTTTTTGGTTGTGGGTTAGGTGGTTTTTCTTGGCTTGAGGTAGTTTATGTGGCTTGAGATGATGGTTGTCGCTTGGGCTTATGGTTGTGGTTTGACGTGGTGGCTTTTTTTTGTGGGTTGGGGTGGTGATTTTTCTTGTGACTTGGGGTGATGGTTTTTGATTGTGGGTTGGGGAGGTGGTTGTGAGTTGGGGTGTTTTTCATCGATTTAGGTGGTTAATGTGCTTGAGGTGATGGTTGTGGCTTGAGTTTGTGATTGTGGCCTGAGGTGTTGGTTTTTTTTGTGGTGGTTATGGCTTAGGGTAATGGTTTTTTGCTATGGGTTGGGGTGGTGGATGTGACTTGAGGTGATGACTGTGGCTTAAGGTGATGGTTTGTAACTATGGCTTGAGCTGGTGGTTTTTGTCTCTGGGTTAGTTTTGTGGTTTTGGCTTGGGGTAGTGTTTTTTGGCAGTGAGTTACGGTGGTGGCTGTGGCTTGAGATTTTTAATGTTGCTTGAGGTGATGGATGTGGCTTAGGTTTTTAGTTGTGACTTGGGTTGTGATTTTTTTCTATGGGTTGGGGTGGTGGCTATGGTTTGAGGTGATGGTTGTGCCTTGGGTGGTGGTTATGGCATATTTTATTGCATTTTTATTTATGCAATGTTTTTATCATAATAATACAATGACTAAGATCAAAGAGGCTGGTACACCCGCATTGTGGGACAAAAAAACAAAAATAATATTTTGTGACCTTTGTCATAAGGAGATTGATATGGGAGTTAGGTCTACTGCCTATTTCAATAAGGAAGGGTGGAAAAATATTATAAAATATCAAGAAAATTACAGGCAGAGAGTACGACATGATGCAATTGAAGAACGAGTGAGATCAACTCATGAAGGTGTGACTTCTTCTGGTGGGCAAACAGTCCGGCAGATTCTACTGCCGACAATGATTGAGAACAAATAACATCTCTGGAGGACAGTGTAGCTTGTGACGTACATCGTCTGCATTTAAAAAAAATATTATCATATTATTGAATGCAATTTTAATAGTTTTTTTAACAATCTTGATACTAACTATTAAGAGAGGTGTATATCTTATTTTTGTATTATTCTGATATGGATTTTTGCTTCTGAAGTATAAAATATATGGTTGTGATAGTTCTATTACAAACAACATTACTACACATGGGCAGAATGATTATTTGTCCAGAAACAGTTATCGCACAACAATTTTAAAACCACATAAAACAAACAGTCAGCTAGCTTATCTAAAGCAGCTTCCTGGGGCAGCTATTGCGCAGCAGCTTATTGATAAGTTGCAGCTACCCCAAACAAACCCTTAGAGTCGCAACAAGAACATGCCGATACCATAAAAACCATTCACAAAATAAATTTGTCAATACCACATCTCAATGGCAAACAAACTTTGACCTTCTTTCCCAATGCACCATCTACCTCCGAGCTCATCATACGCAAAAGCACAATGAGGCTGGATTCATTCCTCGAAGGTCCTCTCACGTTGTCGCAACTTCCTCCTATCGCGATGAGATAAGTGAAGGACTTCATAAGATATTTGGTTCCTTTCCTCTTCACCTCTGTGAGATAAAGGAATACTTTTTCTGAGTCATGGTGCTTCTCTAAGGATACGAGGTCCTTGGTTTAGCTGCTTGCACAGAGAGGATGGATCTAATGGAAGGGGAGGTGGCCACCTTATGTGGAGATTTTGTTACTCTTCGAGAGGAGACAATCATCCTCTGGGTTGAGGTGGCGCACCTTTGCTCGGAATTGATGAAGGTTCAGAAAGCATACTCTTTCTCTTGGGTTCAAGCGGAGATCGGGTGAGCCAAACGATTTAAGCTGAGGCTTAGGCTATAAGAGGTTGCTTCACTGAGAGTTTGTCTCGGATGAAGTTGTGAACGGTAATCTTGTAAAGTTCTTCCTCTTGTTGCTTTCTAAGCAATTTTTTTTTCTTTTTCGTTGTAACCTGCATTTAATGTAAATAAAATAATATTTTTTATAATTTTAATTAACTCCATACCTCAAAGTTCATGTTGATTTTATCGTCACATCACCATGTCCTATGTCAGCAGAGGAGTGTTTCACGTTCTCCCTCATTGTATAAATAAGCATGTGTTATTCTTAGAAATACTTTTCCTTCCTTTTCCTTTGATTTCTTGTCATCTCCTTTAC
This sequence comes from Papilionanthe hookeriana x Papilionanthe teres, assembly GCA_022702705.1. Lineage (NCBI taxonomy): Eukaryota > Viridiplantae > Streptophyta > Magnoliopsida > Asparagales > Orchidaceae > Papilionanthe > Papilionanthe hookeriana x Papilionanthe teres. Next base: position 55,922,911 of record CM040424.1, read on the forward strand.
CTCCTGTATGATAGCTCCAAAGTTTTGTAATGAAACTTTGGGCTTGATCGCCGCTATCTAAACCCAATATTGTTGGTAAGGTAAGAGATACAAGATTTGTACATTCTCAGTCATTTGATCCAACTCTGAGTGGCAACAACCAAGGAGCGGGACTCATACAGGTTCAGAGTCTACCTAATTTAAAGACTAGTTTAAATAGGGTTTTCGACTGTCATTATTCAAGAAGCTTCGATCAATATTGATTAGGTATTTGGTCAATCCGGTGCAGGTTCTCCTAATTTCATAGGCGACAATTATGACCTTCATTCTTTTACGTCGGAGGATGAAGATCGTGTAGATGATCACATTACTTAGCCATTCCTTTTCCTTTTATATCGATCAGGATGGATATATCCAATTACTATTGTCTGCAAGATTTAGCTGTCGGGGCTAGAAAATAAGGTTAAGTCCATGAAGGCCAACTTTTTTTTTCTCCTACACAAGTGAATGGGGGATCATAGAGAGATGTTAAGAAAGTAATGTTATGTCAGGGCACCTTCAGGATCATAGAGAGCTAATCGAGGGTTCGTGCCTCTTCCTGTTTCAGTACTTGACCCTATGGTGGTCGACCTCATGATTTGCTTGGATGAAGAGGATACTATAACAGAGGGGTTGTGGACTGCTTTTGAAAATTGCGAGGTAGCTGACGCACCTAAAAATCGCTTGATTTTTCATATACATTTGATGCTTACTATTAATGATATTGTACTGTAAAAAAATATATTTTGCATGTTTTTTGTTTTAGGTACAAGAAATGGACTTTTTGAGAAAATGAAGCAAAAACGGTGCAGTTTTAAGCAAAAACGAGCAAGAAAACAAGTTTTGGCTTGGAACATTTTAATATGTCTTTCTATGTTTATTTAATTTTACACTTCTTTCATATTTTTTAATGAAACTACACTTTAAGTAAAGGTTGTTTTCATGCTTATTTTGTAGGTCTATCTGTTAGAAATGCAACACAACTAAAACGGGGTGAAACAGAGCCAAACAGAGAGAAACGATGGATCTGCTACAAACCGAAGGCGACCAAATCGGCGTCGGCAGTGCCCAAATAAAAAAAATGACGAAAATAAGGCGCCGACGGCGCCCGAGATAGCTTGGATGCGATTTTGGGGGTTATGGTCGAGATTCAATGTATTTGGACGATTTTTGGAAGAGTGTTTGAGGCATATCTTGGAAATTCATCCATACACTTTAAAAGAGTGATTTGATGTAAGAAAAAAAGAGGAATGTTAATAAAAATGTGGAGAATGCTTAGAGATATTAGAATATGAGTAGAAATGTAGATTTCTACCTTTCTAGAGAGCTTGGATAAGGTATTTTGAGAGAATTTGTAAGAGATTGTACTAGCATTGCAATGATCGGTGGGAGACTTGTGGGAGAGATTTTCATCTCTCTTTCAAGGGAAAAAAGATAAGTATTGTGTTATTCATTGTCTTATGATTTTGTAAACACTTATCTAGTAGATTTGTTTTGATGTAATGAAATTTTCTGTTGTGTTTTCTTTGTGCTTTGTGATGTCTTTTCTTACTCTTTCTTCTTGTTTGGAAATACTTGGTGAGAAGATTATGTCATGGTTTTCATTTTACTTTTCTTTTGTGATAAGTAGGATTCATTCCTTATTTTGTAGGACTATCTGTTGGAACGCAATGCAACTAAGATGGGGCGAAACAGAGCCAAACAGAGCAAAATGATGGAGCTGCTGCAAACCGGCACCGAAGGCACCCAAATCGACGCCATCGGCGCCCAAATCAAAAAATGAATAAAATAAGGCGCTGACGGCGCTCGAGACAATTTGGACGCGATTTTGGGGGTTATTGTCGAGATTCAATGTATTTGGACGATTTTTGGAAGGGTGTTTGAAGCATCTCTTGGAAATTCATCCCTACACTTTAAAGGAGTGATTTGATGTCAGAAAAAAGAGGAATGTTAGGAAAAATGTGGAGAATGCTTAGAGATATTAGAATAGGAGTAGAAATGTAGATTTTTACCTTTCCGGAGAGATTAAATAGGGTATTTTGAGAGAATCTGTAAGAGATTGTATTAGCATTGCAAGGATCAGCGGGAGACTTTGTGGGAGAGATTTTCATCTTTCTATCAAGGGGAAAAAGCTAAATATTGTGTTATTTATTATCTTATGATTTTGTAAACACTTGTCTAGTGAATTTGCTTTGATGTAATGAAGTATTCTGTTGTGTTTTCTTCGTGCTTTGTGATGTCTTTTTCTTACTCTTTCTTCTTATTTGGAAATAGTGGGTGAGAAGATTATGTCATTGTTTTCATTTTACTTTTCTGTTGCGATAAGTAGGATTCATGTTTAGAATATTGAGATATATGCTAAAAGAAACTTTAATTATAAATGTGATGGTTTTTACTTGCACTTCATTTACATTTCAATATGGGTCTGTTGTAGTGTTAAAATTTATTGTAATTACATTAAGACATGAGATGGCAGTGTAATTCTCAACAAAGTGGAATCACATTCAATGTACATATGAGTGATGTACTTTATGGGGGTTGGGTGCAGATAAATAGGAAAATATACCTTGAATGGCGTAGGATTGGAGATTTTAGGGTGACAGACTAAAATCCCCCATTCAGTCCTAGCGTTTGGAAATTAAAGCAAGAGTTAGCCTTCAGGCGTGGGGAAATGAGAGCTCTGGAGTGAGAGTCAATATCCTCCCAGCCTAACCACAGATTTAGAGACCAAACCTTGGATTAACCAATGTTTTTTATAGCACTCGGAAGAGGGTAAAGAATATGGTTGCTTCTATTTGACATATACAATTTTTAATGTATCTCATTCATATACATTATCTAATTCGTTAGATAAGAACAATAGTTTTTTAACATCTTAAAATTCTTCAAACTAATTTATCCAGAAAGGGTTATCTTTAAAATTAATATTTTACTTTAGGTGTAGTTATTAGTTGTTTTAAAATTAAGACTTACCTTTAGGAGTATTTGTTAGAAAAACTAATTAAATCGACCTTCCAAACTAAAGTCTGATAGTATTATACTCGAATTTGACTAAGAATCTCTTACTTCGCTTCCCTATGGGATCGATAAACGGGACTTCATTAGAGCTCTGTATTACTCAAACGATGTGTATACTTGCATAGAACCTCTAGTGTGTGCTCATACTTACGAACACAAAACACGCAGAGAAATAGCACACACCGGAGGTGCATTATGTTTTTGGCGTCGTTGTCGGGGAAGCTTCGGTAGGAACTTTAAAAGAATTTTAGTTAAACCTGTAAGACATAGATTTGGAATCTATAGTATTATTATATAATGTGTTTAGTTATTGTGTGTTTATTTAAAAAATAAAAAAATACCAAAAATATTTTTGATATATATCTTATTAGTTAAGTCTTTAAATTTGTATGCGTAGTTCAGGAGGTGCAGTCATTGAATTTTACGACTCAGATTTAGAGGGAACTTTTAGGAGGATGATAAATCAGAAAAGACTCTACGAATTTATTGTAGAAATGACATATCGATAATATAATGAATATTTAGACTTGAATTATAATGTTAATAGTTTTGAAAGAGTAAACCCCAAGAGAGTGGCAAATTTTCAAGAAAATATGCTTAATATTTTAATTTCTCGGGTTGTTAATATTGAGAGGAAGTTAAATTAATACATAAAGAATTATCCTCATGGTCCCTCAGTTATTAATAAAATTTCATTTGGACAATTAATTGAGCCTAACTATTTTGAAACTAGCCTTGAGATACATAATCCTTATTCCGATTATTACAATTCAGATTTGGAAGATTATTCAAATTTTAACCCGAATAATAATTTTGTAGGAGAAAAACAATTTTGGGAAGATAATCAATATAATAAGACTTGTAATTGGAATAACCATGGTGATTTTAATGATGAACTCTCTTTTCCACATAATTTTAACTTTAATCCACAAAATGAGGAATATGAGTCACTATTAGAGGAGGAAGTTAATCAAATACAGGTCAGTTGGAAAGTCAATGGGCCAAATAAGGAATATGGAAGATCAGTGGGGCAGATTATCAATGCAAATAACAATTAACCCTAGAAATTTTACCTAGCGACCCTCAGATAAACCTTAAGCAGATGAATGATGAGCAATTTAAAGTTATTGAACTAATATTTAGAAGAGAATTCGAGGATATGTTTCAAAAGAACTTTGAGTTGAGAGATGAGGATAAGAAGATTGAAAGACCGATGGAATAAATTCTTAAGGAATTAGAAAAACCTATTTCATCTACTAAGATAAATATAAAAAAGATCACCTCTACCATTTAATCAGTGCCAAAGGGAAGAATTAAAAAACAAACCTGAACAAAAGAGTAACATAGAAGAAATTGATCCAGAATATGAATTATTTAGAGAGAATCTGATCCAAAATTTGGGAGATCTTGAATTATTATATAAAGATCCATTTCTTATAAATTTCAAGGAATATATTATTATGAAAATTGAGAAAATTAATAGAAGAATATTTGATCTAAAAAGAAATATAAGGAATAATGGTATGAATCAATATGAAAAGGAAGGGCTGAAAAAAAAATAAAATTCGAGGATTTTGTAGGAATCCCTAGAACTGGAAAAGATTGAACGATTGATCGAGTATTACTTAACTGAAATTTTGATCCAGGAGGAATCATTTCTCATGTTGGCGATGTTAAACCAAGTACTTTATGGGAGACAACCAATAATAATCTGTGTGGTTTGATTTAGTATGCTTGAGAGTCATGATTGTTATTGTTGTATTGTATTTACTTTAGTATGGATTGATCAGTTTGATTGCTATTGGTGGATATTTAGATTGTTAGTAGTTTGATTTAATCTTTGTGTGTCATGAGGGAGGTGATTCCTTAACTTCTTATTATGGTTAGACTTATATGTTTTTTTGTAGTAGTTGGATTGACGAGTCCACTATGACCCGAGTCTCACTCGGACTTGAGTTTTACAAGAGACATCATGAATTTGAATAGTGACAGTTCCATCTTAATTTTGTTATTTCCTTTCTCTAACTTTATTTTTCTTTGGTAGGAGAGATGAACCTATTTGATGAATAACTTGTAGATGATCTTACACTATGATTTATAATTGTTAGAGGTGCTTAATTAAAGAGATTAGATGATGCTTGAGATTAGTGTCGGGAACCAATATATCAGGGATAATCTTATTTTTGGGATTATAATCTATAAAATCATTTAAAATGTACATAATTTATTAGTGTAATGATTTTGTTAGAATTTGGAAATAAGGTAGTGAGATGCGACGAGTTAATGGAAGAATTAACCTCATTTATCATATGTGTTTTTTTGTGTTACAATTTTATATAGGACTTGAATAACATTTTTAAATTATCATGCTGATACATGCAATGCTAGTTTGGCTTTTGTTTAGTCAATTTCATTTTGGTATGATTAGTTTAGATTTACTTTCTGCTACATGATTACGATCCTTATTTTGTAGGTCTATATATTAGGAACACAACACAACTGAAATGGGGTGAAATGAAGCTGAAACGGTGGAGCTGCGGCAGGCCAGCATCGTCGGTGCCCAAATCCAAAGAATGACAAAAATATGGCATCGACGGCGCCCAAAACGGCACCGACGGCGCCCAAGACAGTTTGGACGCGATTTTGGGCTGTTATTGTCGAGATTCAATGTATTTGGATAATTTTTAGAAGGGTGTTTGAGGCATCTCTTGGAAATTCATCCCTACACTTTAAAAGATTGATTTGATGTTAGAAAAAAGAGAGGAATGTTAGGAAAAATATGGAGAATGCTTAGAGATATTAGAATAGGAGTAGAAATGTAGATTTCTACCTTTCTAGAGAGATTGAAGAGGAGATTTTGAGAGTATCTATAAGGGATTGTACTAGCATTGCATGGATCGGCGGGAGAATTTGTGGAAGAGATTTTTATCTTTCTTTCAAGGGGAAAAAACTAAGTATTGTGTTGTTAATTATCTTATGATTTTGTAAATACTTATCGAGTAGATTTGCTTTGATGTAATAAAGTTTTCTGTTGTGTTTTCTTCGCACTTTGTGATGTATTTTTCTTAATATTTCTTCTTGTTTGGAAATAGTGGCATGAGAATATTATGTCATTGTTTTCATTCAACTTTTCTTTTACAATGAGTAAGATTTATGTTTAGGATATTTAGATGCATGCTAAAAGAAGTTTTATTTATAAATGTGATGATTTTTACTTGCACTTTATTTATATGATAATACGGGCTCGTTGTAGTCTTAAAACTTGTTGTAATTACATTAAGACCCGAGAGGGAGGTGTAATTCTTAACAAAGTGGAACCACATTCAATGTTCATGAATGAGTGATGTAGTTCATGGGGGTTGGGTGTAAATAAATAAGGAAATATACTTTGATGGGCGTATAATTGGAGATTTTTGGGTGACAGACTAAAATCCTCAATTTGGTCCTAGTGTTTGAAAACTAAAGTGAGAGTTAGCCTTCAGGTGAGGGGAAGTATGAGTTCTAGAGTGAGAGTCAGTATCCTGCCAGCCTAACCACAAATTTAAAGACCAAAACTTGAATTAGTTAATGTTTTTTATAGCGCTCAGAATAGAGTAAAGAATATGAATGTTTCTATTTGGCACATACAACATTTAATGTATCTCATTCTTAAATATTATCCAATTCGTTACATAAGAATAATAGTTTTGAACATCTCAAAATTCTCCAAACTAATTTATCCATAAAGGGTTATCTTTAAAATTAATATTTTTCTTTAGAAGTAGTTATTAGTTGTTTTAAAAGTAAGATTTACCTTTCGGAGTATTTTTTAGAAAAAAACTTAATATTTTCCTCTAGGAGTAGTTCACCAGGTGCATTGAGATGGACTTGATCAGTTAGCAACAAGCCTCCAATAATTGTTTGAGCTTTGCCCACGACTGGGTGATCCCCATGTTGTTGCTTTTGTGCATGTTCCTCCCAGTAGGACCATTATCAATACCAGTTATTTTGTTTTACACAAATCAGCCAAGATATCCCTATAGAATCAATCTTTCAATTTCTTCATTAAGCTGCTTACATGCTTCAGTAGTGCGGTGGTGCGAATTTTTTAATTTGCCAAAATTTATGAACTTATATATATTGATTTTGTTTTCTAATGAGTCACACAATTAAACGCAAGTATATGTATCGCTCAATAATACATGGCTCTAGCGGAGTCCTGGATATCGACCCCATAGAGAGGCAATTAATTTTATGGTGTAGCTAAAAAATCACTTATCGAATCACAGCATAATTTCAAGTAAGTTCAATTCTTAAAATAAAGACAAACAATTGTAAAAATTACTCCTACCAAAGTACGTTCTAACATTCTAGCAAATTAAACTAACACAAGACTAAAGTTATAACAAAGTTCAGTTGTAAGAAAGAATCTTCCTCCCCTCCAATTATAATATGATGATTTTTGTGACATAGATCAGTGATGGAAATGTATTGTATCAAATAGGAGCATTCATATTCTTTACCCTTTTCCAAGCGCATAAAAAACATTGGCTAATCCTAAGTTTAGTCCCCAAATCCGTAGTTAGGCTGAGAGGATACTGACTCTTACTCCAGAGCTCCCACTTCCCTTCCCCTGAAAGCTAACTCTCGCTTTGGTTTCCAAACCCTATGACCAAATTGAGGATTTGAGCCCGTCACTCTGAAATCTCTAATTCTACACCCATCAAAGTATATTTCCCTATTCATTTGCATGCAATCCCCATGAATTACGACACTCATTCATGGACATTGAATGTGACCTTCACTTTTGTTATGAAACTCATAATCCTTTCGAAACATATGCTTCCAAACAAATTTTAATAATTTAATTGGCTAGATCAAAAAGTAAATGAAGTTTCAAGTGAAAAGGTCATCGCAAATTCTCCATAATAAATCAACACATCATTTACATATCACAACATCAACACATCACATGAAAAGGACGATAACAAAGAAATCTACTCAAGACTCATGAGGAAAAGATGACAAAACATAGATTTTATATATAGAAACAACGCCAATTTACAGATACTTTGGACACAAAAGGAGGAAAATAGAGCCGGACGGCCCCCTATCCTGCGCCGGTCCCGCGCCCTATCCCGAATTCAAACTAGATTCAATGTATTTAGCCGGATTTTGGAGGGTTGCTTGAAGAAACTCTTGGGAAATCAGTTATGGTCGGATTTAAACTACTTTAAAGCCAAATTTAGAAAGGGGGAGAGAGTGAGGAGAGAGTGTCTTTTCATTTTGTTTAGGAAACTAGGGTTTGTGCTCTATTCTAAGGAGTGTAGGTGGAGAGAGAAAGTGAGATTTATTCTTCCTTACTTATCTAAAGAGATAATTGTGAGTTGTTGTGAATAAAGAAGATGAGTCAAAGAAATTCCTTAAAATTCGCTTGGGGAAGTGTTTGAGATAAGTTGTCTTTTCTTTACTATGTTTGTATAACGTTGCTTTAATATATAAAGTCTATGTTTTGTCGTCTTTTGCTCATGAGTCTTGAGTAGATTTATTTGTCTTTCTCCTTTTCATGTAATGTGTTGTGTTGTGATATGGAAATGATATACCGATTTATTATGGAGAATTTGTGATGACATTTCACTTCAAACTTCATTTACTTTTTGATCTGACCAATTAAATTATTAAAACTTGTTGGGAAACATACGTTCCGAAAGGATTATGAGTTCCACAACATAAGTGAATGTCATATTCAATGTCCATGAATGTGTGACGTAGTTCACGGGTGTTGAGTGCAAATAAATAGAGAAATATATTTTGATGGGCGTAGAATTAGAGATTTCAGAGTGAAAAGCTCAAATCTTCAATTTGGTCATAGGGTTTGGAAACCAAAGCGAGAGTTAGCCTTCAGGGGAAGGGAAATGGGAGCACTGGAGTGAAAGCCAGTATCCTACCAGCCTAATGATCCACTGAAAAATTTGATAGCTTTTTACTATCCATTTCATACCTGTTTTTTATGATATTTCACTTTAAAGAAATATATGTTTTCATGATTTCATGCAGGTACAATGATTTTAGGCCTTTGGAGCAAAAGTAAACAAAAAGGAGCAAATTTGGAGTGAAAAAGAACAAAAATGCATTTTATTGAACTAGCGCCGAACGGCGCTGTCACCAGCGCCGGACAACGCCCTATCCCGATTTTGAACTAGATTCAATGTATTTGGCCAGATTTTGAAAGGTTTCTTGAGGAAACTCTTGGGAATTCAGTTTTAGTCAAATTTAAACACTTTTGGAGCCAAATTTCAAAGGGGGAATAAAGGACAAGAAGAGTTTAGAGTTTAGAGAGTTTCTTTCCATTTTGTATAGGAAGTTAGGGTTTGTGTTTTCTCTTCTAAGGAGTGTGAGAGGAGAGGGAAAGTGAGAGATTTCTTCTTTCTTACTATTCTAAAGAGGGAATTGTGTGTTGTTGTGAAGAAAGAAGATGAGTCAAAGAAATTCCTTGTTTTGGGGAAGAGTTTGAGATAAGTTGTCTTTACTTTACTCTGTTTGTATGACGTTGTTTTTATATATGAAATTCATGTTTTGTCATCTTTTCCTTATGAGTCTTGAGTAGATCTCTTTGTCTTTCTCATTTTCATGTGATGTGTTGATGTTGTGAAATGGAAATGATATGTTGATTTATTATGGAGAATTTGTGATGACCTTTTCACTTTGAACTTCATTTAGTTTTTGATCTGGCCATTTTAATTGTTAAAACTTGTTGGGAAACATATGTTCCGAAATGATTATGAGTTCTACAACAAAAGTGAAGCTCACATTCAATGTTCATGAATGAGAGATGTAATTCATGGGGATTGAGTGCAAATAAATAGGGAAATATACTTTGATGGGCGTAGAATTGGAGATTTCAGAATGACAGACTGAAATCCTCAATTTGGTCCTAATGTTTAGAAATTGAAGCGAGAGTTAGCCTTTAGGTGAAGGGAAGTGGGAGCTCTGGAGTAAGAGTCAGTATCCTCTCAGCCTAACTACGGATTTGGGGACTAAACTTAGGATTAACCAATGTTCTTTATACGCTGAAATATGAGTAAAGAATATGAATGCTCTTATTTGGCACAATACATTTGCATCACTGATCTATATCACAATAATCATCACATTATCATTGGAAAGGAGGAAGAATATTTCTTGCAACTGTGCTTTATTATAATTTAGTCTTGTATTAGTTTAACTTGCTAGAATTTAGAACATGCTTAGTAGAAATAGTAACTGAATCAGTTTGTCTTTACTTTAAGAATTTAACCACCAGCAATTGTGTTGTGATTCGATAAGTGATTTCTATGCTGCGCCATAAAATTAAAGCCTCCATGTGGGATCGATAACCAAGATTCCACTAGAGTCTTGTATTACTTGAGTGATATGTATACTTACGTTAATTGTATGACTCATTATCATCTAAATCAATATATATATATATATATATATATATATATATATATATATATATATATATATATATATATATATATATCTGAGTTCTTTAAATTTTTGCAAATTAAAAAGTCGCACCACCTAACCGCAGATTTGGGGACTCAACTTAGGATTAGCCAATGTTCTTTATGCGCATGAAAATGGTAAAGAATATGAATGCTCTTATTTGGTACAATACATTTGCATCGCTCATCTATTTCACAAAAATCATCATATTATAATTGGAGAGGAGAAATATTTTTTTTTTACAACTGAACTTTGTTATAACTTTAGTCTTGTGTTAGTTTAACTTTCTAGAATGTTAGAACGTACTTTGGTATAAGTAGTAACTACAATTGTTTATGTCTATTTTAAGAATTGTAATTACTTGTAATTATGTTGTGATTCAAGAAGTGATTTATATTCTACGCCATAAAATTAATTGCCTCCCTGTGGGATCAATATCCAGGACTCTACTAAAGCTCTGTATTACTTGAGCGATACGTATACTTGCGTTTAATCGTGTGACTCATTAGAAACTATATATATATATATATATATATATATATATATATATATATATATATATATATATCTGAGTTCATAATTTTGGCAAATTTAAAAAGTCGCACCACTCGATGATGGTTAACTTTGGTTGATGGCGATCGACAGCGGTTGACGGTGATCGACGGTGGTCTATGGGGGTCGATGACTTTCGGAGGTGGTCGACGGCGGTCGACGACGACGACGACGATCGACGGTGACATAGGTGGTGTTGGACTTCAGCTTCTTCTCAAAGCTTTATGTTCTGTCTCAAACCTCCAACCTTCTCATCATGAGACAGACGATACTCTATTTGTAGTGTTATGAGTACATTCGTTTAATCTTCTAAATATGTTTGAAAAAACTTGCGAGAGTCTTAGTCTTAGCTTGATTTGGATCGGATTGAACTAACTTTGGTAATATTTGGTTCTTCTTGTCAAGCTGGTCAATGTGACTATTTGTTTGCTGAAATCGAAGCTCTGGACGAGTTTTTATCGATGCTTGAATATTTATTGCTTAAATAACCGTCTTGAGTACCGTGTCATGCCCGATATTCGCATCATATGATGGAGATTTATTGGAGATGTATCACTTAGTATAAACTCAATCAAATCAAAAGGCTACCGTTGGGTATAAGTGTAATCAAACACCAACCCTTGAAGATCAATAAAATTGAGACATTAAATTGATAGGATGAAAAACATGCAACTTATGCAAATAATAATAATAATAATAATAAGATACTATTAAAAGTATTTCAGAGGATATTGAGATATGAAAATGTTACTTGGACTTATAATAGAGAAGTGCATGTGACCCTAAACATGCACCTGATGCAATGTCAGGTGCAAAATACACACAGCGTTTTCACTATTCCTCAAAGATTGGTTCTGTGTATAATTTATGTTTTAATTTTTGAAAAAAAAAACAAAATGTTTTGAAAATCAAGATTCATACATGACTGTCATTTTAAGGGATGAAATATAATTCTTAATTAATTTATTTTTTAAAATAATAATAATAGGACTTTCTATACTAAAAGTTCAATATTCGGCTTAAAGATTTAACAAAAATAAGTAATTACAGATAATTGTCTAAAATCACATGTTTATGTTACCTCAAATTTTTAATAGCATACAGAATATATATATATATATATATATATATATATATATATATATATATATATATATATATATATATATATATATATATATATATATATAAATGCTAATTATCACATTAATCAAGTAAAAATTCAAAGATGTGTAAATTGAATAAAACATCTCTTAATTAAAAAATTTGGAAAATTTAAATTATTAATTAAAATTGTTAAGCATACAAAATTAATTTTAAAATTCCACATTAATTTAAGGATATATGAAATCATATAAGATTCCTTTTTTTGGAAAATTTAAATTAAAAATCTATTTTTCACATCTTCACTTTTTTATTGGAGAAAATTAGATAATAAAATACCGATCTCGGGTGAACGGTGGTCGGCGATGGCATAATAATAGTGATTGTGTGATGTTAACAGACCAGTGACAATCACTGATAGTGGAATCTTAGGACATCTTATAAAGTAATAAAGTTCTTTATATCTTTAAGTTTTTTTTAATTTTAAATATTTTCACGTAAATAATGAGGCTTAATTTACACTCTTTTGTAGTAAAATTTAAATTATTTTTTTGGTAGCCTTAAAACACTCTAACATGGGACCTTTGTTAATTCCCTTAATTAGAGCTTACTCATTAATTCGTCATTTAAATGATTTAGCTATCTCAAATTAAAGATATTGAATTTATTAGATTGATTTCGTTGAGAAGTTCAATTCTATTATCAGATGAAAGATTTGGTCAGCCTCTGATGTTAGAAAAAAAATTACATCAGGACTCCGCATGTAGAGCTACATGCGGAGCGTGATCTCAGCAACACACGACACACACTAAAGGATGTATGGGAGTGGGCCTCACTATAATTAAAAAAACAAAAAAACAAAAAACAGTTCAAGTGGGGTTGATGTGCAGCTGAGATTAGGCTCTGCACGTAGCTCTACATGTTGAGTCCTGATGTAATATTTCTTCCTAATGTTAAGAGATCCTTGTTTTGCGCGATATTATATGCGTTTTGGTTATCAAACTCACCACTCAATTCATATGTACTGACACATTTAATAGTTAATATTCCATATCCACATGCAGAACACTCAATTCTTTAATCTCACGTAAAAAATACCTTTTTTTCTTACCTTTAAAGTTAAATACATTTTTTCATGCATAGGTTAATGATGATAGCTGACGAGTGAAACATAAGGTTGTCTCAACCACGTAAAAGAAATAAAAATATTCTAGGCTTATTCAAAGAGAACACAAGTCCATAGAATACGACAGTTCAACAACCTTCGCCAATTCGCCTGAATTGGACACGTCCTCAATTTGCATCTATTCGCCTTAACATCAGAGGCAAAACCAAGATCCACCCCTGATGTTAAGAAATCCTTATTTTGAGTAATATTGTCAACATTTTGATCATCATACTCACCACACAAATCATATGTACTCACATGTTTAATTTGATATTCATTCATAACACTCAAAATCTTTAATACGAAGTAAAAAATAAAATTTTTTTTCTTACCTATTTTAAAGTGAAAGACATCTCTTCATGCATAAGCTAATAACACCAATGTGTGATAAATGTAAATATAAATTTTCGGTGTGTATCAATAAATGCCAAAAGACCAGCAAAACATAAGAGCGTCTCAAGCACATAACAAGAACAAGAAATACTTCGAACAAATTCGAAATGAACACGAGTCAATAGAAGTTGGTAGCTCGACAATCTTCGTCAATTTGACTCAACTCAACAAGGACTTGATTTGCATCGTCTAGGGAAAAAAAATGATTTTGGTCGACTTACTTTTTGTCAATGCGATAGTATTTGCCACACCCAGAGATGCATCATCCTACTTCATAATGATTCATGATGTAAGAATTTTTTTATCGCGTGATAATTTGTATGACCTCCATTTGACGTGATTGCTCCTGGGCTATAAATGAGAGAAGCCATCCCACTGGGAAAGGGGATGCATTTCATCTCCTTCGATCAACTACTATATCATCTTCACCCCTTTCTTTTCTCCCACAAACTTTGCCTGGATGGATTGGGGCCATTGACATTTAAGAATTCAACATCATATATAAAGCAAAAATCTTTCAACTAATTCTTTTTTTCATATACAAATAAGCTGAACATATAAATAAAAAATTAAGTTTTGATATTAGATATGAAAATTCATCGGAATTGAGGCTATTAAAAAAATAAAAAGCTATTAATATTTTCTCTCAATTGAGCGAGAAATTATTGCATTAGGACACCTTATATAAATTTGCATCAGCCGTCTAATAATAGAAATCCACCTGATAATTTAGAGCCATTATTCCATACGGAGAACGTAAGCAGTCTGCACGCAGCTCCCCAATACCTATCCAATACCCTACCAATACCCATCCAATACCAACCTAATAGCCAATACCCAATACCTATCCAATACTCACCCAGTAACCTTAAAATCTCAAAACACATCCAATACTCATCCAAAACACACTCGGTACCCTTAAAATCCACACCCAACATTGCATCCGGATGGAATAAGGCTCTGTTTGGCGCAACTGCTAAACTATCGACACTTGTTATTGCTTGTCATCTGTAGCAGAACATTGTGAGAAGCATTATGGGAAGGATTAGTTTGTCTGTTTGGTGCAGCTATCTAAAACAATTGTGAAGTACATTGTTTAGGAAAAATGACCATCCTGCCCCTGTATTGTAAAAATGTTTAAAAAATGAATTTAAGCGTCACATTCTCGTAACTTTAGCAGCAGAAATTTATTTCTAAGCAGAACAGACTGTGCTAGCAACTATTTGCCATAAGTAGAATAATTCTTTCAAGTGATTGAAACATTAATAAGCGACAAACAATGAGAATCCAATCCTGGAGCAAAATGATATCCATGGAATAAACAATAGCATTAAATGCACATTTCTCAAACTTCATTTTCTTTTTTTGCTGATTCAAAGCTACAGGTAGAGCACTCCACTGTGCGAGCTCAACTATGACATAGAATTTGCATATCCACGGATAAATATCCATAAATCTCAGTGGTAATTGCAACACTGGTTACCTAAGAATAACTTGGACATCCAAAGATGTTACATCATCACCATTGGAAGCATATGGATATCATCAACTAATTAATTCTTGCACACATACCACACAATTCTTATGTATTTACATATATAACACCCTTGGTTTGATATTATAGTTACAACACCTTCACGTGACTCAAATTTGAGTGGTATACACGTGAATATAAATGTTTAGGTGTTAGATATGTAAAGCACAATTATAGGTGCTTCAAAAATGGATGGAAGTGTCGGATGTAAATCCTGCTACCAAACAGTCCCTTAGATTGCTGCTCTATAAATAATTCAATGCCTCATTTTTACAACATCTAAAATTAGAAAATACAAATGTTCCTAAAGGTTATCTTCGTGAGCTAATTATTAACCCACATGCATCATAGAATTAAAAAAGAAAAAAAAGTAGAGAAGAATAGTGAGAAAGTGGGGAATGCTTTTCAGAACTTACGGGAGGATAAAGCATCAAATTCAAAGAAGTGGTGATCACAAGGGAGATGTCCACTGAGTGGCAAAAGCCTTCAAGAAGAGATTCGAGCATCGTAGGGAAGAGAAATAGAAGATGGAAGTCCTCACCTAAAGGGAAACTGGAATCAGCTGGGCCAAAACAAACTGGCCCTTAAGCACCATTATTAGATCATCAATTACCTAACCATAGCCATTCAGCAGTCTAGAGAACACCATCAAATAATATAGAAATTTGCTCATATGAAATACATTATATCAGCACAGATTTTTGAAAAGCATGGACCCATTCTCTATAGGATCAATACCGCAAGCATGTTTACACAACTAAAAACTAACTATAAAAAACAATTAAAGCAACTCAAAACTCATAATAACCATGTGCTCATCTTAACAAAAAAGATATACACATTAGACTTTCAGATATACCCATTCTCATCCATCTTTGAATTTCCATTGGAATCCAATCAAGTTGTAGAAACATTGGATTGAATAAAAAAAGGAAGATTTACATACATGCCTCTCAATTCTTATGTATTTACATAAGCATTATGTGCTACGTATGTAAATACCCCAGGATAATTTTATTTGACAAAATCCATATCATTTAATTGCTATATGTGTAAACATGAAAGTTTAGGTGTAGACATTTAACTACATAAGATCACCGCTATGTATGTAAATGCCCCAAAATAAATTTATTTGACAAAATCCATGATGGACGATCACGAGTAATAGTAAAAAGTTCCACAGATGAGAACAAAGACAAAATATAACTTCAAATTCTCGATAAAAAGAACAATATCAGAATGGTCTTAAGTGTATTTATGCTCTTTACTGTAACTATAATACAGATATCTCAATATACCATGAAGCATCAATATAGTAAGCTCATATTAGATAATATTACTTTGATAATATTACTTTCCAATGACTAAACAACAGACAACATAGCAATAAAAGCTACTTGTATAGTTAAATATATTTCAGTTATAACATATTTTTTTAGAAGAATTACATACATACCGCTCGGTTTCTATGTATTTACATTTCTAACAACTAAAATTAAATTTTTAAACACATAACCTCGGCCTGATTGGAGGGCACACCCTGCCCTTCCAATCTCTTCACCTGCCAACAAATCAAATAAATTCACAAGAATTCTTTTTCTTGGCATTACATCAAACATCTTACATTTACACAAACTCGATAGAGAGAGAGAGATAAGCAAAAACCTACCAGTCCCAAGGCATCCACCAGAAATGCCCTCTTCCCATTTCCATTCAACATGGCAAGTTCTGAGATCTCGCGGATTTGATTACTTGAAGATGTCAACGCCATCCATACTCTCCGGCGAGCAATCGCCACCGCCGCCATCCGAATCTCTGCAATAGCACAGTTGAAAGTAGGAGAAGCGAACGAGGACTATGCCGTCGCAGCAGGCTTCTTCATCCTTCTCCTGTCCTGTGCCACAGCGGTGGCCATAGATTTCCCACCGGAGGATGAAGAAGCCCGAATCAAGCGCTTCCAGCAATACCTCCGCATTCAGACTGCCCACCCGAACCCCGACTACGCCGGTGAGGATGAGAGCTTCAAGCGGGGAATAAGAGCTTCAAGCGGCAAGTGCAGCGCGGGGCGAAGAGAAGGAAGAGCTTCGATCGGCGAGTGATGAGCGGGGCGATGAGAAGGACGAGCTTCGAGCGGAGAGACTCTTCGAGCAAAGGGCGCGAGGAGAAGAGGTAAAAGCCGCTGCACGAAGCTGGGCCACGGGGTTTATCCCGCGGCCGCCTTTCAGCCAAACTTCGCGGCACGTTGCCGCGAAGTCGTCTCCCAAAAGATGCCGCGGTGGAAATTTCGCGGCAAAAGGGCAGCGCCGCGCGCGAAAAACTCGAACCAAACGGGCCCTAATTCGCTGATAATTTAAGCTCGCTGACATGCAGAGTACATGTTTGAGTTGACACATGACATCTTTTTAGTGGTCACCTGACATAATTTTTCTGAGCTATTGCGTCCCCGCGCGTTATCTTCAAAACAGGAGAAATAAGTAGAGAACTGATCGCGAGCGCTGCAGTGCACGGGGTCATGGTTGCACTCATCTTCAACGCTCCGTGTACCGCGCAACCGTTCTTCTCGAACTCTCCCCTTCCTTCAACTGTCCCACAATGGAAACCCTTCTTCTCCGTTTTATGCTGTGGCAAAAAAGCCCTCAATGCTAGCACCGATGGTGCAAGCGAAGCTCCCGAGCTACCTAAACGCACTCGACGAGCTCGAAAGAAGACGCCATCCCCAACCCCCGTGAAGAAAAAGCGCGCTTCCATGAAAAAAGATTCAGGTTCAGAAGAATCCGAGGTCGCGGATGCGGACATTGAAGCGAAGAGGAAGGAAGCGAAGGAGGAAGAAGAGGTCTTCGACGACGAAATAGACTTCCCCTACGAGTCCCCGCCACTGGTTTGCTGTTTCGGTGCGGCGCAGAGGGAATTCGTGCCGACCGTTCGGGTCTCCGAGCGGCAAATGCATCCGGACCAATACTCGTCGTGGAAAGGTTTACAATGGAATCCGCCGGAGTTCGTTAGGGCTCCAGGTGGACCGCCATCGAATGTCGCCGTCTCCCACGTTCGATTAGGCGGCCGAGCCGCCTTCATGGGGAAGGTTGGAGATGATGATTTCGGGAAAGATCTGGTGTACAAGATGAACACGGAGAAGGTTCAGACTCGCGCGATGAAGATCGATCCGGCCGTAAGGACTGCGGTTTCGTATATGAGGCTAGGGTTCCGGGATGATGGAGATCGCCGGAGGATGGTGGCGGAGACAGTTAAGGCTTGCGCAGAGGATTCCTTCTTGAGTTCCGAGATTGATGTTGCTGTCCTAAAAGAGGTATTGAACTGATTCTATTCTGATTTTTTATTCTTTTGACGAGGATTGAATTGTTCTCTGACTAGATTGAGAAGAGTTCCTCAATTGTTTTGAATAAAAATAGAGCAAAATCTGAACTTTGCCTATCATTATTGATTATGATTATGTTGCATCACCCTACTTAAATTTGTTGTTGATGGTTTTGTTCTAACTAGGGAAAATTGAACCACGATTCACGAGAAATGCAAGATCCCTTCTTTTTTGGTGCATTTACATACATATCACCCAATTCCTTTGTATTTACATATCTAACAACTAAACTTTACTTTTTACATTTACACCACCCAAATCTTTCATATCATATCAAAAATATCACACCATGTTAACTTTTAAAAGGTAAAATGGCCCTTTTTATGCATACGTGAGGCGACAATCATTGTAAAAAATTGAAGTTTAGGTGTTAGATATGTCAGTACATAGGAATTTAGTGGTATGTATTCCTTTTTGTCAGGTTGAATTTGAAGAGAGAAACCTCTTTTGTTCCTAATAATGAGCAGCTTTAGTTGCGATCATTTACTTCTATTTAAAGCATTGTGCAAGATTTCCTATGAATCATAGCATGTGTCATAGCGCGAGCTGTTTTTTTAGAAGACACATAAGATACAATATTACGAGTAGTGTAGATATCAAAGAAAATAGTCACATAATTAGAACATAGTGTTGCTGAACTGCATGAAAGTTATCAAAAGATAGGTAGATTGTCAAATAAATCTGTGATAACAACTATTGGCCGAGTTAGGCTTCATTTGAGAGCACAGTAGAACCTTGTTTCGTTGGCAAGAAAGGAGACGAAATCCTTCCCGCTGTTTGTTTCATCAGCATATTAGCGAGTTCCCCCAAGGTAATTTTTCCTCTGTTTTTGAACAAAGGATATCCGCCGTTTCTTCCCAGTTTTTGTGGGTTCTGCTGATATGAAAATAGAAATGTCGAAAACAAGAGGCTTGAGTCCGTCTCCACTCAGCAGCTAACACATATCGAACTTTTTATTCAAACAGCGGATGAATGTTATGGACTTTAATGTTATAATTCAAATTTTCTCGCAGTTACTTTTAAGCGAAGTATTCTCAACGTTAACACTCGTTCAAACTGGGCCTTAGAGGATTTGTCTTAAGGTGGCCATTGCCCTTGCCCTTACTTACTCCCTTGGATTGGAATACACCCCTTTGCAGCTACATATAAGGCAATATTTTCCTTGGCTTCGTCCATAAAGTATGTGTATTATTGAAATTTCATCTCATGAGTTTAAAGTATTTTCTTGTCTCCTCTCGTTTAAAATCTAATTCTGTTATTGATAGCAATGAAACCAATTAGATTGGTAAATTAGAATTTTATCCTTGTAGCAATACAGCAGTGAAGGCCAAGTTTTCTTACAGAAGAACAAAAATGACTATCTTATAGAAATGATTAACTTTAGCTATTATATTAATGATAAATCTCATTTTCATATTTATATTAAAAAACTAGAGCAGTCTAACTCATATTCCTTATCATCTTAAAGCATCCCCTACAACATAATATTCTTTATCACCCTCAGTAATCTCAAGTGATCTATGCTTATATTATGGCTTGGTTTCTTTTCTTTTATATTTTTATCATATAGTATAATTTATTTCATAGGCATTTTTAGCCCTTGAAAAATTTTTCCATATCAACTCTTCTTCATCAATCACTCAATCATCTACTTTATCTCACTTAACATCAAATTTTGTTGGTAGCCACTCAACACAATCAAATTCATTCAAAGAATTTGGTTGTTGATATCACAATCACATTTACCATTCATGCGTTGGTTTATGCACTATATAACTTATGTGAGGCCTAAATAAGAAGTTATTTGATTTACTTTTATCACCACCTTAATGTAATATGCTATGAGCCTTGCAATGTTATATTCTAAAATCCATGTTATGTCCTGTAATTATTGAATATGCTTTGAAGGAATACACTTCAAATGAGAAAAAGAGTATTTTTTCACGCAGCACATCTAGATTTTTACTAAACTCTTTAATGTCACATTATACACGAAGATGGTATTTGGTAGCCTATTCATAGACGGATTTAACAACGAATTTAGCTTAAATCCAGCCAAACACCGAAAAACTGAATTTTAAATTCAACACTCCGTTAAACTAATTTTCCCCACGTTCTACCTTATTCTCCCCGCGTTCCGTCTTCTTCGACACATAAATCCAAATTTATCAAATTCAAGTTGCAAGTGGATTTACGTTCAGGGGCTTCGAAGCTTCTCTGCGTCAAAATGGATTTGATAAATCCGGATTTACTAAATCCTATTTAACGTAAATCCCTGATGCAACCAAACACCACCTAAAATTTTTTACCCCTGTTCTAAACTTAAATTCTTAATAAAAATTTAATACCAACTATATTTTAAATTTAATAATCACGTTTATAATATTTGAGCCGAGTACAGATAAAAGATGATTGATATAAGATTTTTCTCGCAGGCCAGGATCCTTCATTTCAATTCCCAGATTCTTTTATCTCCCGCAATGCAACCTGCACTTTTTAAAGCGATTAAATGGTCTGGGAAGTTCAATAGCAGAATATTCTTCGATCTAAATCTCCCACTTCCCCTTTGGAAATCTCGTGATGAAACTAAAGAACTGATCAAGAGAGCGTGGGAAGAGTCCGATCTGATTGAAGTATCAAGGCAGGAACTAGAATTCCTCTTGGATGAAGAGTACTATGAGAAGAAGAGAAACTATAGACCCCAATACTACTCAGAGTCGTACGAGCAGACCAGGAAGATTCGTGATTATTACCACTACACTCCGGAGGAGATTGCTCCCATCTGGCACGACCGAATTAAGATCTTGTTCGTCACTGATGGAACACTTCGAATCCATTACTACACTCCGAAGTTTGATGGCGCGGTTGTTGGGACGGAAGATGTGCTCATCACTCCTTTCACATGTGACCGCACCGGCTCCGGCGATGCTGTTGTGGCTGCGATTATGAGAAAGCTCGTAATCCATCCAGAGATGTATGAGGATCAGGACATTTTGGAGAGGCAACTCAGGTTTGCTGTTGCTGCTGGGATTATTTCACAGTGGACTATTGGAGCTTTGAGAGGGTTTCCTACTGAAAGTGCTACACAGAATCTGAAAGAGCAGGTTTATGTGCCCTCTATGTGGTAGAAAATTTTGAAATGAGAGCTGTAGATCATAGTCTTAACTGAAGGCCTTGAAGTGTTTTTATAAACATGAAGGAATGTTGATTTTCCCTTAGAAGATGGAGTAAAATGCTGATTGTTTACATGGGGTTATTTTAGTCCTGCAGTCTGTAAATGTATAAGATGAATTGCCAAACTCGGCTGAACACGGAAATTACTTTAGCGCGTATTAAGAGAGTCTGACACTAAATTGACATTTTATAGACTCTGTCACTAAAATGACCTCTTACAAAGAATTAGGAGATTTATTTTAACACTATTCTCGAAAATGAAGATAGTACTCACTTTGTGTTGGAACGAACCTTCACAACCTGGTAATTCTTTGAAACTTTTGAGACTTGATGTTATCTCCATTATAATTCTCGATATTGTATAATGAGTTAGGTAGTTGTGAGCGTTATTTTTTTTGAAAGTCTAACAAAAGCTTCCCATAAGCTATAGATTTTTCCTTATTGTTGTTATGTAGTAAGTTATTTCTTTGTTTTCCTCTTGTAGTTACCTATTTTAATGGTTTTAACTTGTTTAGGAGCTTTATTGTCTATTTGATTTTGATTTGAAGCAAAACATGTTTGATCGTTTGATTAAAATATACTAATTTTTAAAAACAGTCAAAACATTTAAAAAATTATTTTGAGTGTTTTAAAAAACATATTAATTTATTTTTAGAAATAAAAAATAAAAACTCGTGAAACACACACTAAGCAAATATATTTTTTAAAACAAAAGAAAAAAAATAAAAATTTGAGCCCATATAAATGCTTAAACTTTTTCATCATTTTTTGCTCTTTTTTCTATATGAGTTGACATACATCAAGTTCGAAGACAATTAAAGACATGTTGGACTAATATAATATTCCTCTTCTCACGAACCTTCAAAAAAGTGTAATTTGATTTAGTAGATGCCACCATTCTTTACTTTGATGAAGGGGTTCTACTGCTTTATCGTTTATAACGAGCGCACTCTATATCAATTTAGTATGATGTGTTTCTCAGCATATTAAGGGTCTGTTTGAGTCAGCTGCGGCTTATTAAAAAATTGTTGCGGAGCAACTGTGTGAAGAAGCTGTTGCGTAAAAGTTAGTTGTTTTGTGCAGTTATACAACAATCGTGCTAAAGTTTTTATGAAAAAAAAAGCTTTATGCTCCTGTACTATCATGTAATCTCAAAATCTGCTCATTCATACGACTCAAATAAATAATCAAAAAACTTTCAAGACACAGTAAACTCTACCCTATTAAATAAAAACTCTTAAAATATTTGTCACCTCACAAAAAAAAGTAAAAGGGAAGTTTACATGCATACCACACATTATGTATTTACAAATCTAACACATAAATTTTGATATTTACACTTATAAGATCTCGGTGTCATAAACCTAGGCACGAAAAGCTGTATTTCAATTTTGTAGTGTAAGAGATTTGGAGTTGTATGCATGCAAATATGAATTTTGAAGTGTTAGACATGTAAATACTTAAGTTTCACTTTTGAGGAGGAAGACGGGAGTTGGGAGAAGTCTGAGGCTCAATTCACTTTGGATCAACAGGAAGAAGATGCTAGGACGGAGAAATCGCAGACCTGTGAGGGGGATGAGTACGTAGAGGTGAGGTGGTTTGATGGGGCAGAAGCTGTTGGAAATGATGGAGAGGAGGGTTGCTTGAGAGAGAAGGGCACGCCGGTCTTTGGTCACTAACATGAGATTTTCCCAAAACGCGACCGCACCGTAATATCCAAATGCTCCTTACTGCATTTGTGCATCGCATCCCAGCTAAAAAGTTTCCCCAAACGCACCCATGTCTTGTTTGATTTATACTTGACATTCTTATGGAGCAACATGTCTAACTATGGGGGCGTTTGATAGTAGGTTTAAGGCTGAATTTGCTTGTATTTAACGTAAATCCAATCAAACAAGGAAAATAAGGGATGTAAATCCAACACTCCATAAATCCAGATTTTTGGATGTCATAACATTAATCCCATATTTAGTAAATTGAATCGAGAGATGGATTTAGGGGATTTAGGTGTGAGGAGAAACACATAACTCATATCTTCCCTCATGGCTTGCCTCTTCACATAGAAATTCGCTAAACATATTATAAAGATTTAACAGGATTTACCGATAACTGAACCAAACATAATATTGGATTTAATTCCTCTGGATTTGATATATTTCGATTTACTAAATCCTATTTAACTTAAATCCAAGTTGTGCCCAAACACCCCCATATATCAGATCAAGTTTTGCCACTAAAAACAAATTAGTTTTCACCATGAGTTGTTTTGCAACTCAGTTTATATTATCATGAAGTCATAAGGGTTGTGGGAGTGCAGACAGTATGATTTCCTAAATATAATTTTTATAGAAATTAAAAATTACTCTTAAAATTTTGTTGTGGAACCATTTACACCTTAGCCATCATATCATAATTATTGTTACTATTAGATGAAATTTTTAGCATCAAATGACTCGTGAACGTGAAATATCATCACTTTCTAGGTATTTTAAGGAACTCTTGTGTTGGATCTTCGATTTTGAAAAATTATTGTACATGTTTAGGGTATTTCAAACATGCATCCACAAATAACAGTTTCAAAACTGATTTTTTTCAAACAGGCTAACTGCTTCTGCAACACTAGCTTTTAAATAACAGATTTTCCAAATAGCTTTTGAACTGAGATTTCATATAGACAGAGCTGAAACAAACACACTCTTAGAAAGTATTGTGGTTTGTATTTAATTGCCCCATAAGATTTCTTTATTTTAGATTTTAGATGTAATCATGATGACCAGATTTGCAAGTGAACACATGCAACTAGAGTGACCTTTAAGTGTGCTTGAAATGCAAAATTAGGAGATACATAGATGCTCTAAGTGATGGTGCATTCATACTGTCATGGTAGGCTAATCATACTTTTCAAATAGTTGTACATTCGTGTGATTGACTTTTGAACAAAATAATCTAACATATTGGTTGTCATAGGCTACATAGATGCTCTAAGTGCCATGCATATCGATTGCTAACAATAATTCAAATGTGCCTATAACAAACCGTACACTCTAAAATTTTCAAAATAAAGCAAACATTTCACTATTGTGTTTCATGGGCCATTTTAAAAGCCCTGCCAACACAGAAAACCACTTAAAAAAATTAATTGCTTGTGTTATCTTAATTTTTTTTAGTTTTTTAACTTAAAGTTTAAGAATCCTATGTTGCCTAAAGAGCAACAAAGTCTTAATCCCACTAAGTGGCTAAAGAGATCAAATATATTTAAATTTAACTTGCTACTATATGTGTGCAACTGACCAAAATGGATATGATTAATTAAAAAAGTATTTATGCTTTACTTCTTAGCTTAAAATTTTTAACACTTTCTGTCAAAAAAGATTTTCAAACTAATCAACTTACCTGCAAAATAGAGTCATAAGTCCCGCTTTGAATGATTGATCCTCCGCATGAGTAATGGTGTCAACACAATTATATTATAAACAATTAGAAATTTTAATCTCTCGATTTTGAATAATAAATTAATCATTTTGGATCATAAATGTTATATTCAACTGTATAACTTATTAGAAATATTTGATCTTCTATTTATTTATAACTTTTGAGTCATTTGTAAAGTACATTTATTATAAAATAAAAACTCTTAGTACCATTACACTTACACAGTTTTATATATAGATCTGGTCTTTTATATGTCAAAATAGAGTTTGAAAAGGTTGCATAGTGATGAATTTTCATAACAAATTCAAATGATATGTAAATTACAAACTTGATCACCTACAGCTATGCTAAATTGATATGGTCTAAAATAACACCATCAAGTCATTCAAACATTCCTGGTATTCCTGATGATGACCATATTGAAGGCAAATCTCCACTAAAGTAGACTTCATTTTTAAAACATCTTCAAAATTTTACACATCATTTTGGGCTTAAGTTTATATAAAATTAAAAAAAATATCAAGATGTTATGAAATTTAAAATATTTAAAGGACATGTATTGTCAATTATATTTATTACTTTTAAGCTTAAACAATAATTCATTCAAACTTCATAATAAATTAATGAGGCCGATAACATTGAGCTTGACAAAATCTTTCAAAAAGATAATATCATATTAGGTGTATACTTATAATACTCTCAATCATCTTATGTCATTTTATAAATTTTCCAAAAACATTCACTTGAGTACAGACATTTTATATGTCCTCATTAATTTGTTGTCAAATGATACTATAAGAGGAATGGCTATGATTATTTAACTATGAGGAAATTTCTTAGTCGAAGGGTATGACCAGGAAGATGAATAACATAATCAAATGGGTTTCAACGTGATATGCTAGACTAGGTCAACTGATAATGACCAGTCTAAGAAGATCATTAGTCAAAAAAGTATTATTGAGAAAATTTAAAATGTGAGTAATGCTCATAAAGTGGTATAAGTAATAAATTCAATTCAAGTAATATAAGTAATTTTACAAGAAAGCTCTATTATGATTGAATAATGTAATCACATATTGAGACAAAGTATTAATAAGGTTGATGTATCTATGCAATTGATAAAAATGAGGTGGACGAAAATAGTTTGCAAAATTATATCATTGTGTATTGTGACATCTTTTTTTTTGTGACATTTTGTGACACTTGGACTTATATTAGGTCAAGGAAATTATCATTTGAAGCTTTTTAGGTCATTCAAAATGTGATAACTACTAATTAGTTTACTTATAGTGAATTAACTAGTATGCTCATAAAGTGGAATATAAAGTTTGAATGATATCAGTGAAACTTGACAAACCATTATAATTAAGATTAAATTAATAAAGTATGGAGTCTAAAGTGAGGTGCAGTGATTATATGATCGAAAATTGCTATTCACATGTTGAATCTATATGTTAGATATTTATGACCAATAAAATAAATGTTGAAGAGTGTTAAGTTCAAGTTGACTAAAAGCTAACTTGTTTTGAGCAAAACATCACATTTATGTGTGTGGAATGTTTTATATAGATTTTTAATGTGAGCAACCCATGTTAAGCTTTATGAAATTCTATTTTGGGAAATTTGAATTATTGATCTCATTTTTTGTCTCCTTTCATTTTAGCTTTTGTCTAATCTTATGTAGGCCTATGATTCTCTTCCTAGTGCCTTTAGGTGGTTGGTTTGACCTTGATCTTGTCTAGTTGACCTGGGTCAGGTCAGGCTAACCAAACATTATCTGGTGAGCCCAGGCCTCATTGAATTAATCCCTTGGTTTTGCCTTGGTATGCTTTGTCTTTGCCCATCAATGGTTTGGTGAGACATAACTTGGGTTGAACTTAAAATAAATTGAATTTGATAATTATTCCATTGAAGAGAAATTAAAATTTAATTATTTTTATTCAAAATCTACTTAATTTAAATACTAAAAAATTTTTTTAACTAAATCACATATTAAATCAAATTCAACTTTAATCATTATTAAGTAAATGTGCATGCTTATATACATATATGTACTGCTCAGGCACACTTACATGGCATTTATGTGCATAACTAAAAATAAGCCCAAGCCCGTGTAATATTAAGTTATGGTAAGTACATGATCAAATACCTGTGTGTGTGTTGGGTTGGGGGGGGGGGGTGGTTTGGTGCTGTGGTGTGCATTGGCTTAGAAGGCCTAAAGTATGAGGCAACTTAGCCCACTCTCCTAGCAACCCTAAGCTCAATTCCTTCTAGAGGTAAACTAACCATAATGGTCTGATCGATCATCCTTGAGGGCATGATGCATCTTCCATTGATCTTCCAAGGTTCTCGTAACCGAAAGAAGAGGTGAATTCCAATTTATAAGGCACTCTCATTCTACACACCAAATCAAACTCCTAGAGCTCAAGGCTCTCATGATATCCCCAGACCAAAACGACCTTGTCCTATCAATGATGTTGGTCTACAGAGCAACTCAACCATCATGGAAATTCAATTCATGATACCTCAATGACAAGGAACTTCGACCAATAACTTTATATATTCTTTTGAACTACAATGAAGTTAAAAATTTCTCATGTAAGGCATGTATTAACTTATAATTGTTGGAATTAACAATAAAAATATTATATTGATATGATTATATCAATTTTAATTGTGCGATCAGATTTTTTTGTAGCTCTTTAAATATTGAAAACTAGAATATTATCAGTAAAAAGATTAAAGCAAAGTTCCCACATAGTTCAAATTATACGTAACTTCAACTAACTCGATAATTTGCAGAAAGTAAGTTGAATACACAAATTATATAAGTGTTTTACTTTTTAATATATTCATAATCAGAGCAACTAAGGTTTAGATCCGTACATAATAGATCTTGTTTGTGCGTCTAATCGTAGTGTGATTCTGTGGCCTATTAGAACGGGTACATATTTCACATGAGTTCTTGGTTTGAAATAAAGAATAAGTAAACTTTCGGTGTATGTGTTAAAGCAAATACTCATTTCGATAGTGAGATAAACTACAATGAAATTTATTAAGAAGTTGTGTGGTTGCAGTATCCAGTCTTTATTTAATACAATATTGTTTTCATTGTTTTTAGTGAACATTCTGGAGTCGCCAGCTTATTTTAACGTCATGGAATAATTCTCTTTCCAAAAAAGTCTCTCTTTATAGAGGAACCAAAGAGAAATAAAATATGACAAAAATAGACAAATAATTTTAAAAAACACGGAAAACTTTCATAAGATAAACTTCGCGAGATAGCCCATGTGCGTATGTCCGAAATGAGATCAAAGTGAAAATGCATTGAAAACATATCCCCAAAGAAAAACCCTACGTAACCAACCCACAAGAAAAGATTCGTGTTCTTTTGTTTTTCTTGGTTCAAGAGTACTTCCAGAGGAACATATTCCTTTGATTAATTATATCTTGGACGATATCTAAAAATGCTTCTGATAAGAAGGGCCTTGCTTGCATATGATTCAATTATTTAGGAAACCAAAGGATTTTTTATCATCTCAAGTGGAGGAATCCCGATGCTTTCAGAATCCCGATGCTTTCAAAATCCCGATGCTTTCAGAATCCTGATGCTTTCGATGACTATATTGGGCCATAGGGCAGAGGGTGAATCATCATATCCACTACAGACAACGACGCTTATGCATATAAGGCTCACAAAATGATATTAAATATTTTTCAAAGGGGTCGACAAGGCTCAAAAGACGTGTCAACGAAGAAGAGAGGAATCCCTAAGCAGGTGGAGGTAGCCAGGTTAGGATAATATGAATCCTTCATCCCAAGCTATGGAGGCCCTGAGTCTACATGGTTGTTAAGGTAGTCGACCCAACCCGATTAGGAACCTGTTATTAGCAATACATGAATTACGTCATCCAAGAGAATCTCGGTAGCAATAAGGCAAGAGGAAAGAGACGTCTAATTTCTTATCACTCACTAAGAGGTCGAATAAGTAAATGTTGGACTTATATGCATCAATTCAATGACGAATATACTGCTAGAAAGGAGAAGAGGAGAGGGGTACAACTACATAACTGGAACTGCCCCACAACGGCTTATTCCCCTTCTGGGTCGAGGACACATCTAACACCCTAATCATGCTAGACATACTCCTTCTGGGTTTGGGGCTCCTCCTCGGAACATGCAATATGATGCTATTATTTGTAATTAAAATTAATTGTGGATGCTCTATTAGGATGATTTGGGCGATAGCTATGCAATACAGTTCGTTTTAAATTTGGTCTGAAGCCCATGCAAGAAAGTAAAAACATTAAAGAAATGTTCATTTGAAAGTGGGGATATTTTAATCCTAAATTTTAATTTATTCTAAATATTTTATAAGGATTTTTTGTTAAAAAATTATATTTTAGGGTCCTTAATGAGCCTAGGTTATATTTTCATAAGAGCTCAGACAAACCACAAGCCAAGAAAGAATAAATATCAGACACACTACAGAATGTAAGAAGCAGGCAAAATAAAAGAATAAAAGGTCGGGTGTCATTGGGTCGACAACATATTTCAGAAAGAGAAAAAGTGGTAGAATTTCGTAGATACATGCTCGATCTTAATTCTATACATGAATATAAATTCATAATTAAAGTACAGGACACGAGCTTCCACTCTTGGTCCCCGTCACGTAGTTCGGTGTGTCATGAACATTGGACCCATGCACGTACCATATTTTTGATATAGGACTCCCCAAGGACTCTAAAAGTACATATAAAAAGTCTAAAAAAGACTCGACCTACAGAAGATGTTAGCACATGTCATATTTAAGCAACACATAATGAGTCATTCTAGCAGGAAGAGGGCATTAGCCGCACTTGCAGAAAGTGTTAGTTTTCAAATCATTATTTGTTCCTCCCGTTTCATTCAATTTAGGCATGGCTCCCTGCAAGAAGACCGCCCCTAACATACTATTGTGCAAGTCCACCCAGTAAACACACAAAACATCACACGAAATGATGTTTTGCTAGGCAACCAAACCAATAGAGAATTATAGCCAGGACATCGAAAGGACCATATAGCATCCTAGCCTTAGCATAGCACGTGATCTAATGAAAAGTGTCCTAATCACAACATATAAGTGCATGTGCAGTGCAGGGGTGAAGTCCACCCATATGACTTGAAGGAGTTGTCGACACCGACCCGTCTTAAGGATCCAAGGGATCTAATGCGTGTCACCTAGAAAATATTTTGAAAGATTTGGCTTCGCATATGATCGAGTTTCGTTAATTGTGTAGTCTTGAAAATATAACGTCTATTAAATGTAAACCTAAAACATACATGGCGACATGCGTTATATTCCTTCGAACCTTAGCACAGTCATAATTGCATTGATCTCGATGCAGTAACTCGCATTGCTCATTGAGAATTACTCGACGATCAATGCTCGGTAAAGCATCGTAATCAATATAGGGTCACTCACCTAAAGATTCTAATTTGCTATCAAAGTAAACAAGGTGATGCTCATGCACTCATGCAAACATAACACAATCAGGTGGGTACACATTATACACTCAACGGGTTCAGCTTAAAGTGTGACCCGAATTGAGCACACAATGTGAATTTCTTATGAAATTCAAGTGAGATGCTATAAGAAATGAGGTGGCGTGCTCTTCACTTAGAAGATTAACACACCGACGGGCTAGCATTTATAGCCATCACTCATAAAAAATTTGCAAGTATTGAGCCACACACATATAATGGCATATGCATGTGGTAATACCACAAGTTTTCGTTCTCGAAGAGACACCATATGCAAGCATATGCCGAAGGAAAATTTGATTTCTTTTTCATGCAATAGTATTTAACATATTACATATTATTCAAAAATTAATTGTTTTCATGCTCATACAAGTATGATACAAGCAACTGACACAACATACAAGAGATGCAAAGGCAACTGCTAGAAATGCAACATGTTATTGATTGGTTGATCAGACCTTGATGGCCGATCAAATTAAAGTGATTGGTTTTGTGATCGGGCTTTGGTGGTTGATCAAATTGAAATGATTGGTTTTGCGATCAAGCCTTGGTCGATCGAACTAAATTGATTGGTTTTGTGATCAGGCCTTGGTGACTGATCGAACCAAAGTGATTGGTTTTTTGATTGAGCCTTGGTGGCTGATCAAATAGAATTGATTGGTTTTGTGATCGGACCTTGGTGGCCAATCAAACCAAATGATTGGTTTTGTGATCGAGTTTTGATGACCAATCGAACCAAACAGATTGGTTCTATGACTGGGCCTTGGTGGTTGATCGAATAAAAGCGATCATATGATTAAGGTGACATGTAAGACATGCAAGAAATGTAAAAACACATGTAAGAAATATGATGTGCAAGTGTTATTGGCAAATTAACCCTTTAGATTTTCTGAGACGGTCGATCGGATGCTATGACCAAGTGGGGTTAGTCGGGCCTGGTCGACCAGACCAAAGTGATGGGTTGATTGAGCTTTGGTGGATGATCGAACCTGATTGATTGATGGATCGGGTCGGGGAGGCTGACCGAGCCTATGGGTGTCAAAAATTGACCCTAGAAGCCGACACGACTCGAACACGATTCAAAAAATCCCAAATTGTTGCTCACCCAAATAATAAATAAGTTGAATTTTCTGACACAAAACTAACTCGAAAAAATATTCGTCAAGTTAGGTTCAAAGAATTCGACTTGTTTATTGATCGGGTCGGGTTCCGATTGAACCCAAAAATACAAAGATGAACCGAATAAGCATGAAAGTTTGGGTCGGTGAATTAAGCTCATTTTTGGGTCTAATTTTTTTGACCCGTTTATTATTCTAATCAGGTCGGACTCTATTCAGATCGATTCATTTTCCAGTCGGACTCGAACTTGACCCGCTGACCAGAAATGACACACCTAATCGAGCTGAAGTGGTGGTTAATCGGACCTTGATGGCTGATTAAACCTAAATGATTGGTTGATTGTGTCTGAGCGTCCATCGAATCAAAGTGGGAAGTTGATTAGACTTTCGTGGCTGATCAACCAAATTTGATTGGTTGATCAGACCTTGGTGGCAGATCAAATCAATTTGATCAGTCGATCGAGCCGGAGAGGCCGATTAAACTAAAGTGGGCGGTTGATCCGACCTTGGTGGCCGATTAAACCAAAATTGAATGGTTGATCAGACCTTAGTGGCCGATCAAATCAATTTAATCAGTCGATCCAGCCGGGGAGGTCAATCGAACTGTAGTTGATGGTTGATCGGACGTTGGTAGCTGATCGAACCAACACGATTATACAATCGAAGTGACATGTGCGAGGTGTCATGCAAGATGTGCAAGCAAATGAAATCAAATGCGTTTGATAGAAAATTAAATTCATCTTAAAGACCTCACATAGGAACTAGAGTTTGATGAAGTTGTAGTTACCCTCCATTTCGCGATGTAATGGAAAACATCCCTCATATTATTCGACTAAAATACGAAGAGTTTTTCTCGCGAGAAGGAAAATTTTCACAAAAGTGAAATTTTCCTTGCAGAGTCTTCCTTCGTGATCTAGAGAATGAGAAACAAATATTTTTCTCATTCTCTAGATCAGGGTGACTTCAAACCATTCATCAAGAGAAGAAGCCATTGAATAATCATGGGGTTGCTATTCTCCCTGACAAATGGGTTTTTTTTTTTAGCTAGGGCTTAGAGGGTGTTGGCATCAGTTTTTGATTCACGATTGTAGGGTGTCCACCTGCATTACTCAAGATAGTTGCGGTTCATCCGTATCATCTTGTACCTTAAGACGACCATCCAAGACTCTCTTGCACTTGTTCGGGGCAGAAACTAGTGTTGGCAGTGATTTAGCCTTACCCAGGAGAACCAGCCATCATTGAGGCTCATATAGAACATGAGATATATTTGGTGCCCGTTTTGAAATTTAGAAGTAACCACACCTTCGTCTAAAACCTTCCATTGCCAGGGGAAGCCATGGAGTCCTCTTAGTGTGCTACGGAAAAGTTAAGGTACAGGATGCCCTACCCACATCGTAGCTTAGGGCAACCATTGACAACAATTTCTCCAGTGAATGGCTAACAAAGTATTCAATTTTGAATTTACGGGACTACATTTCACTCATATGAAGTCTCCCATAGCTTACGAATCCATAAAATCTATGTCAGGTGCTCTCGATCTAAATTGTGGTTTTGGGGCTAAATCAACGCCTAGGAGGGCCTAGATGCCTAAAATGTCTTCCTGGACATTTAAAACCAAGCCTCTGGAAGTTTGGCTCCAGAATGGTGCCTAAGTCCCAGTCACAGGTGCATAGGCACTCAAAATAGCTAAAAAATAGCCATTTTGTTGAGCCTTCGGAAAGTACACGCCACTTGCGTGGCGCCTAGACAACAAGGGCCTGACACGATGGCGCTAGCCTAGGAGCCTAGGCGCTATTTCATTTTAAGATCATGAAAAAACTTATTTATGTCGCAAATTTGACGCTAATGCACCCCCCAATGAGCCGACATTTCAGAGATCTCCTTAGGCTTGAAAATATATGCTTGGGGGGGGGGTGTTAAGCTCATGGGATTAGCCTCAATTGGCATGCCCTTTGTACCCCTCATTAGCTATTTTTAGCCTAATCAAGGGGACAAGTTAGGATTTCCTTGAGTGCGCTGATTTTAACATATGGGAGCCTCACTTCTTCCCATCTCCCTCATTTTTTAGTTTTTTTATGGCTGAAGTTTGGAGTGCTTGAGCGAGAAAAGAATAACTCTTATTCGTCCTTAGAGCTAGGGCTTCTTCTTAAAGGCATTGAGGTGTAGATCTCAGGAATAAGGTGAGAATGAGAGCTTCTACTTCCTTTTCTCTTTCTTCCTCTTCTACAAGAAATTCTTCTTCCTCCTCTTTTCTTCCTCCCCTCCTTCATTTTCTTCCACCACTTACCTTGATTGTGTGAGGAGATTCCCTTCAGAAGGAATTTGGCTAGCAAGGGAGCAAGGTTTATTCTCTCCAACACTAAATTAAAGCTTCATCCTAGCTTGGGGAAGGATTGCCAGAGCGTCACCGAACGTCGCCGGAGCTTAAAACTTCGTTGGAGACTCGTCGGACTCTCCTTCTTGAGGAGATCTTCTTCGTTCTTTGGAGAATGAGTGGAGCGAACCTTGCAGGAGCTTCGTCAGAACGTGTGCTTGTTTCCTACTGTTAGGAGAGCTTCCTCTTATGAGAAGAAACACATCCGCAACCTACGCTGTGGTGAGAACCTTAAAAGCTTTGTGTTTTCTTTCTCAGCAGGCCGTAGGATTAGTTTTTGGCTAGATGTTGTGGGTATGGTTGCCCACACGAGGTGAGTTGGCCAGGACACTATTTGTCACGACCACACAACTTTGGATTTGTCGTTGATTTTCAAGAGGAAGCCCTAAGTTAGGAAGATTTAGTTGGACACATTCTGAGCGAATCTAAGAGTTTCTCTTGTGAGTTTTAGATATACACCTAAGCTAGTTAGAATCTCAATTTTTCCACTGCGTTGGCGCTTCCAACCTTCCTTAGAGGGGTTGGGATAGTTTCATCTTGAATAATAGGAAAAGTTTTGTAGCTAGCCCATTCTACAAGTCATACGAATGTTGGAGGTCTTCTTCTATGAGAAATCTGGGGGGGGGGGGGGTAAATTTCTCTACATTTCCTCGACAAATCAGAGGATGCTATGTCGCATATCTAAGAGCTCCAGCCCTAGGTACCCTCACAAGGTCATTAGGACGAGTTAAACATGTCGTCGAGTGTTTTCTGGGTTGCTTAACATATGTGTAGTCATTTGTTGCATTTTTGCATGTGGATCATATCACATATTGTATGTGTTATCACGAAAGCACATCAATTCGATCGGCCGCCCCGGCCTGACCACCTGATCTTTTGGGTTCGATCACCCGCTTTGGGTCGAATCGGTCGTCCTGGCCCAATCGACTCAGTTTTCAGGCTCGATCAGTCGCTTCGACCAGATCCCTCAATCTTTTGGCTTTGATCGACTGCACCAGTTATATTACCCTCTTTGGGTCTGATCGACCATCCCAATCTGATCGGCACATTTTTTGGATTCGATCGGCCGCCCCAGGCTGGTTGCCCAATCTTTTACCTCACCAGTTTGATCACCTGTTTTGGGTCTGATCGGTGGCCCAGGCCTAACCAACTCATTATTCAGGCTCGGTCGCCCCGACCCAATCGCCTAGTATTTTAGGTTTAATCAACCGCACTGGTTCGATCACTTGCTTTGGGTCCAATCGGTCGTCCCAATCGGTCATCCCGACCCGATTGATTCATTTTTTGGGCTTGGTCGGCCTCCCTGTCCCGATCACCCGATCTTCTGGTTTTGATTGGTCGCTTCAGTTTGATCACCAGCTTTGAGTTTGATCAGTCGTCCCAACCCAATCGACTCATTTTCAGGGCTTGATTGGCTGCCCTGGCTCGATCGCTCGATCTTTTAAGTTGATCTAACGCACTGGTTCAATCAACTGCTTTGGGTTCCATCATCCTTCCTGGCCTGATTGACCCATTTCCTAGGCTCAATCGGCTGCTCCAGCCTGATCACCCAATCTTTTGGGTTCGATCAACCACATTGGTTTGATCACCCACTTTAGGTTCAATCAATTGTCCTAGATCGATCAACCCGACCGACTGATCACTTGCATGCTTGTATGTTATTTGCATCATATTGCATGTTTATTTGCATGTGTATTAAAAATCTTATTTTCACTTGATGTCTACGATGTGTTATTGCATTTAAAATATTGTTTACCTTGTATGATTTGCATGTAGCGTGTTTGGATGTCTCTTTGAACACGATGCTTGGAGTTTCTTTTTGAGCGGCCCAATTTGTTGTGTCTCTTTGAGTGCCCAAACTTGTGAGTGTCTTCCCCACATATGACATCAAATGCACGGGAGGAGCTGGCTCACACATGAGCTATCCATCTCACTCCTTATGACGTCGCCTAGAGGACTATAGATATTTCACATTATGTTAAGCATGAGTCGCACTTTCTCTTCATTAGTGGTCTATTTTGCTAGTACACCTCATTTGTGTGTTTTGTTATATTTAGCATCATTGCATTCGTTTGCTTGATTTGTGCTCTACCCTTTTGGGCACTAGTTGTGATTGTTTTGTGATTTGGCCGAACAATCATAATGTGGGCTTCTTGCATGATTGTGTGCTTGCTCATTTACCTTAATTACTTGTCTTACTCGTTAGCATAGTGACCCATTTATTGGTCATGATACTCAAAAGAGCATTGCCCGTGAGGATGCCTCAGCGAGCAATGCGAGTTTATGTATCATGAGCAATAAACTTTATGACTGTGCCAAGGATCAATGAACTCTAAAGTACGTCACATGCATCTCATACCCGCATTTTATGATTTATTATTTTAAAAGCATAAAAATGGGTATTTTTACTATTATAGGTATTATATGTCTACTTTAAAACTATATATGTTAGGTCATAATTGAGGCCACCTCTTTTTAAAATGCCCATTGTTCTTGTGGTGCTTTAGATCCCTTAGATCATTAGAACATGGCTGGTGTGACAACCTTGTCAAAGTCATACGACAATCAGAGACTTTTTCCTGAGCACTTAAATACTGGTTATGATACTTTTCATTAAATGATGTGCTAGGCTATGATTTAGGATGCTAGGTAGTCATTTGAACGCCTCTGGCTATTATACTTTGTTGATGTTCTTGTGCTAGCCAAGCATCATTTATGTACTTTTTGGTGTGGTTATATGCTTGATATGCTTTGTCTTATATTAGGGCATTGTTTTGCAGTGAGTCGTGCGCGCGCGCGTATATATATATATATATATATATAAAAGCACAATGGCTAATATATTAATAAAGAAAGGATACAGAAATGTTGTATGAGAGGGTACACCACACACAAAAGTCCCAAAGAAATAAGAATACATGTTTACCCCAAAACCAAAACTGTCGAAAACACGCAATATGAGGTAGCTTGAGAGCGACCAAATTTTGTCCTACCTCTGCCTATATTTCAAGGAAGTGAGCCAGCTAACAAATTGTTAAGTTTGGTGTCATTACCCGAAACAACCAATGTATCATCCATTAAGTTCCTAAGCTCGAGTAGGCCTCCATTCTTCTTCTTCCTGCTAGATGTGTAAACCTATCATTCCTCATCCGATGACTGGCTCATCTGATCAGTGTGTCGGTCGACAGATTGTTGGGCATATAAAGACTGTTGCACATCATGAGCCTCTTGCGCCTGACTAATAGTAATAACTTGCTCGGCCTGAATAGATGGTAGTGACGCAGTAGAAAGATTGCCAGTCGTTAGGCTTCCGAAGATGAGGAGCTGCAACACCCTCCCGATGATTGGACCAAACATTGTCCTGTGTATGTAAAGTTCATTCAACAATGATTTCCAAAAGGTTTGAAGTTATAGGTTGCCCAGCTGAATCATCAGACAACACCTCAATCATAGAAACAATATTATCAGGGGGGTCTCCGGTAGTAAGAGGGTTACAGGTGGCAATGACGAGATTAATGATATTTAGAGGAGGGAGAGTGGAAGGAGGAGTAGAAGGCATTTCTACCAATTTTTTAGTAGATGGTGTGTTGCACTCAGGGACAAAGGAGGGGCAAGTGTGAGTTGGGGCAGAGGGCTCAATGTCATCTTTACTCTGAGATTTTAAATGAGAGTGCAAATGGTGACATTGAGAAAGAGAATATCCAAACATACAACTGTGTTGCAATAAAGTGGAAACTGTTCGAGTTCCACCAGCTGCCAAAAACTCTGGAGTTGTGAGCCAATTCATATCTCACCCGGAAAAGGTAAAGTAATGTCTCGTTCAATCAAAACTCTGGCTTCAGAAAGCCTACTCAGATTAACTGTAGGAACATCAGTTTTATAATGTTTAACGTAAACCATAGTTAAGGAATAGAGGAGCTCGTGATTGAAGAGATGGTATTTCAGACCGGGGAAATGCAGCTGATCGGTGGCTGGCTACTGCAGACTTAAAGTAATATTCAAATGTATTTTCAATTCAGTTTTAAAGTATAATCGGTTTAATATTAAAACAACAAATCTATATGCAAGTATACGTATCACTCAAGTAATACAGAGCTCTAACGAAGTCCTGGTTATTGATCCCACAGGGAGGAAGCGAACCTTAAAGCGAAGCACAAAAATCCAATATTAAAATTTACAAAGCACCAAAAGTAAATACTAAGATGCTAAAGTTTGCTAGAGAATTTAAATTTGCTAAAGTACTATCTAAACTTAGATTAAAGTTAAATATTACAATACTAAGTTTTGTAATGTAAGGTTCAAATTTAGAGAAAGTGTCATCCCCCTTACAATGATGTTATGATGAGTGAATGATATAGATCAGTATAATTATTGTATTGGGCCAAATAGGAGCATACCTATTCTTTACCCTCTTCCAAGTGCTATAAAGAACATTGGCTAATCCTAGGTTTAGTCTTTAAATTCGTGGTTAGGCTTGAAGGATACTGGCTCTCACTCCAGAGCTCCCACTTCCCTTCGCCTGAAGGCTAACTCTCGCTTTAGTTTCCAAACACTAGAACCAAATTGGGGATTTTAGTCTGTCGCCCTAAAATCTCCAATTCTACGCCTAATAAACTATATTTCTCTATTTATTTGCACCCAACCCCCATGAACTACATCACTCATTCATGGGCATTGAATGTAATCTCCACTTTTGTTGTAGAATGCATAGCGCTTTCGGATCGTACGTTTCACAATATATTTTAACAATTCAATTGGCCAGATCAAAAAGTAAATGAAGAACGAAGTGACAAGTCATCACAATTTTTTATCTTTAATATGACACATCCAATCTAATTCATCACTTCACTATTTATCATTGCAAAGAGAAAGACAAAGAAATCTGCTCAAAATTCATATGGAATACATAACAAAATAAAGACTTTATATATAAAAGAAAAGTCATACAAACTATGAAAAAACTTATCTTAATTTCTACCCTGAGCAAATCCTTTGAAGTTCCTTGAATATCCTTGTCTCTTCACAACAACACACAATTCTCTCTTTGAATAGTAGGGAAGAAGCAATCTCTCACTTTTCTTCTTCTCCTACAACTCTTTTGAGAAGAATCCCTCACAAAACAACACTTAACACCAAACCCTAGACTTTAAACTCTCTCTAAAGACTTCCTCTTTACTCACACACACTATAAACACTCTCTACCCAACACACACCACCAATTCTGGCGCCCAAAATAAGTTAAAATAGTCTAAGAACGAATTCCTCAAGAGTTGCCTCAAGAATCTCTCCAAAAGTCGTCCAAATCTATTGAATCTGGCCTCCACCAGCACTGGATAGGGCGCTGTCGGCGCCCTATTGCGCGATTTAATTCTGAACTCTTTAAAAAAACTCGTCATCGGCGTCAAAACTTCAAATCATTTTCGCTCCAAATTCGTTCCTTTTTGCTTCTTTTTTGCTTTATTTATATAAAATCATCATACTTACAACAAAACTTGAAGAATACCTTCCATTAAAGTGCAATATCACAAAAAATGAGTATCAAATGTATATAAAAAATTAAATATATTTTTGATGCATCAAAATATCTCAAATTTAACTATTACTTGTCCTCAAGCAATCTTTTTACTACATAAAAATATGGCTCTTAGTAGTGAACAGTTCTTCTCGCAAACAAATGAGCATAATCTTCATTATTTGATAATTGGTCGCGAACATATTTATCATCCAGTTTCCCAATCTTTCATTCCTCTTTCAGAAGTATTTGCTCAAACTCTTTTCAAATTACTTCGATCTTAGGATTTCTATAGAGGAACTTACCAACTAAGACTAACCGGAAGGATGGAGCAAGGTGGAGATCTCCGTGTCAGAGAGAGATTGCAGGCTTGCCAT
This sequence comes from Papilionanthe hookeriana x Papilionanthe teres, assembly GCA_022702705.1. Classification (NCBI taxonomy): domain Eukaryota; kingdom Viridiplantae; phylum Streptophyta; class Magnoliopsida; order Asparagales; family Orchidaceae; genus Papilionanthe; species Papilionanthe hookeriana x Papilionanthe teres. Next base: position 55,963,051 of record CM040424.1, read on the forward strand.
TTTTACGGGATGTTTTTTTTTAGAAATCTGGTGTCAACACCCATCACTAAAGTGTCATGTTATTGCTGTGGAAATATACACTAAAAAGGAGAGTGAGTGGTGGTGTCACCCGCAAGAGCAGCGACATAGGAACTTCCCGTGGCTATCACCACTTGGAGACGAAGCAGGCACATACGTTGCAAAATAAGTTGGCACAAAAAATTTTAGATGAAGCAAACACAGACGATGCAGGCACAGACGTAATCACAGACGAAATAGAGGAGGTGAGAGCAGACGATGCACGGAGAGAAACACACGACACAATGCGAAGGGTAAGCTGACGACGCTTCAGAAGTGAGTGTGATGAATGCGAGCGCTTCGTCCTCGAGACGACGAAGGACGAGTAGATGATTCAAGATGAAGATAAAATACAATGACAGACGGAATGAAAAAAAAAACAGATGAAAAAGACGAAAGGACAAGCTCGACGAAGAGAGATGCAGTGGAGCAGAAGCCATATTTTGCCATAGAGGCAAAACCCTTGCAGGTTGTGATCGACGAAAGTTATTTATTTATATGCGCACACACACACACATGTACTATTGAAAGGGGGAGCATGTGATGATTTATACTAACCTTTTGCTTACAGGTGATATTTAGCTCCCCTAATAAAAGACACGACTCATTATACATTTAATGTTTTTTCGCTTTCCCGCTAACATATTTTCGTCCAAATCGAGTCCCTTTCTATTTTTATATGTACCTTTTAGAGTCCATAGAAGATTCATGTAGCATAAATAAGATACAGACGAGGACTATGAGACATTATGGGGTGAGAACCACGTGGTTGAGGACCAGAGCAGCTGTTCGTGTCTCGTATTTTAATTATACATTTGATATTAATTTATAGAATTATGACCAGACATGTATATGTAGAGTCCGACCACCCTATCCCTTTTTGGGATATGTTATCAACCCAGCAACACCATTCTCTTATTATTTTGATTTGGCGTGTTTTTCTGCCTTATTGCATACTTGAATGTTTGAAATGAATTTCCTTTTTTCTTTATGGGTTTTGTATGGGAATCACAAAAGTAATATAGGTTTTTTAGGATTTAAAATTCTAAATTTGCTATAAAATCCTAATAAAACATTCAAGATAATGACAATTTTAGGATTAAAATATTCAAAACTTTAAAATTCATACTTTTATTTTCTTGCATCGCCGTCGAGCCAGATTTAAAATGAGCTGCATGCTTGGATACATCCCAAGTCGTATAATAGGGTCTCCATGCTTAGGACTGTGGTAGATAATTACATTCATATTTGCATGTCCTAATGAGAAGACCCTGAGCTTCTTTAACCCGATTGGCTCAACATAAATTTCTACTTAGGTGGTTGTCTAGTGTGCTTAAGGTGTTGAAAGTTGCCTTAATCCAGATGAGATGTAAGTCCTTTGTGGAGAGTGTTTTTCAGCTTTGTAGCTGGACCTCTTATTTCTTATTCTTCTGAGGCAACATCCTCATCTGTATGGTCGGTATAAGTCCCAGCTCTTAGAGCTCCAATTGATAGTCATAGGATAGATTTTAGGGCTATCAAGGTTCTCTTAGATGACACAATTCACATATTGCTGATCGAGGATCTCTGAACATATTTGGTCGACTACCTTCACAACCATGTAGATTTAGGGTCCTAGTAGCTTGGGATAACAGGTCTGTGATACCCTGACCCAGCTACCTCTTACTACTAGGGATTACTCCTCCCTTCCTTTGACTACACTTATTGAGCCCTCTCATTCCTTTAAATTTTTTGATATAATCTTATTGTCCCTATTACTGATGAGTTGTTTTCTGTTTGGGATAAGGTGATTCACTCTATGACCTTATGGCCCAGTGAGCTCAGACATATAGGAATATCCCCAATAAGTTGAGTTTGGTTATTTCATAGGTTATGATGTTGACGAGTCGCTGCCCACTTGAGATGTGAGAGACTAACTCTCTGCTCAATGGCTTAGCAAGAGCTTTGAAGCGTCAAGGCATTCCCATACAAAATAATCATCCTTTCATGGCCTATTCTCCGAGTGTATGATAAATGAAACTATTTTTATCGAGAGTATTTTTTGGGTATACCCACGATATAATTAACCAGAGGGATATGCTCCTCTGGGAAACCCTTGACCACATAACAAAAATATACTTTTTGGTTCTCTAGTTACGGGTGGCTTATGTATGGATTCTCTTTGTGAATGTTGTGTTTCGAGGTACTTTGTTCTAATCTTGTTCGAACATATACTCTTGACCCATCACACAAGCATTACCCATATATAAGCATTCCTCTTATTTTTCTATTTGTATGCCTATTTATTGTCGTATATCATTCTTTTCGATTCATCTCCTCTTCAAATCATTAATATGATTTAGGAGGAAGATTTATTCAAATAAGGGTAAACAATGACATATTAATTTACAAGCTGGCAACTCCGAGTCTTGAAAAGAATCGAGAAAATAGAGGTAGAGATCAATCATAGGAAATTTTCCATAAATCACTTCTAATCTAAAGGATTGTTCTCTAGCACACAACCTTAGTCCTTAATCTCTAAAATCCAAGCATAAGAGACTCTAGGAATGAAAATGCAAGATTTTTAGATGATTTCACCTTCATGGACTTTGAAAATGTGTTCCCTTTGCTTGCTCCTTGCTCCTTGCTCCTACCTATTTTGAATGAAGCTCTCTTCTTCCAAAGGAGATTTGAAGCCGCTTCTTCCAAGCAAGACGAAACTCTCCTTTTTTAAAAAGAGTTGAAACCTTTGCATGAATAAGTTCCTTCAAGACTTCCCTCACACACTCCTCTAAAAATTGACGGAAGTATAAGAAGAAAATCAAGATGAAGATGGGAAGAAGATGAGGTTGACGAAGGAGGAGTTCCTCCTCTTCTCTATAGCTCTCCACCAAATTCCTCGCCACTCCACAAGATCTATTCTTCAGCCCCCTCCCTTAGTAAATGAGGTATTTCCCGAATTCAAAATACTGGTTGAATCAAAGGGAATAAAGGGAAATGCCTTTCATTGAGTCCAGGCTCTTTGACCTAAGCTTAGCCCAAAATGAACTCTCCATAAGGCATATGCTTGGCCAACATTCATAGTAGGAGGCTAAATGCTTTTCATACAACATTTTACCCATTTACCCAAGCTCAATATTGGCTTTTAGTGGGTCAATTTGGTGAACAGATAAAAAAAACTAAGAGTTGGTAGCTCTCAGGCGCCTAGGCGCTGGGCCCTGAGCACCGTCTTTCCAGCTGCTTGGTTTTGGGACCCTGGAAGGCTGTTTCAGACTCCTAGGTACCCAGACTGGCACATAGTCACCGAGGTTTGACGCCTACGCACCCGAGACTGGCTCCCAATTTCCAGGCTCTCAGTTTTGGACTTGTGGGGACTATTCCGGGTGCCTGAGGGCCAGTCTGGCTAGAAAACCACAATTTTTGAAATTTTTTCAGCAAAGGATTTTGTCAATGTGCAAGCTATGGGTGAATATGAATTATTGAAATATGGTATCATAACTTCAAAAATGAACATTTATAGATTTTATATCTGGGTTATTAATGTTGACGGGTGTCCCGGACTACCACACGGGTGTAACAGCTCAAACCCTAAGTTTATCCAGAATGTGCGTAGGAGAGTTGTATGACTTCCCCTGGCTACAGAAGGCTCCAAATTAACGAGGAATGGCATCTAAACATCACAATGATAAATAAGAGTGTTGTATCAATATTGATGCCACCCAATGATAAGCTTGCCTAGGTAAGTCTAAGTCAACAATGACCAAGGTTTTATGCCAAATGTACATACTAGAGGGTACTAATGGATGTTGGGACTATGAGAAACAACACATGCATGAAGCAAGCGTTGACCTCATTTTTGATGAGGTCTTCTCTTCTTCTTTTAGTGCTTAGGATCTAGCCTTAGGCTTTTCCTTTGACTATCTTAGAGGATTAGAATTGAGACCCACCTTTTAGAAATTCAAACCACTTCTAAACTCCCCGCAAACCCCACAAACTCGATCGTAGACCCCTAATCACCTAGAGGGTTGAAATCAAATGTGGAAGTTTAAAGGATGAGTGCCATAGGACTTTTTGGCCTTAGGACCGCCCTGGGTGCCCGGTCCAGTGAGGGGCCGACTTACACACACACTACACTTATACACTACACCTACACACTACACTTTCACACACCTCCTAAAGAAACACACCCATACCCGACTTGACCTCCCGACTCATGTAGGTGATTCACATGGATGGTCCTTAACCCCTAAGCCCTCGCTAAGAGGGTTAGGAACAATATAGTGAATGCCTCAAATGAGTCCCTTCATGGCTCATGTGGGCTTGATATGGCTTCATGGCTCAACCAAAATGATTTTATTCCACTTACATTCACCTAATCTTCCATTTTCCAAATTTTCAATTTTTGACCCCTGGGACCCTACACCCGCTTAGCCTACCCAAAACCCTTGAAATTACCCAAATTTTTCAAAATCCTCCAAATTACCCAAAAAATCCTCAAGACCAATCCCAAATATTCCCACATTACTCAAATTGACCATTCATAGCCAAAAATACCAAAAATTCCAAAAATACCTCCCAATACCCTCCAAATACCTAAAATACCCCTCTTGACCCAAAAATCCAAAAATTCAGAAAATTCCCAGAAAATTCCAGAAAATCCCAAATATTCCCAATTTCATTTTGTTCAACTACACCATGGGCCAATTTTGTCAATTTACCCTACTTTTGTCAAAACCCCCAATTTGACCCATTTTAACCCTAAGTGAACCCAATGTCAAACCAAACCTACCCAATTGACCCAAATTCTGGTCCAATTCAGTTCTAGACTTCAATTCAACATTCCCAACACCAATCTAGACCAAATCCAAGCCCAATTTGATTGGCATTGGGATCCAATTTCACTTTTGGCCTTAAAGCCCGATTTGGACCCATAACCCAAACTTAGCCCAAACTCACCCAATTCAACTCCAATTAACCCCAAATCTTTTCTAAATCTTCCTTAACATTCCCACAAACAAAACACTAACATGATTTGCCCAATATTTTGATCCAAACCCCACTCAAATTCAACCCAAAGCTAAAAGGACCATTTTTGACCTAAACCCAAACCTAACCCAAATGAGCCCAAACCCCAAAATCAAAGCCCAACCAAAGTCAAAACCTCTTTGAAACACTCCCATAAATGTTTCTCAACATTAATTTTACATCAATTTCAACCCTAGCCCAACATTGGCCCAAGTTAGCTCAATTTGACCTACATAGGCCCACTTACCAAATAAACCCAAATTCAAACCAATTCAACTCCAAATCACACCAAATCGACTCCAAGCCCTTCATAGAACATCCCTAAACCAATTATGACATTTATTTGACAAGGTCCTTCACAAAATCTTTACCCAAATGCCCATCCTAAAATCAAAAAGCCCACTTCCCTAAACCTTCCTAAAAGCCCATTTCCACCAAATACAAAAGCCCAAAATTGGCCCTAAAGCCCACATGACATTTCCATTTGCCATCCATTTAATCAAAGCCATTCCCTAAGTTATAATCCCATCATCAAATAATTCCAAATCAAGCCTCATGCCAAATCACCCCTAAATACCAAAATTTTTCTTAAATCCATTTCCATGAAATCGACTTGACTTTTCCCAAGCCAAAGGTGAGCCATGAAGCCATGCATGAGCCACATGGAAGCCATGAGAGCCTCTTTACATGTCACCATACCATATTGGGTAGGAAGGAGGGACCCTTTCCTTAATCCCTAAAGCTCATTAGCCTTAATCATGATTCACCTAAACCTAAATTTAATCCAAATATATTTGGATGGAGACTTCTCCATGCCAAACCAACTGATCCCTTTGATCCCCCACAAGCACCCAAAGCCACCTTGAAGGGTGCACCAAGCCCAAATGGGTGAGTTGACCCATTTAGACCCAAAACTAGCCATGCCCCATTCTACTTTGGATCAAAGCCTTTACACTTGGCCATTGCCAATTGCTTGCACAAACACCCAACCCTGACCCACCTGACCTCGAGGGTGACCCATGCTCGGCCGGCCGGCCACCCGCGTCGCCGAAAACACCATGGCCGAGAGCTCACATGTGAGCCAACTTTGGAATTCTCACCCGCCGAGCCGCCCCATCCCCAGTGGCCATTGTGGCCGTTCTTCCCATGCCCAGCAGGGTGATCCAAAGCCCTAACTCTCCCGGGAGGCCCTCCACCCTCTCCTATTTAAACACCACCCCTCACGGCCATGAGAGGAGAGTTGCACAAACCTTCGCCGAAACTCGCCAAAATTGTTCCGGACTCTTCTACACCCTTAGAGCAGCTTGATCCCCAGGTGTCAATTTGCCCTAATCCCCACCGATAAAACTCAATTTCCCAACCGAAATTCCACCCAAAACCAGGACACTTCTCCACGAGTGAGCCAATCCCCAAATTGATTGGTTCTACACCTTCACCGGACCGAGGGAAGGTGTCCACCAAAGAAAAGCCCCATCTCCGGAGCCACCCGGCTGCTCCGGCCCTCCAAGCTTTGTGATCGAGCGTGGTCGAAGTCCAACCTGGACAATTCACTGGACCGGGAGACTTCATCCGGAGCTCACTAGGATCCAATCGAAGGTGCAACAACCCTCGGATCGAAGCTTCACTTCTCCGAGCAAAGGTATGGACTCTCTCTTCTTCCCGAGCTTCCGAGAGATTCTCATTTTAATTTGAGTCAATTTAAATGCATGTTCACCGTATGGATGTGTTCGTCTCTTCAAGACGAATCCATAGAGCATAAGAACACGAAAATCCGTCGAGAATCGAGTGAGTTCTTAGGGTTAGAGTGTGGACGGTCACGGGATCGCACCGGCCGTAGACGATGACCGAGAACCGTCGGATCGCGCGTGTATCGGATGGACGGCTTGGATTGCGTCGGACCGGCGGATGGTACGTGAACCGCGGGGCCCGGGCAGCCGAGTCGGATGGCGGCGTCGAATGGGAGCGCGCCACGCGCACTTCGGATATCGCTGAGGTCGACGCGGCGCCGACTCGGATAAGTAGAAAAATAGGATTTTTCTGATTTATTTAATTCCCTAAACTTCAAAAATTCATAACTTTGTGTAGGAAAATCAGAAAAATAAAATAAAAATACTCTCTTACTCAGTGAACAGAGGAGAATAATGTGGAAAAGAAATCATTTAATTTCATTAAGTATTTTATTTTTTATAATTCATTTACTCTCTGCATACATTTAATTCTCCATGCATGTATACAATTCACCATGGTATGAGACCATAGGGCTTTTGAAGCCTCTGAATTTGGGAACATTCCCCGAATTTTCCAAAGTCGAGGCCATCCCTATGAAGAGTTATTCATTTTTCAAATTCATGTCACCGTTTTGAGTATTTTAATTCCAATAAATAGCATGTTGTGAAATAAATTCTAGGAAAATTTGGTGATGTTCCTTATGACCGAGAGAACCCTAGGAAAAATAGGTTTTGAGTTAGTTCATTTTAGACAACCCTAATTGGCTTAAACACTCAAAATAGTTCTCTAATTAATTAGAGCTAACCATACATCAAATTGACTTCAAATCAATTCTCCATTGACCTTTAGGATCAGAGGAAACCACCACAAAAATTTGAGGTCAATTGGACTTGGTTAGCTCTATTAATTGGGTCGATTAAGCTCACTTAGTCTTTTTAAACTTTAAAAATTCATAACTTTCAAAATATCTTTCAAAAATTCACCAAATTGGTTTTGGAGCCTCTCTGATATCAGGGAATTTAAGAAAATTAAAATTTCAATTTTCTAAAAAAGTTGATTTTTAATATTATTTTAATATTTTTAATAATTAAAAAATAATAAAAATCACAAAAATAATAAAATTTACTAAAATGTCACATTTTGAATTTTAATCACTTAGAACAAACCCCATATTTTTCTTAGGTCTATTTGGTGAGATATTAATTTTTAAAGCCCTAGGGTAATTTTAAAATTAAAAAAATGTATTTTCTAGCATCTTCACTAAAATAATTATAATAAATCAAAGAAAAATCAGAAAATTGTAAAATTTAGTTCTCTGGAATCCTTGATATCAGAGAGAATTTTAAAAATTATAAAATTCATTTTTCAACTTATATTCTATTTTTAAATTAATTAACACTCCAAAACTTAAAATAATTATAATAAAAATAATATAATTCAAAAAATCACCAAAATTGGTCCAAGTGGTCCCCTGGTCATTAAGAATGTCCCCTAATTTTCTTAAGGACAGAAAATTTCCCTTGGTCATGTTATTAAATTTTCCTTGGAAATCTCTATTTTCTACAAAAAATAATTATATAAATAAATTAAATACAAAAAAATCACATTTTCTCCTCTCATGTCTTTATTGACATATGAGTGAAGTCACACAAAAATTTCAAGTTCATTTGAGTTCAATTTAGTGAGTTATGAAATTATTAAGCTTAAAGGGTAAAGTGGTAATTAAATTTTTTTTAATCCTTAATTAAAACTTTAGGTTTAATAAAGAATTAACAAGTAAAATATTTGATCCTAATCTGATTTGGATGATTGAAATTTAAATAATTGAATGGTAGAAACCCATTAAGCAATTTAAAATGATTAAACTTTAATTAAATAATTGATTAAATTTGGAAGAATAATAAAATTGGAATTATTAAAATAGGGATATTATTAGGAAGAGATTTATTCTTTAATTTAAAAATCCCTAAATTAATCATTTCATTAATGTTTAAATTCTTAATTAAAATGATAATTCAAATTTAAAACATTAAAAGACTTAATCATTAAACTAAAATTAAATTATTGAACTCTTTTAAAATTTTAATTAAAATTAAAATGAATAAAATTAAATAATAAATTAAATTAAATTAAATTAAATCAAATTAAAAATTAAATTAAAAATTAAATTAAATTAAAAATTAAATTAAATTAAATTAAATTAAAAATTAAATTAAATTAAAAATTAAATTAAATCAAATTAAATTAGAAAATTAAATTAAATCAAATTAATTTAATGTAACATAAAATCAAACTAAATTGAATTAAATTAAATTAAATTAAATTAAATTAAATTAAATTAAATTAAATTAAGTTGAATTAAATAACATCACCTAAGACATAAAGAAATAAGCTCTAAAATAACTTGAACACTATTCCAAATTTAAACCCTTCAATTGAAATTAAGCTAAATCACAAACCATTTGAGCACCAATTTACCCTCAAAAGCTTTAGTTATCATAACTCCTAAACAGAATATTAAATGAAATGTTACTTCATTTATAGGACATACAAATATCCTAGTTCACTGAGCAAGTTAACAAAACTTGAAAACCTCGGACGATCGATTCATTTACATAATTAAATTCATTTGGACTTAAAACAATCCTAGAAATATTGAAAAGATGTTTAAGATTCTTCTTAAGCACTTCCTCAATATTTATAAGAACAATTGAACTTAATTGTTCTTTGATGAAGAAAATCGTCTTCAAACTAAAAACACAAGGAACCTAGACGTCATAGGAAATGACTAAGCTATAGGATTAGGAATTTGGTAGAAAACCATAACCCTTACCTTAGCTTTACCTAGGAACTTGCTTAAATGTTCTAATCGTGTTTTAAGTGCAGCTTGGAATGACGGGAAGACCCTCCAGGTACGCTTTTAATTTATCGCAATTTACTTTCTTGCAATTTACTTTATTGCAAATGCACTTTACTTTTCTTGTACGATAAAACAACTCGTTGCATGAAAACCTACACCTTTAGGACGAAACCAAAACCGAAAACCAAAACTAAGTTAAAAGACACTACAAGATAAAATTCACCGCCACAACATTCAAATTATAAAACAACTCAAAATTTAATCACAAACGAACAACAAAACTACAACTCGCAACTAAATTAAAACGTCTTGTTGGATGATCGGGAATACCTCGGATGATGTAACCTACGTGTTGCTAACGGGATTTCCCACGGTCTAAATGAAAGTGTGGAACTCATTCAGTTGAGTTTAGCAAATTCATCCGGACTAAGTGAATCCGATAAAAATAATGATGCCGGAAGGATGGAACCGTGGGATCTTAACCGGTGTCGTTATAATCAACTTTAAGATTTGTTTTAATTAAAACACAAAAAACACTTGGAAATTAAGACTTCTCTAAACCAAAACATTTTTCTCATCCCCGATTTATGATTTCTAAAACTAAACCTCTCGCAACAACAAGGAGCTCGGAGCATGGTGGGCAGAGCACGGCCATCGTCATCGCAGAAACCTGAATCTACTTCAACAAAACTTTCCTAGAATTAAACAACAAAGCCATAGGACTTCGAGGTAGTTTGCACTAGTGCAACATAAATCCTCAACTCTTCGTTAGGCATTTGCATTGCAAATTAAGCCCTAACCGGTCTTAGGGATTCCGAGGTAGTCGTCCGATACGACATAAACCCTCATATTTTACGAGCTATTTGTATGATTCTATCATATAAATATAAGCCCTAATTAATTAAAATTGGCAAGATTAAAACATTAAATAAACATTAGGACTTTCCTAAATCCAAGCCAAACAATAGGATAGTCGGGAGATTATCGAAGTTCACTTCGAATCCGTAATTTCTCCTACTTTTCTTCCTTTGAATTCCTAAAATAAAATGTTCCAAACTTGATCCATTCCCTATCGAATTTCCAAAATTCAATCCTTTCAAAAACTTAAACTTTGAAATTCTTGAGAGCGGAATTATTAATTATTATCGAGAGTTTTCTTAGGTGATTCCCGTCACTTAAGATGTAATTAACTATAAGGGCTTGCCCTTATAGGGAATTTTAAAGAACCAGTGTAATATAAACCCCTGTTTAATGTTTTTCATATTAAGCGAGGGAATTTGTCGGCTTATAAAATTGGTTCGCAGACCAAACGGATGTCACAAATCTTCTAGTTTATTTAACTGAGCCCCACCATCAAGCAGTGTGTCTATCCTTAGGGATAGATACACGGTTTGTGATGCGGTGCTCGTTTATATAAACTATTTAGGATGTGAAATCGGTTTGATTTCATTTTCAAATTTAAAATTATTTTCAAAATCAAATACTACTTTTCAAATTACTTATTTAAATTAAATTTAAAATTCGCCGACAGCTTCTGTAGGCGACCCCTTTTAAAAAAAAATACAACACTCAACCTAAAAATATGCCGACAGCAAGGTTTGATTGTGCTCAAGTTGCATAATACATTTGTGATACTAAAAATTGATGCCAACAAATATATTTATGTTCAACTATGACCAATTTGATGATTTTCCTAATCAAGGAACAAGAATAATAAAACCATATGACATAAATGAAGTTAAAATGAACAAATGGTATAATAAATTTGATTCATTCAGTATAATGAATCAAACCTATCAGGTATATTATCTTCGATATCTTGGAAGAGTCAGAAACAAACTTAAGTGGACAGTGATTAACAATACTGTGCCTATAGCAACAATTAAAGTCTAAAATAGTGTAAAAATTGCTCATCAGGAGCAGATATGTCAAATTATTTTTTTCTTTTGATATTATGGAGAAAGGGGAAATATCAGAGAATGTTACTAGTGCATATGAGAAACTTACTAGTGATGTGGAAGAGTCAGATAATGACATAGATGAGGTAATTATAAGTTAATCTATATTCATTTATTTGATAAATCAAAATAAAATGAGTTCTTATATGTTTTATGTTTTGCATTGTCTGTTTTTGTGTTTCCTAATATACATCAGTTATTTCATAATCTATTATTGCTTCTATTATTTTTTCCTTTCACTTATATTAATTTTTATTTTGCTTCAATAATTTTCTGCTCTGGTTCAACTATTTATTGCTTTACGTCATTTCATTTCTTACTTTATTTTAGATATTTTTTTGCCTTACCTCAGTAGTTTCTTGCTTTAATTTGATAGTTTTATGCTTTAGTTCATTTGTTTCTCACGTTTATTAATTTTTTTGTTTCCTACATAAAGTTATTCTGATCATTTTGTATTTTATTGTTATAGATGGGCTTTAGTTATTGGCGAGGAAAAGGCCAGTGTGACAGTTTCTACTTCTACTTCCACACCAGTGCCCATTAGACCCATTGCTCCACCTCTCGTACACACGTTTATGCATACCTAGCCTACTTCTGCAGCTCCCACCACATTGTCTCCTCTTTCTTCCTCTAAGGCAGACCCCTCCGCTCTTATTTAGCATGCTATGGACAACTCAGACCGGATGTACATCAATTCAATTGGAGATTCATAAGTAAATTTAATTATATTAGTCGAAGTTAACTTTCCATCATATTTTATTTTTCTAAAATTACTTTTTTCATCTTTTATTCATCCATGCGACCCGTCCACAAGTTCATATAAATTATAAAGAGTGGTACGATGCTCCTTATTTATCATGATTGAAGATCCTAATCAAGATTTGTGATATATGATTCAATAATTTCTAGGTAAATTTAAATATATTTTAATTACATTTATAAACTTAAGTTATTTTTTTGTAATAACTAACATTATTTCCTAATTATTTTATAAAAGTACTTATGGTTGGATTCTGAACATCAACAACAAATCTAGAGGAGCTTCAAGGATAAGGTCAAGCTCTGCTTGATGGATACGTTCACTGCCATCTGGATAGGCGAGAATGACTGGGCTAAGCTGACCAGCGTAGAATCCTCTCCCGCGTATGATGGGAAGAAGGAGAAGATACAGTAGAACAAAGCATCAGTGTATGGGGGCTTAGGTGCTCCTTACATACTAGTGGCTTGATTCCCCATACTAAGCATAAAAGAACACTGATAGATTTATTTGTTGTGTTGAATTGATTTGTATAATTATTTTTTCCTAACATTTTCATATGTTAACAAAAGGTGGAGCTTGGCCAGTAACACACCACTGCTGAGTTGCATGCACTTACACATCAACATCAGAAGGATCGGCGGTGGGCAGACGATAGACCTCAACTTTCACATATGTTTAATAAGTTTTTTTTTATTTGTGTTATTTATATAAAATCATATCTCGATATTAATCACCCTTAATAACTTTTTTTTAGGATTATTATGTGTCTCTAAAGGAGTCTTAGAGTTAGAGCCCAACATGTGTTTGTGGCTCTAATGGTCAATATGGCCTTTCTGACTTTGAGATCCTTAGGGAAGCTATCGGGGCGAAAAAGAAGGGGAGGGTCTACGACCTCGAACGCAGAAATTTGTATTGGAGGCGTAACACTTCGATTCCAACCAATGATCATCATCGATTGATAACGAAGTCTCTAGGTGAGTGGCTACATTGACTAAGGAGTTGTGCAATCATGATACTATACATTAGTTTGATCCACGACAAAAGAGCCAAAGGAACCTAGGCATGATAGGGTTGAGAGGCTCAGGGCAACTATTGCACAATTATAGTGTTTGACATGTCATCATGGCAAGTGACCTATGATCAAGTAGGAGCAAAAACATAAAATTGTTTTAATGTATGTGAATTATTTCATTTATGCTGTGAACATTTTTTTTCTCCATGATTTATTGAATTTGTTATGTTTAATATATTTGATTCAATCTTATTGTCTATAATGGATGTTATTACATTTGATGCATGTTAGGAAATTTGTGGCGGTAGAGAAGTAAATTGTTTTCTTAGTATTGCACGAGAATCCATCACACACTCAAATGAAAGAAGATAATGAATAGGGACACTGAAAATTTTTACATGGAAAACTCAGAAAGTGAAAAAACCATGGGACCTTGCCTAATGAAAATTTCACAATGAGTTGGCAATTACATGTAGAACCCCTTGTCCCACAAGTAAAAATGAGTTGAACTGCTTCTTAGATTAAAAGATCTGTGTGCAAAAAAATTTTGCGGGAAGCGACCGATGGCCGTTGATGGTCACCAGCAGGAGGCTGTCGGAGTTGGTTGAAGGTAGTGGCAGCCAAATTCAGTTGGAGACAGCGACACAACTGTATTTGGCTGAATGTGGCGGTGACCTGAGTAGGCGGAAGGCTGCGATGGTTGGAGTAGGTTGGAGGAGGAGCCATCTGGAGTTGTCTTGAGGTAACAGCGCTCGAAAGTGATGGCGGGGGCCCAAGGTGACCAGAATTGGTTGGATGTTGCGACTGTTAGAGGTGGCGGCAGTTGCAGCCCGAGGCAAAAAAGATCAGAGGAGGAAGTACCTCGAGTTAGAGGCGACCAGAGGTGGCAATGGCCCTATTCGGAGGCGATCGAATGAAAAAATAGCTGGAGGTGACATAAGTCGGAGTTGGGCAGAGGCGGTGGTGGTCAAGGCGACATCGACGACCTAAGGAGGCAATGACCAGGAGCAGTGGTAGTCGGAGTTGGCCAGAGTAGTGGAGACCGGTGTTGGTCGAAGGAGGCGGTGACTTGAAGCAGTAATTGAGGCCAGAGTTGGAGGCGACTCGAAGTAGTGGAGGTGGCTGGAAGCTGCAGTGGTAACCAGAGGCGGCGGCAACAACCAAAGGTGGTCGCGATTGGATTCGTGGTGCAGGATGTTGGTTGTAGCTCTAACTCCCTCTTCTATAGTCTATGTTCATCTTGCCCAGGGGACTAGACTCTAAGCAAGAAGGATGACAAAATCTAGTGAAGGGGGAGCTGAAGTCTAAGATCCTGCACCTCCTGCTCTTGCAGACACCAACCACCGCCGACCACCATCAGTTCGCTGCTAATGCAAACACCAACCACAGTAGGCCTTTTGCACCTACAACCGCCAACACCCGTCGATCAGTACTCATGATACTACTGACAACCATCGTTCTCTCGCTCTTGAGGCTGCTGGCTAGCTAACCACCGACACCTTCGACTAACTCGGGTCAGTACCACCCCTAACACCACCAACCGCCGCCGAACCCCTCCCTGACACCTCAATAAGTCACCGCTCTTAGGCCGTTTCGGTCGCTATTGCCTTCTCTGACACCTCTGACCACAGCTGCTGGCCAATTCCGACCATCACCTGCCAGCCATAGTCGTTCATCATTGTCTGCCACTTGCTACTTGTAGCAAAATTCCTTATGAATTCATAATGTGCAACACGAATTCCTAGCATATGTTACAAAATGATGAAGCACCCCTAGACAGTGTAACGATCCACCCCGTATATTATATAACAACACATCCCAAAAACTGTCTAATCATGCTCCTCAATGAAAGTGATTTTCTCTAAACTCCTAAAGCTCTCTCTTTGTAGCTCTCGACTTTGCCCGTGTGGCCTACGAACATCGTCACAACTAACTACTATAACCTACACAACTAACTACGATCTACGTGGTCTTAAGCTTGTGCAACTCTCGACACTGAGCCCTAAACCTACGAACGTCGTCACTATTTACCACTACGACCTACATGACCAACTATGGTCTAGGTGATCCACAACTCGTGTACTCCCGACTCATGCCCTTGCGGTCTACGGACGTCATCATAACTCATTGCTACGATTTACATGACCAACTTTACAAGTCATGCAACTCCTGACTCCTGCCCCTGCGACCTATGAATTTCTTCACAGCTCACAAATGCGTTGTACGTGAACAACTACAACCCACATGGCTTAGAGTTCGTGCAGCTCATAACTCCTTCCTCTATGTCTTACAGATGTCATCACAACTCACCACTACAACCAACGTGACTTACAACTCGTGCAAATCTTAACTCCTTCCCTTCAACCTACATATATTATCATAACTCACCAAACGGCTTAAGTGACTAACAATGGCTTACATGGCTCACAACTTTTGTTGCTCCGAATTCCTACCCCTGCAACTTATGAACATCATCACAATTCCTCACTACAACTTAACTGGCTCACAATCTTTGCAACTTCCTATTATGGCCCCCGCGGCTAACCATTGTTGTTGAAGTAACCATCTGCAGCCCACACGACCAAATACTACTGTGCTTTCAATTATGACATATAAAAAAAAGCGGTACTACTGCCGCCAACCACATTTACATGCGAACTACTTCCTCCACAGCAACTGACTACCACCATTACAGCCTGCTATCACCAATAACTCCATCCATTACAACCAAACTACGACTATTATCAATGAAGTACTATTGTACATTTATAATAATTAACTGTTTAACTTCGTCTTCCCTAATTTAAGAGAAGAGTGGATCTATGTACTCACAATTCATGACAAATTATTTCAACTGAGCTAAACCCTATAATGTTTTCACCTTTTTAAGGATTTCTACATAAAAATCGAGGCATCTCCTCCTGCTTGCCACCCTTTAATTACATGAAGGTGTGTTGGTTTTCATGCAACGCTAAGGCACTAAATTTACGACTTTAACGTCTGAGACCTTATGACACATATCAATGCTGCTAGAAGATATTATGAATATGAATCATGGTAATTTTATGTTGTGATTGTATATTTGTAAAATTTCATCTACGAAGGGACTCCATTAAATTATTGCTGGAATCTGTATGTTGTTATCATCCTCACTAGATACAGCTTTCTAGTTACGATATAATTATTTATAAAATATATATAATTAACAGCAGAGATTATTTCACAGCAGCTTTTAATAAGACCAAACAGTCCCGGACTCTTTTGAATCAAAGCAAGTAGCGCGGTTTCGTTTGTTCGAAAGAACAGCAGTCCGAGCGCAGCACCATGCCGCAGTGCAAATTCCTTTCTAAGAAGTTTGCCCTCGTTCGCCATTGAAGTTATTTTCTTTTATCTTCTTCTGTCATCAAAGTGGCAAGCTGCCTCCCTTCTCAACGACTATGTCCTCCGGCTCTCCTCAAGTTCGAATCAATCAGGCATTTCCTCTGCGAAACCCTATTCATTATTTCTCCCAATCCTTCATTCTTTTTCACAATAATACATTTTTTACACGAAATCTATTCCGTTTTTATACATTTTTGTCATATATAATTAAACAGTTCTTCGCCTCTAAGAAACGAAGATCCGAGAAAAATTCAAAAAGCTCGTTTACCGGATCTCCCAAGGGCAGTCTAGCTGGATATTTGGTTAAATCTCCGGATGCAAAAACTCACTCTACCCCCAACGACACATCTTCGCGCACCGGCCCGGTTAAGAGGAATTTGACATTGGAGATTGGGCTGGGTTCTGTCATCGCCGATAAACCTTCTTCGTCCTCTCCAGAGTCTACAGGCGTCTCAAAGACGGATGAAAGTCTAACTAAAGATCAAACAGGAGCTATTTCTGAACCTTTGGTTGCCCGTGAGGTTATCAGTGCAGAAGCTCCTTCTAAGGAGGAAGTGGTGTCGGAATCAGGTGGAGAGAATTTGGAGCTCAAAAAGTTTGCAAATGAGTTCCTCTCTTTGTATTGCAGGTAATTTTTATATCTGTATACATCTATGATTCATTAACGAGCACTGTTTACATTTCTTGTGGATTATGAGAGATATTATGGCTTAAAATTGGATAAAATTCATTGCAATAATTTATGTTTTTTTTCATAATTAATCCTAAATGTGTCAACTTTTTGTTTGATAAGTGATCTTCAATCAGCCTTACCAGAGACAAGAGAGGGTAAAGGAAGAAAAAGAGATGGCAGTCTTTTGTTATCCTCCTGCAGTAAAAAGCATTGCATCATAGATAGAGTTGCTACGAGCGTTGATACACGTGAGAATGCTTCTGAGGTAATGATTACAATGTAATTGATAAGTTAATTACATACCACATAATTCTCATGTATTTACGTATCAAACTCTTGGAACATTCATATTTACACGCATACCACTCAATTCATTAACATCACTTAAAAAATACCACCATTACTCCCTTTTTAAAAGTGAAATACACATTTCTTTGCATAGGTTTATGACCAACTTGATGTAAGTGTGAATATCGAACTTTGGGTGTGATACGTAAATACATAAGAATTGTGTTGTATGCACGTAAATTTCCCTTCACTTTTTCCTTATTGAACCTAGTAAATTTTATGGTAAAATTTGTGCAGGAGGCAGTATCTAATGGTTGCAAAGAAATTGGTGAGGCTGATAATTTTCGTGTCAGCTTAAGAAGATGTAGTAAGTCTCCAGATCTAAAATCAGTAAATTGCGGATTTAATGCGCTCGTTTCATCTGTTGAAACCCCTAAATCTGTCTCTAGAAGTTCCAAGTTCTCACCAGGGGAAGAATTTTGGAATGAAGCAATTCAAGTTGCTGATGGTTTAATTATTCCATTTGAAAGGCTCCTTGAAAGTTCACAAATTTCAATAAATGAGAGGTCTTGCAAGATAGTTTTAAAAGATGCTTCGTCTTGTGTTGCTCCTCAGAATTCTGAATATCTTTGTAATTTAGGTATTGTTAAGTCAGAAGCACAAAATGTTGGAGGAAATGCTATAATGAAGTCTGAAGAAATTAAAATGCTACCTATTCAGAATGCAGTGTCACCTTTGACAGTAAGGCATTTTGATTTTATCCACGAGGAGAACAAGAATGACAGGAATTCTGATCAGGGTGTGCATGTAGATAGTGATTCCGTAAATGATCAAAATGTGCATGATAATTGTGAAGGCGACGCATTTAGAAATGTTTTTGATAAACAACAAAACAGAAATAACACACGAATGCTGAATGGAAAGTTGCGTCAACCTGTTCGTGATTTTGCCAAATCCGTTGGAAATGCGGGGAGAAGTGCTAATTCATCACATGTTGGTTTTACAAATATTGTTTCAATCTCTCCTTTACATGAAAATATGGGTGCTCAAGTCCGGCATGAAGAAAACAACATACCAGCTAGTTCTATCTCTTTGAGGGATAATTTGCTACTTAGCAATTGGCTCCCTTCTGAACTTGTTGGTGTATATTCGAAGAAAGGCATTACAAAACTCTATCCTTGGCAGGTTTATTCTCATTTTCTTTGTTAATTATTCACCTATTCTTCATCAGGTAGGTAAATATTTAAAATTCCCAGTCAATGCAAAGTACTCAAAAAATAATTTACAGGACTAGCAGCCTCTTTCATCCATGTTTCAAATTATCTCTCAAGTTTTAAAATTCAAGATAAAAGCCCAACCAATATTTTTTATTTTATCGAATTCGCAATGGTTTGATCGTGGCATGAGTAAATGCATTTGTTTGATAGTTCAAAAAAATCAACTGGGTGCTGGTTTTGTAAATAGCAACGTTTCGAGTGCTATGCATGTAGTTATCCATGTTTTTAAATAACAGGTTTGGTTTTTTAGGGAAAAATGCTTTGAAAATTTCCAACTTGAATATTCATCCTTTTTTTTTTGATTTATAAGCTAGAAACATATTTATGAAGCAACATATTCTACTTTTTGAGAATAGTGATTTTATTTTATACAATAGAACCGTAACACCATAATTGTTCCAAACAAGTTTTTAATTACTGCGATGCATTAATTGTCAAATTTACATAATTTACTTCTCACTTTAATCATGAAAAGATGGAGAGATTATTTGTATTGAGTGGAGGTTTACCAGTCAAATCACATATTCTTTGTGGTTTAAATTATTCTTGATGACTTAGATTTTGAAAATGCTAGAAAATGTTTTTTTTACTGCTGTTTGTTTAAGTGTAGGACCTTCTTTCTTTTACGATGGTGTAATTTCTATTGTTTACATTTCATAGGCATTGTATTCATGTTAAAAGGGAAAAGCTTCAAAGATCTTTTTTTTTTTTTTGGGAAAAAAAGGGATTTTTTTTATCTTGAAAATTTTAATTTTGTCCGAGGGCTTAATTTTTTATTGGGTTTGATTTATCTTGTCAATGATTTGATTTAAGGGGTATTTACATACACACCACAAAAGTCTTATGTATTTACATATCTAACACCTAAACATTCATATCTACATGCATACCACTCCAATTCTTGTCATCACATAAAAAATACCACCTTTCCTACATTTTAAAAAGTGAAATACACATTTTCGTGCATAGATTTATGATACCAGAGTGCTAAAAGTGTAAATATCAAACTTTAGGTGTTAGATTCATAAATACATTAGAATTGTATGGTATGTATGTAAATTTCCCTTGATTTATTTATAGCTTAGCTTAGTGGCCATGTATGATAAGTTTGGTTTTAAGCTGTCCAAAAACCATTGGCCATTTGACATCAAAATTTCAATTTTCTAATCCACACAAAACATAATTGGACCTTCTATTATTTTAATTTCTATAGCTATTTTTTTTGTTTAGTTTAGTTGTCTGTGTTTTTGTTTTTGTTAGTTCTCCAACTTCTATTCACTGTTTGTTAAGTGTTTTGCTCTTGAATTTGAAAAAGCATGCATATAAGTTATGTTGTTTGATAGATCTATTGAACAAATCTGATGGTCATTGTTGTTGCATATTGCAGGTTGATTGTCTTCGTGTAGATGGTGTTCTGGAGAGAAGAAATCTTGTGTATTGTGCATCGACGAGGTTTTGTACTGCATTAAACTCAAGCTTGCCCAAATTCAACAAATTATATTTCTAGATTACGACCTTTTCTTTTGGTTGATCGACCTTTTGGCTGAACTTACTGTTGTCTTGACATTTGCATTAATTTAATTAATAGTAAAATCTTGCAATGCAAATATATCCTATTGTCAGCAAAAGAGCTTGATCATAATATTTCAGAGATGTTACTTGTTATAACATTATATGGCATATTCATAAATTATTTTAGTTACACTTAACAAACTTGGAATAACATTATGAGCATGTATACTTCTAAATTTTTTTTTCCATAGTACTAATAGATTGGTGGTGGAATAATGATAAAATATAAGAAGTTATGTTATAAAAATTGGTTTAAATGTAAAAGCTCAGAGAACTGGGAAAAATATAAAACGGCCCGCAGGGAGTCTAAAAGAACAATTTGTGACGCTAAAAATTCTGCTTTTAATGATCTTTATAACATATTAGATACTAAAGAGGGTGAAAAATATATGTATAAACTAGTCAAACAAAGAGAAAATAAAATTAAAGATTTAACTCAAGTGTATTAAAGATGAAATTAAAAAGTGATTTTCTTAGAAAAAGATATTCAACAAAGGTGGGCGAGTTATTTTGATAAACTTTTTAATAAAGTTTCTGAAAATACGACCGATCATGGTGATCTTAATACGTTAATAATAATAAAACGTTTCATTTTTACCGTCGCATTAGTAAAAAAGAAGTTGAAGAGGCTTTAAAGAAAACCAAGGGTGGAAAGTCTATAGGACTTGATATCCCAATTAAAGTGTGAAAATATTTAGGAGATTTGGGAGTTTATTGGCTTACTAAACTTTTTAATATTATTTTAAAAACTAAAAAGATGCCCGAGGAGTGGAGGAAGAGTATTTTGGTTCCCATTTTTAAGAATAAAAGGGATGCACAAGAGTTTGCAATTTATAAAGGAATTAAATTGATCTGTCATACTTTAAAATTATGGGAGAGGGTAATTGAACATAGGTTAAGACGTATTACTAAGATTTCTCTTAATCAATTTGGATTTATGCTGGCAGGTCTACCATGGAAGCTATAGATTTATTGAGAGGTTTGATGGAGAAGTACAGAGATAATAAGGAGGATCTACATTTGATTTTTATTGATTTAGAAAAATCTTACGATAAGGTTCCAAGAGATATCCTTTGGAGAGTCCTTGAGAAGAAAGGTGTTGATATAACTTATATTCAATTCATTAAAGATATGTATATTAGAGCTGTTACCTATGTTCGAACTGAAGGAGGATTGACCAAATATTTTCCAATTTCTGTTGGTTTATTGGCTTTAAGCCCATATCTTTTGCCTTAGTTATGGATGATCTTACTGGACATTTACAAGAGGATGTACCTTGGTGTATGCTTTTTACTGATGATATATTTCTCGTGGATAAGACGAGAGAAAAAGCCCAGGAAAATCTTGAATTATGGAAGTCTACATTGGAGTCTAGAGGCCTTCGTTTGAGTAGAACTAAAACTAGATACATGGAATGTAATTTTAGTCATAGTAGCTCTAGTGACAGAAGTTTAACTTTGAGTGATCAAATTATTAAAAGGTGTGATCGATTTAGATATCTCGGGTCTATTGTTTAGAGCGATGGTGATATAGATGGCGATGTTAATAGTATAATTCAAGTTGGTTGGTTGAAGTGGAGGAATGCTTCGGGCCTATTGTGTGATAGAAAAGTACCGCTTAGACTGAAAGGAAAATTTTATAAGAGGGTGGTGAGACCTGCTATGCTCTATGGTGCTGAATGTTGGCCTTTAAAAGAGAAGCATAATATTAAGTTAAGTGTTGCCGAGATGAGAATGATTAGGTGGATGAGTGGATTTACACTTAGAGACAAAATGCGAAATGAATATATCCATGATAGGGTTGGTGTAGCTCCAGTGACGCACAAAATTAGAGAGAGTCGCCTTAGATGGTTTGGTCCCATCAAACGTCAACCATCTGATGATCCAATTAGGAGAGTGTTGACCTCACTTTTGTCGAGGTTTAGTTTTCCTCCTAGGATTTAGGGTTCTAGCTTTAGGAGCTTCCCCGACAATCTTAGATTCCTAGCAACGGGCCTACCTCGTATTAGAATGTTCGAAGCCACTTCTTCACTCTTTTGGAATCCCGGATGAAATTCCGTACCTCTAGCTCATAGCAGATTGGAATTGACGTTAGAAATCCAAATTGAGTCCCTATAGGACCGCCGGACCTTAGGACAGCCTAGTGCACGTTTCTTGCACCACCGAGCACAAATTCCTCGAGCCATGGCCTCGACGCTTTGAGTTACTCCGCGACGGATCAAGACCAAAGTCAGGGTGCAAGGACGATCGACGTCAAAGTCAAAATTTCCGAGAATGTCGGATTTGACGCACTTTCGACGCGACTGTCGGCGAGGTTGCCCAGACGACCTCGGATGACGAAACGGACTGCACCGATGCGTTCGGAACGTCGATTTCACATAAAATTGATATTTAATTTGCGACGACGGCCCGTCATGGACGAAATTTATGAAACGATTTTAATTATCTTATTATTAATAATAATATTTATATTATTATTATTAATATATGCTTACTTATATATTTCTCCCTATAAAAATTTCCTAAGCCCTAATCCTTACCCGTTCGATCGGCTCACTGCTCCTCTCGCTCGCACGATGGGAAGTTCCCGTTCCCTGCTTCTCCCGCGCTCGAGCACGTCACCCCGACCACCTCTGTCTTCCCCATACTCGAGCGTGTCCCTGCGGGGCTTCTCCTTCTCGAGCCGCACGCGTTCGCCTCCATCTCTTATCCCTGGAGGTTTCCCGCTCTCCTTTGCGACCCTTTCCCTGTCGCTGCTGCCCGATGCCGTCCCACTTGGGGCTTATCTTCTGTGAGTCTTCCTCAGCACTCCCCTTCTTCCATCTTATAAATGTGACCTATTTGGGTCTTCCCTGGGTTGGTTGGCTGATTTCTCTTGGAGGTGAGGAGTTGGTGTTGGATATAAGCCCGATTTTCTTTGCTCTTCTTGTGCACTCTAGACTAACTGGTACTCTCTTCTCCCCCTTTTCTCCTTCTCGGTTTGGCCCAGGGTGCCCGTGGCCCTGCTTTTGGTTCGGCTTTACCTGTTTACAGCTTCGGCCGGATGTTTATGTGTTATGAAATGGCTTGTTTGATTGCTTAAAATGGTGGTTTCTTACCTCCTCTACATAGTGGCATGCTAGTATGATCTTACGTAGATGTTTGGGAGCACTTTATTGATTGAAGCATGAGTAGGGATAAAAAAATTTAAGCATGTTCTAGGGCTAGATTTGAGCACTGGTTTAAATTTGTTACATGCATATACACTATAAGATGGGCTCACTTCTCTTCCTCTTGCCATTTAGAGCAATTTGAAAGCACGAAATATGATGTCAAGGCAATATCATTAGTCTCTTTTTTAGCATGTTGGGGTATGTATTATGAGGCCCCTTTCTTACTCGCTTTTTAGCATGGGTTATGGAGGAACTCCTCTAGCTTTTCAATATGCATGTGGAGGGGCTCATTTCTTGCTCTTTATGGCTTTCCTTTATCAAAATTACATGCTAGAGGAAAGTTTTGATTCAGTTTGGGGAAGCCCTATGTATGTTCTCATGTTAAGCATGTGATGGCTCTATATTTTGAATACATGGAAGTTTGATTTTTGAGCCCCTTGTACCTTAGCTCTTTATAAAAGCATGATTGAATGAATTTGGAAGGTTTTCTAGGCCTTTTTCTTGTTGGCAAGCATGTGGTAATTTTATAAATTGATGTAGAAAAGGCATGAAATGTTATTGTAGTCCAAATTTAGGCCTCTTTCTCAATTTCAGGCCAAGGCTACGTTTAAATATATATGTGTTTCATTTATTGAGCTTTTGAGGAAAGCTTACTTTAGCTTTATGTTGGGCTTGGATTCAATCATGGTTGGGCTTGTCTTTGGCTTTATGTGGCTCGGTTTTATTGGTCATGTCATGTTCTTTGTTTTAGCTTTATCCAAGACTTGGTTTTAGCCTTATGAGGTTCGGTTTTTCTGTCAGCCTTGCTGTGTCCCTGCTGTGGCTTGATCTTGGGCTCGTTTTCAACTTTACTGTGGCTCTGGTTTTAATTCTATACGGGCTCGGGTTGGCCCCTTTAGCACCCTTTTACTTTGGTTTTGTGTCGGGATTGCTATAATCTGATTTGGGGGGCCTGTTTTGTTTCTGTTTGCTGCTGCCTAGCAGCTGTCCCCATGGCATAGAGGGGCTCGGTTTTTGTGCTTTTGTGGTTCCTGCAGCTGTCCCCTTGGCATCTGATTTGGGGGGCCTGTTTTGTTTCTGTTTGCTGCTGCCTAGCAGCTGTCCCCATGGCATAGAGGGGCTCGGTTTTGTGCTTTTGTGGTTCCTGCAGCTGTCCCCTTGGCATCTGATTTGGGGGGCCTGTTTTGTTTCTGTTTGCTGCTGCCTAGCAGCTGTCCCTATGGCATAAGGGGGGCTCGGTTTTGGTTCTTGCTGTTCGTTTAACTTCCCTCTTTGTAGCCTTTGTATGACTCGGGTTTAGGCCTTGTGTTGGCTTGGTTTAAGCTTTATATGACTCTAATTCTATGGCTATTTGATGGACTTATTTTTCATGCATTTGTGAGGAATTGGAGTTAGTGTGGGAGGTTTGTAGGAGCTTGGTCGTGAGCCTCATAGTGGTGGTTTGTGGCATGGGGGCTTTACTTCTTGCTATCCCTTTGCTGCAGCTGTGGCCGTGAGCCCCTTCTCCTGTTTGCAGCTTTGGCCGAGAGCCTTGGTGGGGTGATTGAGGTGATGGTGGTCTTGCTTTTTGCTATACTTGTCTATGGAGTTGATTGAATGGATTTGGAAGTGTTTTCTGATTTTGCTTGTGGGAAAGAGATTTAACACGATACTTGAGGCTTCCCTTAGATGCTTTATTTGGTGGAGTTGGTGCTAATTTGGAGGTTTGTAGGCTTGTACAGTCACTTTCTTATGTATTAGAAGTTTACTGATTTTCCTATTGCTGTAGTCTTGGTCCCGAGTCTGTAGGTGGACCCACTGGGGGAATCTATGTTTCAGGAATTGAAAATTAATTTGAGATTTGAAAAATCTGGAATTTTTTACGTGTTTGGAGATTCTAGTAGTGGGTTTTCCTCGAGTCATTTCTTTCCCGTTTGATTTACGAGGTTTTAAAAGATTTTCGGATTTCCTTTCTTTTTGTTTGGTTTTGTCTGAATGCAAAGGACACCCTTCTTGGGGTCGATCCAGTTATGCCTAAGTAAGAAAATGATATCCTCGAGATTGATTCAAGGACCTCGGGCTTTGCTTTCAGTATTCTACTCTTACTTGTTTTAGGAGCGTTTTAGATTAACCCTCCTCCCGTTTTGGTCTTTCTCGGATTTGGAGGCGGGTTAATCTCCTTTCCTTCCCCTTCCCATTGATTGACATGTTTTCCCCGCTTCACTCGGAGTTGGTTTTGTTTTGTTTTGTTTTGGGGCAATGACGGTGATGATGATAAAGGCACACCGGTGATAGAGTAGAATGATATCCCATCCTACGACACTGGGACTTGTTCCAGGGCCCCGGTGAACCGTAGGATAACAGTATCATTCACCTCTATAAGGCAAGCGGGGCACCCGTACCTTCTTAGGATTGCTAGTGACTCTACACCCGACGAAACGATCGACTCGTGGACAATCCTAATTTTCAAAATCTGATAAGAATATGACACTACATTTTACAACAAAAACATATTTCCACTACAATAAAAAATTGATAAAACTCTCTTTTATATGTCTGAAATCCACGTGCGTGCTAAAAACATAAATTTTAAAACCATATTATAAAACTTGGTTGTCCACTTGTTGATTATCAGTTTTGGGTTAAGGAACACCCTCCTGAGTTAGGTTTAGTAGGACACCCTTCTAGTTGAGTAGCGGGCTCTATACACTCGGGTGACCGAGTAGCCTTCGACGACCCTCGAGCAGTACTACACAGTTCTGAGCCTAGCCCCGACCCGAGTGCTTGCGGTTTTCTTCGGATTTTTCGTATGATTTTTGGATGAAGCACTCGTGGTCCCTTTTTTTTAGGATTTTCCCGAGGTTTTGATGACTTTACTTTGTTTTTGTTACTCATTTTCTCGAGTTTTCTGCCGTGAGTCATTCGCCGTCTTTTCTCGAGCTTTCTGGACGATATTTTCTGTTTTCTGCTTGGCTTTCGCTTGCATGACACACTTCAGCTTGCTACAATAACGGATCTCCCAGGAATACAAGTTTGTTTACATTCACAGCGTGTTATTTTTCATACTTGCCACTGTTCCTTTTTAGTACGTTGTACTATACTCTACTGCATGCTTTACTTCCTGTGTTATATACCCTGCTACACACTGTACAACCTTTAAACATATTTGCATAGGATGTTTAGAAGAACTCAACCATAGGGCCACCTGATTGAATATTATAACTTGCCACCTTAGAAAACTCTACCTCTTCACGGCAAGGAGCTTGGAGCACGGTGGGCGGCACGACCATCTTCAACAGCAAACCTGTGTCGACATCAGCAAAACCTTTGGCGACAATTAATTGGCAGGATTGAAACTTAAATAAGTTCATTTCCAAGATTTAAAGCCCAACATTAGGATAGTCTGGGAAGTCATCGAGGTCCTCCTCGAGATCTGTGACATCCCCTACCTTTCTTTCTTCGACTCGAAATAACTGTTCCACATTGCACCTTTCACCCATTGGACTTCCTACTACCACACTTCGTTGAAAACCTTACCTTTTGAATTCATGAAGATAGAAACCCCTGATCTAAATCGAGAGTTCTCTCACCTTAAAGCCCCAGATAATATAAACCCTATTTAATTCTTTTTGTAGGGGAATTTGTCGGTCCACATAAAGGTTCGCAGACCAGAACGGATGTTATGAATTCTGTAGTTTATTTGATCGAGCGATATCGTTAAGTAGGGTGTCTATTCTTCGGGATAGATGCGTTACTTGCGATATGATGCTTGTTCATTCAAACTGCTAAACGAATGAAATTCGTCCATTCTCATTCTCATATTTTAAAATAAAAAATTTTATTTTCAAAACTAATATACATATACATTAAATTAAATCTTAAGCGCATTTCAGCGGCCGACAGAGAGTAGATGTTTTAGATTCGACTTACGTTAAGAAAGGCAGAGGTAGACCTAAGAAGACTTGGGCTTATTGTATAACAAATGATCTTAATTTATTAAAATTAAATGAAAATATGACACTAAATTGGACGCAATGGAGAAAATGGATTCATGTAGCCGACCCCACTTAGTGGGATGAAGGCTTAGTTGTTGTTGTTGTTAGTACTGATAGGTTGCAGGAACTTATTTTATTCCTTACGGAGGATAGAAAATATAGAATTTATTATGTTTCACGTTACTACAAATGTTTATATTGGTATGATTTATCTGCCAGCTTTTAACTAGCAAAACTCCCATTTTAATGAACTAGAAAAGGTATTAATTTCAAAAAGAATTTAACTTTTTTTTTTCCATTGTTTTGGATGATATGTTAAGCTAGCAAGACACACTCAATGCCAAAGAAAAAAAGAAGTAAAAGAAAAAAAAATAAAACTGCATTTCGTATAATAAAGTAAAATAATAGAAAACGAGCTAAAATTTTTTTCTGGCCATTTAATATTTAACATTGTTGAAGTAATGAATTAAATGAGAGCAGGACAGTATTTGTGTTTATTAAGAAAATATTTCTCTTTTCTTTTTATTCGTGTGTGAACATTAGTCGTTGAAGAAACTGGCGATGGATAAATTTGATAGATCACTGATTAGTTCCCTTAAACACAGGAATTCAACATCAGTTTTTGAAAGTATTTCAAAACTTCTAAATTTATTTTGAGGTTTTAATTTTATCATTAGCTTTATCTACATAATCATCTCATAGTAATTTACATCTTTATACAACCTTGATTAACCCTAAATCGGCTTTGGATGAGCCCCTATCAATTTGGACTGCATCATTTACAATTATTTGCTACTTTTCAGCGCCGGCAAAAGTTTTGTTGCTGAAATTTTGATGCTAAGGAGAGTTATATCAACAGGAAAAATGGCGCTTCTTGTTCTTCCCTATGTATCAATTTGCGCTGAAAAGGTACTTTTATTCACTGTTTTGTTGTCAGTGATAGAATTTTAATAGGGACATTACATACATATCACCCCATTCTTATGCATTTACATATCTAACACCTAAACTTTATTTTATCTATTGATACCATCCAAATCTTTCGTATCATATAAAAATACCACTATTTTAACTTTGAAAAAGCTAAATACTCCTTTTCATGTATATGTAAGGTGGTATACATGAAAATAATAAAATTTAGTTATTAGATATATAAATGCATAGGAATTGAGTCGTATTTATGTAAACCTTCCTTTTTAATATCATTGATTTATTTACACTTTTATCTCTTTTAAGGCCGAACATTTGGAACTACTGCTAGAGCCGCTTGGCAAGCATGTTCGTAGCTTCTATGGAAACCAAGGCAGTGGCTCGCTTCCTAAAGATACATCAGTAGTCGTTTGTACAATTGAAAAAGCCAATTCATTGATTAATAGGTTGCTAGAAGAAGGACGTCTTTCTGAAGTTGGAATTATTGTGATCGATGAACTTCATATGGTGAGTTTTCTATTTGGTTTTTAGAACCTTTCTTAATTCATATATATATAGATCAAGGCCATCTTTTTTAACATCATGGGTTTATTTCAAAAACTATGGGACTATTTATAGAATTAGCCTAGAAACTAAAAGTACAAACTACCACTAAATTTTTAATTAATGGATAATCTCCATGAAAAAAGATGTATTTGAACAAGCTTTTTTTTACATAAAATTTTAATATAAATTGTTTTATATGTGCCTAATATTGTTTTGAAGAATATAACAGTTTTTGCCTTGCTCGGTGACCATTGTTTTAAAGGAAAAATAATCGGAGTTTCCTGAATTTTAATTGAATTTTTATCTTGTTTACTCATTTAACTTGAGGGTAAATTGAATGTTAGTTATGGCTTTAACTGATCTTTTCTAACTGGCACCTTTATCATTTCCGTCAAGCTTAGGAGTGACATGTTTCAGAAGCTATATTGTTGAATTTGTGCAAAATAAGTGGTGCAAAATGAATTCATGACTTCGTTTCCACTATGTTATATAGTTTTATTTGGAAAGATTTTCATTTTGATTAACAACTTTTTTTTTTTTTTGGGCAAGATTTTTTTCACTAGTGACTATATTTTCTACTTTATTCTTTTTTGTTCCACTACGTTTAACACATTATGTTTCCTCTTTAATTGATGCTATACTTTTTGGAGGCACTTAAATTTTCAGATTAGTGATTTTAGGTTGGTGACCAACATAGAGGATATCTTTTGGAGCTAATGTTGACTAAGCTGCGTTATGCTGCTGGAGAAGGGATTTCAGAATCTTGTAGTGAAGAGGGTTCAACAACCAGTAGTGGAAAAACAGATGCTGCATGTGGTCTGCAGATTGTTGGAATGAGTGCCACCATGCCTAATCTTTCAGCCGTGGCTGATTGGCTTCAAGTGAGAATTTACACATTTCTATCTTTAATTTTGAAAATTATGATGGGAGTACCTTTGGAGGAAGTAAATGTAATTCCTTTTGTTCATATATTTGTTGCTTTAATCTTCGGCTTTTGACCTGATTCATATTATGCTATTTCAGTTAATATTTTACTTAGTTCTTTCGGCCATTTTTGTTTTTTTGATGAGGATGAATGTTATAAATTCACACCTCAAGTATGCTATCTATCTACTGTTAGGTGATGAAAGTGTGCATAAAGGAGTTGCAATTTGATCAATTAAAATTAAATATGACCGTGCTTCCATGTTCCCGCTAAACATGCTCTTTGTTTGCAGCATTTGTTTAGCCAAAACTTTTATTTTTCCTAAAGGAATTATTGTTGAACTTGCAGGCAGCACTGTATCAGACTAATTTTAGACCTGTCCCACTAGAGGAATTCATTAAAGTAGGAAATACCATTTATAATAAAAAGATGGATGTTATTCGTGTTTTACCAAAACCTGCTGACCTTGGCGGAAAAGACCCAGATCATATTGTGGAACTTTGCAATGAGGTTAGTATTTTTTATTTGTTCCTGTCAATACTATTTTTAATTATCAAGATTTCTGTTTTCTAAGCAGTCAAAGAAGTTTTATTTATGTACCATGTACTTTTTCAAAATAATCTTTTACCCAGGTTGTTCAAGAGGGCCACTCAGTGTTATTATTTTGCTCCAGCCGGAAAGGTTGCGAAATAACTGCAAGGCATATCTCCAAGTTCTTAAAACGCTATTCTATTTCCATGCGTGGTGTTGACTGTGAATATAAAGATTATTCCTCAGCTATTGAAGCCTTGAGAAGATGTCCTTCTGGCTTGGACCCCATTTTTGAAGAAACTTTACCTTCTGGTGTAGCATATCATCATGCTGGCCTTACGGTATATTTTTTTATCCTTCTTGCATTTCTGTAAGGCTCGATAACTATTTCTTTCCATACATGTACAACATCCACTTTCTTGGTCTCGTTCACACTCATTCAAACATTTCTGCAACCTTCATCCTTCGATCTCTTTGTTCTCTATTTTCTCCATATCACCTCATCTCATATGCTTATTTTCCACATATATGGGTCTCAACGTAATATTGTAAATCTATTTCACATAATGAAAGTAGCTACCAAACTAGATACCGTGTCCTTGAATGAATGAAAGAGCTGGTACCGAGATGAGTTGAACGATTGTGGAGGAGTTTTAGACTCCAATATGAACAACTTTCTCCTTTCAAAAATTGGGGAATCCACTCCACATAAGGGAAATCATTCCCCAATTTTCAGGATAAAATCTGAAACTAAACTCAAAATAGCTTTATAAAAACTCCAAAAATGCTTCCGCTTCTAACATAACAATCTGGTGTTTATAGTCATCCAGCAAAACTCGTAGTCTTCTAATTACGACACTAACCTTAAGAAGGAAGACTAAAAAGGTAAATTAATTTAAAAAAACAGTGTACCTTCGCTCAGAAACTCGTAAAGTTTTCCCTCATGACAAAACTCTCAATCTTCGGTTCATAGGTTTAGGAAATTGTAATTCCTAAGAAGATCTAGTGGATAATGCATATTTAATTATCATTGGTACTTACATCAGCTTTTTTATTTTTCCTACTTTACACTGCCTAGCTTATACTACCCCATCTCTGTATTTTAATTCCTATGCAATTGAAAGCCAAAATTATGCTGAAATCCCAGTAGTTTTTTTATGCATTATTTTTTTGCTTGTAAAGTATTTACTTCTAATGATTCATAGGTTGAGGAAAGGGAGATAATAGAAATGTGTTATCGCAAAGGAATTGTTCGTGTTTTAACTGCTACATCAACTTTAGCCGCTGGTGTTAATCTGCCCGCCAGGCGGGTTATATTCAGGCAGCCACGGATCGGCCGTGATTTCATTGATGGAACTCGATATAGACAAATGGCTGGCCGTGCTGGTCGAACTGGAATAGATACTCGAGGAGAAAGTGTATGATTCCTATTGTTCGTAATTTTTTTTTGTGTTTCATATAAATTCAACATTAACATGCTATCTCATTGTTTTGGGGGCATCTACATACGAACCACCCAATTCTTATGTATTTACATATCTAACGTCTAAACCTTACAGTTTACATTTATAACACCATAATCTGTCACAACACTTAAAAAATACGACCATTTAAACTTTTTTAAAAATGTAATACACCTTTTCGTGCATATGTAAGGTGTCATATAAATAAGTAAGAATTGATTGGTATGTAGGTAAATCTTCCTTATTTTTGTTCATTATACTTTTCTTTCATTATACTATTTTGTTTTCTTATTATCATTATATGAGGTCATATTCTTGAGCTATTTTTATAATGAAGGATTTTTCAGATACTTATTTGCAAACCTGATGAGATGAAAAAAGTTACAGCCATTCTCAATGATAGTTGCCCCCCTTTGCAATCTTGCCTTTCGGAAGAGAAAAATGGCATGACTCATGCAATCATGGAGGTTGTTGCAGGGGGCATTGTGCAATCAGCACATGACATTCATCGTTATGTCAGATGTACCCTTCTCAATTCCACTAAACCATTTGAAGATGTTGTGGCTTCAGCTCAAGATTCTCTTCGATGGTTATGCCGTAAGAAGTTTCTCGAATGGAACGAAGAAACTGGGTTGTACAGTTCAACACCTCTTGGTCGTGCTTCATTTGGCAGTTCTCTTAGTCCTGAGGAATCGTTGGTCTGAATCTTTATATTTTATACTTTTTGCCCGTTGTGAATTATCTTTTTTTTCGTTGATTAATCTATTGATCACTGCTTTGAATCTCATGCTTGTAGGTTGTTCTAAATGATCTTTCCAGAGCAAGAGAAGGATTTGTGCTTGCATCTGATTTACACTTGGTTTATCTGGTGACACCCATCAATGTTGA
The DNA here is from genome assembly GCA_022702705.1 of Papilionanthe hookeriana x Papilionanthe teres. NCBI lineage: Eukaryota > Viridiplantae > Streptophyta > Magnoliopsida > Asparagales > Orchidaceae > Papilionanthe > Papilionanthe hookeriana x Papilionanthe teres. The sequence continues at coordinate 55,996,029 of CM040424.1, forward strand.
GGTGGAGCCTGATTGGGAGCTGTACTACCAAAGGTTTATGGAATTGCCTCCCTTGGACCAGGTTTTTTACTTTACTTTAATCATTCTTGACCATTTATTGAATTCCTGTAGTTTTTGTGAAACGTTATTGGCTTCTCAATGCACTCACAAGGATGGGAAGGGTTTCAGTCAAATTATTTTTTTAGAAGAAGATAAGTGTCAAATTGTATCACTGACATTTTGTAGCGGGTCATGTTAATCCCAAAGTCTATAAAAATTATTAGATTTATAACGGCAATCTAATCTCAATCAAATCCCTAGCCGTTAATACTTATTATTTCCTGCCTGCTAGCTTTAATTTCCTCATTATGTATCTCCTTTTTTGCTTTATTTTGTTTTATTCTTTTCCTATTTATTGTATTCTACTTTGTTTCCTTCCTTTGTTGTGTCTACTGTAATTGGGTTTAAGTACTATCTCTTCTATCAATAAAGGTGTGCTGGTCTATTCCAAATTTTAACATGGTATCAGAGGCTAACACTAGATCCAGGCTGCCGCTGACCACTCAAAGACTCCTAGCCGCCTGTCTCCATTGGTGATTCTCGGTAGTCGTCGGGCACTTCTGAAAGCCACAAGAGCAATTGCTGTTCCTTATACCTCCCATCTGCAAGACTCTCGTCCGTTCCCTCTGCTTCCCGTCTGCAAGAGCAAACTGTTGGTTCCTTTGCCTTCCGTCTGCAAGAGCAAACCGCTGGTTCTCTGTTCTTTCCGCCTTCCGTCAGCAAGACCAAGCCACTGGATACCTGAAGGTCCTCCCTGCTGCTGGTCCGACGCCTTCTCCCACCGGCAACAAAATTCGCAGAGGCTGTCCAACATCCTTGCAGGTGTCCGGATTGCAGTTGTACCTGTCTGCTGGTGACCCTGTTGGAATTCGTTGATGGCTTAGAATAATAACCACATCTCCTTTGGCTCAGTAGGAAGTATGGCAGATTCTTCTAACACTAAGCCACCTTTAGAATGTTTTCTTGATTCCATCGGAGGATCGACTCCAATGTCCGCTCTCTTGCAGACCGCAGGACCATAAACCAACATGAATTTCTTGATCACAACTCATAAGTTGAACGACAACTTATTCTAATGGTCCCAAGCAGTCTCTTTTGTTCATTGCCTTACATGTATGATTCGTAAGCCTCTAAAGACTGACCCGACATATGGAGCTTGGGAGGTGGAGAACTCTATATTCATGTCATGGTTGATAAACTCTATGGAAACACCATTCATACATGTTCTTTCCTTCAACTAGTGCTCTCTGGACTACTGTCCGTGATACCTACTCGAATGTAGGAAATTATGGCCAACTTTATGCGGTATCTAAAGGATCCAGGAGGCAAAACAGGGGTCAAGGACCGTGACCCAATACTATAATGACCTTGTTGCATTATGGATGATATACGACCTGTACTAGGACTACACTTGGGATTCACCCGGGCTGACTTATCACTCTTCCAGAAGATCGTAGAAAAATATCGTATGTTTTAATTTCTTGCTGACCTTAATGAAGACCTTGACAAGATTCAGGGTCGTATTCTTGGTCGTGTTCCTCTTTCGTCCGCTTGCGTTGCTTTCATCGAGGTTAGTCGGGAAGAGAGCAGGATACTTGTCATGCTCGACTCTTCCACATTTTCAGCTAGGTCATCCGCCTTGATCTCAAATAGTGCTAAGCCCTCGTTCATGCCACCGTGGACCGGTCACCCTACTTGTGATATTGTCACAAAGTCACTCACACTCAGGACAAGTGTTGGAAATTTCACGGTAAGTCGACATAGAAACCTTCAGCCAAATTCTCTGCTACCAAGGAACTCACGACGATGACTGAATAAGGCACGACTTAACCGACTCCTACCCGGAAAATTCAAGAATCCTCCGAATTACTGAAAAACCAGATGGAGCAATTGATAAAGCTTCTTGGAGTCAGTCAAGTTTCTTCATGTCCATCGGCCTCCCACGTCCGAAGAAGTATTCTTCCTATACCTCGCTTAGTTTATTCCTTCTCTTGCTTGTGGATTATTGATTTAGGAGTCACGAATCATATTGGATGTTCGTAAGCTTTTTGACTTACTATTCTTGCTCTGGAAAAGATACAATCAGAATTGCCGGTTGTGGTTGTAGTTTCATTGATGGTAAATTGTCGATTTTACTAACAACTGATCTAACTTTGGCGTCTGTTTTACATATTCCCAGTTGCAACTTATTATCTGTCAGTAAGTTAATGAATGATGTCTATTGCGTTGCGAAGGTATTATGTTTTTCAGGATCGTTGTTCAAGGATGATGATTGGACTGCTAAGAGGAGCTAGATTCTACTATTAGAGAAGAGCACGAAAAATCCAGGCATACCTCTTAGGAGTTGTAGCTTATCTCGAGTCATTTAATGCCCTATTATGTCATTGCATTTTCATTTAGGTCATCCTAGTATTTAAAAAGTTGCATCCTTTGAAGTTTTCTTATAAAAACTTTTCTAATTTTAAGACATGTCAGTTAGCGAAACATCATCATGTCCATTACCCGTCCCACACTTTCACTCTTTCCGCTCTTTTCTCTTTGATTCACAGTGACCTATGGGACTTTCTCGCACTTCCAGCTACACCAATAATAGGTGGTACATGGCTTTGATTTATGACCACACTTGCATGACGTGAATTTATATTTTAAAAGTCAAATCAGATGTTGTTGTTCCCTTACAAAATTTCTTAACCTTCATTTGAACTCAATTCAAAACTCCTATTCGGGTTCTTCAGATTGATAATGGTCGTGAATTTTTCTACTATATTTTGGGTGAATTCTTGGTAAGGGCATCCACCATCATAGCTCATGTACGGACAATCCTCAACAAATTGAGGTAGTTGAGAGGAAAAACCATCATCTCCTCGACGTTGCTTGCTTAATTATATTTCAATCCAATGTGCTAAAATTTTTTTGGAATGTTGTCATTCTCACTACCACCTATCTCATAAATAGAGTCTCCTCTAAAATTCGAACCCTCTTAGACGTTCTGATGCCATTCTTCCCTGTCAATTAGATCTTCTGCACATTAGACCCCTGTTGACCTCACTTTTGGTCGAGGTTTAGTGTTCCTCCTAGGTTTAGGATTCTAGCCCCAGGAGCTTCCCCGACGATCCTAGATTCCTAGCGATGGGACCCACCTCGTTTTAGAGTGTCCGGAAGCCACTTCGTTACTCTTTGAAATCTCGTACGAGATTCCGTACCGCTAGTCTATAGCTCGGTCGAAATCGATGTCGGAGTTCAAATCGAGTCCCTATGGGACCTCGGACATTAGGACGGCCTCGTGCACATCTCATACGCACCATTCTGATTGATTGAGCTCTAGTCGAATTTTGCGACGATACCAAATTTCGATACGATTTTGACTCGACCGTCGTCGAGGTTGCCCAGACTACCTCGGATGACGAAACGGACTGCGTCGATGCGTCCGGAATGTCGATTTTACCTAAAATTAACATTCAATTTGCGACGATAGCCTGTCGGGGGCGAAATGGGTAAATTAGGGCTTAATTTAATAATAATTACAATATATATATATATTTATACATTTATAAATTAAATCCTAAGCCCTAAACCCCCATTCGGCCCATCTCGCTTCTCCCCGCACGCGCACGAGCTCCATGGAGGTTTCGACGAGCCTTCTCCCGCGCTCGATACCGCACGCCTCTCGGCCCATCTCCCGCTCCTTGAGCCGCACTCGATCTCCCATCCCTTATCCCTGCGGGAGCAAGTTGCTCCCTCGCGGCATTTTGTTCGGCGCGTGCGTTATCCCTGCGGCGTCTCGCGTGCGCAAGTGGCCCGAGCCTCTGCTGCTCATCTTTGCGGCATTTCCCTCCATCCCGCCGCACCTTCCCCGATCCTACTCGACTCCACAGGTAGGGAGCAGCACTTCTTCTCCTCCTCTGCCTATATAAACCCCATTGGAGGTGATATTTAGGGCTGGCCGAATTTCTTCTTGGAGAAGGGGAGGTGCTGCTGGTTTGAGGCTTGGACTTCCTGCTTCCTTTGTGTATTCTACACTAGCTGGTACCCCTTATCTCCCTATCTATCTCTCGGTTTGGCCTGAGGAGGTCTGTCATTTGTGCCGCCTGGCTTGATTTTCCCTATTTGTGGTTTCGGCTAAGCATTTATGTGCCATGGAAAACTTTGTTTACTTGCTTGAATAGTGGTTTCTTGTTCCCCCTCTAGTGGCATGCCGATAGATTGTTGTATCAAGATTTGGGGGGGGGCATTTTATTACTTGAAGCATGTGGAGAATAGAAACATGAGCATGTTTTAAAGTTTAAGCTTGATTATTTGCTTGAGGTAATGAGAATGTGGTATGACATTGGCTCCTTTCTTTTCTCTATTTGCTTAAGATGATAAAATGTGGTTTTATATTTGGTCTTTTCTAGTATGAGATATTGAGAGGGTTCACTCGAGCCTTGCAAGCATGTGGTAGGTATGGTTCTCATAATAAGCTACTAGATTCTCTAGTAAACTCTAGCAAATATTTTTGAGTAAAGCTCTTTACTTACTATTGTTGTTATGAATTGTTGAGGAGCCTTTGACTCTTTCATGCATGTGGGGCTTGGTGCTTGCTCCTTGTGACTTTCCCTTACAAAAGTTGCATGCTAGGGAGAAGTTTAAACTTAATTTGGAAGAATTCATGTTTGTTCTCATGTAAAGCATGTGGTGGCTTTATGTCTTGTACATATGGAAGTCTAGTCCTTTATGAAAGCATGTTATGAAGATTTGAGATATTTCTATGTTTGTTCTTGCTTGCAAGCATGATGAGATGGGTATCGAGATGTTCCTTGCTCGCTTTGGCTTGGCATGAGTCATGGAAGAATTCATTTAGCTTTTTCAATGTGTATGTGGGGCTTATCTCTTGCTCCTTCTAGCTTTTCCTTACCAAAATGTCATGCTATGAAGAAGCTTAGTTTAATTTGAGAAGTTTCACACTTGTTCTTATATGAAGCATATGGTGGCCCTATGTTTTGAATGTATGGAAGTTTAATTCTTGGGCTCCTTGCATCTTTGCCCTCCATAAAAGCATTTTAAATGTATATGGAAAAGTTTTCTAAGTTTATTCTTGCTTGCAAGCATGTCATAGTTTCATGAATTGATGTATGAAAGCATGGAAGTGTTATTGTAATCCAAGTTTAGCCTCTCTTTTAATCTCAAGCTAAGGCTATGTTTAAATATATATATACATGCTTCATTTGATAAGTTCTCGTAAAGGTTTGTTTTAGCCTTATGTTGGGCTTGGATTTAATCGTGGTTGGACTTGGTTTTAGCCTCATGTGGCTCGGTTTTGTTGAGTCCCATCGTATTCTTTGTTCTAAGCTTAAATTCGGGATTTGGTTTTGGCCTTATGTGGCTCGGCTTTCGTTAGTCTTCTTGTTCCTCTGTTTTAATTTAAAGTCGCATTTGCCCCCAGCTTACTGTGGCTCGGGTTAGCTCCTTTAGCTTTCTCTCGATTTTGGCTTTATGTTGGGATTGTCTGTAACTTGGAGCCGGGCTTGTCTTCGGCCTTCGTCGTGGCTCGGGTTGGCTCTTTTGACACTTCTAATTTTGATTTTATGTTGGGATTACTTCCCTTTCATTGTCTTGGCCGTGAGCCTCCTTGACCCTTGTAGCACCCTTGGCCGTGAGCTTTAATGTGGTGATTTAAGTGGGAGCCTTACCTTTTACTACTCTTACCTGTGAGATTGATTGAAATGGTTTGGAAGTATCCCTTTGGCTTGCTTGAGGGAAGGAATCGAGCACCATATTTCGAATAGTTTTACCATACTTTATTTGATGAAATTGGAGTTAAATTGATTTTGAAGAGCTTGTCCATTCACTTTCTTATAAATTCGGAAGCTTGTCCTTTCATTGGGAGTTTGGGGATCTTCTTGTTGTTGTTGACTTGGTCCCGAGCCAGATGGTGGTTTTACTTTTAGTCACCCTTATCTATGGAATTTATTATGGTGATATGGGGTTTTCTTTAGCTTGCTAATGAGGAAAGATCTCAAGAATTTGTTGATTCCTTTGAAGTTTGGGAAGGTTTAACTCTAGCATGGGTTTGGAAAGGTTAGCAGCCAGTGTTTTCCCAAGCCATTTCCTCTTTGTTTGATTTTAAAGGCCTTGAACGATTTTCTCGGATTTCGTTTCTAAACACTCTTTTGATATAATTGCACTCAAGCGAGAAAGGGACACCCTAGGGGTCGATTCAAGGAGCTTGGACTTTGCTTCTAATGTTTTATTATTACATGTTTTGGGGGAATTTTAAATTAACCCACCCGTCGTCTTACCCCTTCAAAATTCGAGGGTGGGTTAATCTTCTCTTCCCCTCCTTGTTGCTTTACATGTTTTCCCCGCTTCACTCGGAGTTGGTTTTGTTTTTTTGGTTTTGGGGCGATGACGGCGATGATGCAAAAGGCACGCCAGTGATAGAGTAGAATGATATCCCATCCTAGGCCACCAGGACCCGCTCCAGAGCCCTGGTGAACCGTAGGATGACGGTATCATTCACCGCTATGAGGCAAGCGGGGCACCCGTACCTTCTTAGGATTGTTAGCGATCCTTTACCCTATGAAATGATCGATTTGTGGACAATTATATTTTTCAAAATCTGATAAAAATACGATACTACATTTCGCAACAAAAATATCTTTCCACCACAATCAAAAAATTGATAAACTTTCTTTTGCATGTCTGAAATCCATATGCATGCTAAAAATATAAATTTCAAAACTACATTATAAAATTTGATTGTCCACTTGTTGATTATCAAGAAGAGATCGTCGAGATTGTAAGGATTGTAAGGTCATTCCAAGTGAGCAATTAAGTACCCAACATCGATTATTAGTTCTAGATTTTAAGATGAAGAGTTGTAAAATAAAGAATACTAGGATTCAACATCGTAGAATAAGATGGGGGCACCTAAAAGACAAATAAAATTATTTTTATGAGTAAAATTCAAGATTTAAATATTTGGGAGTCTCATGAAGACGCGAATGTTATGTGGGAAAAATTAACTAATACTATTAAACAAGTGGCTAAAGATGTACTTGGAGAATCAAAAGAAAAAGTTTCTATAAATAAAACTAGTTGGTGGTGGAATAATAATGTGCAAGAAAAGATAAAATATAAGAAGTTATGTTATAAAAATCGTTTAAATGTAAAAGCTTAGAGAATTAGGAAAAATATCAAATGGCTGCAGGAGTGTAAAAGAATAATCCGTGACGCTAAAAATTCGCTTTTAGTGATCTTTATAACATGTTAGATACTAAGGAAGGTGAAAAATATATGTATAAACTAGCCAAACAAAGAGAAAAGAAAAGTAAAGATTTAACTCAAGTAAAGTGTATTAAAGCATTGAAAATCAAAAAGTGCTTTTCTTGAAAAAGATATTCAACATAGGTGGGTGAGTTATTTTGATAAACTTTTTAATGATCTCGAAAGTACGATCGACCTTAGTGATCTTAATATCGTTAATAATAATAAAACTTTTCACTTTTACCGTCGCATTAGTAAAAAGAAGTTGATGAGGCTTTAAAGAAAACCAAGGGGGAAAGTCCGTAGGACCCGATGATATCCCAATCGAAGTGTGGAAATGTTTAGGTGATTTGGGGGTTTCCGGCTTACTAAACTTTTTAATATTATTTTAAAAACAAAAAAGATGCTTCGAGGAGTGGAGAAAGAGCATTTTGGTCCCCATTTTTAAGAATAAAGGAGATGCACAAGAGTGTGCAAATTATAGAGGAATTAAATTGATGTGTCATACTTTAAAGTTATGGGAGAGGGTAATTGAACATAGGTTAAGACGTATTACGAAGATTTCTCATAATCAATTTGGATTTATGCCGAGCGTGTCTACCATGGAAGCTATACATTTATTAAGAGGTTTGATGGAGAGGTACGGAGATAATAAGGAGGATCTACATTTGATTTTTATCGATTTAGAAAAAGCTTACGATAAGGTTCCTAGAGATGTTCTTTGGAGAGTCCTCGAGAAGAAATGTGTTGATTCGACTTATATTCAAGTCATTAAAGATATGTATGCTAGAGTCGTTACATGTGTTCGAACCGAAGGAGGATTGACCAAGTATTTTATTATTTCGTTGGTTTACATCAAGGATCGGCTTTAAGCCCATATCTTTTCGCTTTATTTATGGATGGTCTTACCGGCCATTTACAAGAGGATGTACCTTGGTGTATGCTTTTTGCCGATGATATCCTCCCGGTGGATAAGACAAGAGAAAAGTCCAGGAAAAACTTGAATTATGGAGGTCTACATCGGAGTCTAAAGGTCTTCGTTTGAGTAGAACTAAAATCGAATACATGGAATGTAATTTTAGTAATAGTAGGTCTAGTGACGAAGTGTAACTTTGGGTGATCAAATTATTAAAAGGTGTGAACGATTTAGATATCTTGGGTCCATTGTTCAAAGCGATGGTGATATAGATGGGGATGTTAATAGTAGAATTCAGAGTTGGTTGGTCGAAGTGGAGGAATGCGTCCGGCCTATTGTGTGATAGAAAAGTACCGCTTAGATCGAAAGGAAAATTTTATAAGATGGTGGTGAGACCTTCAATGCTCTATGGTGTCGAATGTCGGCCTTTAAAAGAGAAGCATAATGTTAAGTTAAGTGTTGCCGAGATGAGAATGATTAGATGGATGAGTGGCTTTACACTTAGAGACAAAATGCGAAATGAATATATCCGTAATAGGGTTGGAGTTGCACCAGTTGTCGGATAAAATTAGAGAGAGTCGCCTTAGATGGTTTGGTCACATTAAACGTCGACCACCCGATGATCCGATTAGGAGAGTAGATGTTTTAAATACAACTTATGTTAAGAAAGGCAGAGTGCGTACCTAGGAAAACTCGGGCTTATTGCATAAAAAATGATCTTAATCTATTAGAATTAAACGAAAATTTGACACTAAATAGGACGCAATGGAGAAAAAGGATTCATGTAGCCGACCCCACTTAGTGGGATTAAGGCTTTGTTGTTGTTGTTGTTGTTGTTGTTGACTTGTTGATTATCAGTCTAGGGTGGGGGAACACTCTCCTGAGTTAGGTTTAGTTGGACACCTTTCTTGCTGAGTAGCGGGCTTTATACACTCGTGTGACCGAGTAGCCTTCGACGACCCTTCGAGCAAGATCTACGCGCTCCGAGCCTAGCCCCGGCCCGAGTGCTTGCGGTTTTCTTCGGGTTTTCATTTGATTTTCGATAGAGCACTCGTGGTCCTTTTTAGGATTTTCTCGGAGTTTTGGTGACTTCTACTACTTTTCTCTAGCTTTCCCGTCGTGGTCGACTCATTTTGCTTTTCGAGTTTTTCGACGACCTTTTATTTTGCATGCTCGGCTTTCATGTGGCACACTTCGTCGGCTAGACGAAAGAAAATAACGGGCCTCCTGGTATACAGTGCTTGTTTACATTTGCAGCGTGTTACCTTCTTTATACCGCCATCGTACGCTATACCTGTTGAATCGTCACTTTTGTACCATACCTGCTATCGCATGTTGTTCCGTTGAAGACGTTACATTATATATCGTTGCATGTCTTTATCGCTACTCTCGTGCTATATACATATCCTCGTCAGTAACCGTACAACACTTAAACGTACTTCGCATAGGATGTTTAGGAGAACTCGACCATAGTGCCACCTGATCGAACATTTTGACTTGCCACCTTAGAAAACTCAACCTCTTCACGCAAAGGAGCTTCGGAGCTATGCGGCAAGCGACGACCATCTTCAACAACAAAACATGTCTAATCAGCTAAACCACTCCTTAGTGATTAAACAAACAAACCATAGGATTTCGAGGTCGTTCGCCTAGTGCGACATAAATCCTCAACCTTTCTTGGGCCTTTGTATAGCTATGCTGTACAATATAAGCCCCGACTCGTTTTAGGATTCCGAGGTTGTCGTTCGTTACGACCTAAATCCTCACATCTTCTAGGCTGTTCGTGTGATCGTTTCACACAAATGTAAGCCCTAATTAAATAAAATGGGCAGGATGAAACCTTTTAAATAATATCTCCTAAATCAAAGCCAAATCATAGGATAGCATGGGAAGTCACCGAGGTTCGCCTCTGGATCTTTGACATCCCCTAGTTCTTCCTCCTTTGGATTCTACAATAAAATGTTCCAATTTCGAGCCAATCCCCTTTCACACCTCTTTGTCCGATTACGTCGAAAAGTCCTATCCTTTCGACCTCCTTGAGGATAATATTTTCCGATTTTTATCGAGAGTTTTCTTAAGCGATTTTGATCATTTAAGATGTAATTAACTATAGTGCTCACCTTTATAGGAAGCATTTCCGAACCTGACTTAAAATAAACCCTATTTAATTCTTTATATTAAATAGGTGAATTATTTCGACAGAATATAATTGTTTCACAGACTAAACGGACGTCATATATTTCTTAGTTTATTTGATCGAGCCTCACCCTCAAGTCTTCGTGTTTGTCTTTCGAGATAAATGCATGACTCGAGTAGTAGCGCTTCTTTCATTCAAACTATGAAAAATATGTGGCCGCTTGATTCCTTCCTTTTCGTTGAAGGATCCTTCCGAAGCGGGCGACAGGATTTCGATTCCGGCGACCGACAGCTTCTTACGGGCACTTCACGCACAAAACAACGCCGACAACCCCAAGATTTTTTGGTGATCCGCCTTTGTTTGGAACATTGTCTCCAATCGGAGCAAACTTAATCCTAGATCCATAAAATATATCTCCCTTGGGTACTCCGCCACTCAAATGGGGTATCGGTAGGGCCGTCAAAATGGCTCATTGTTCGCGAACAACTCGTGTTCGGCTCGTTAAGAAGCTCGTGTTCGGCTCGTTCGGTAAGTTAACAAGCCTTAACGAGCCGAACACGAACAAAGATTTGTTCGTTCGTGTTCGGCTCGTTTTGGCTCGAAATACTATTCCTCAATTATATATATATATATATATATATATATATATATATATATATATATATATATATATAGTAGTATTTTAAAAAAAATTTAAAGGATTTATAATCAATTAAAGTTATTAATTAAATATACTAAAAATTATTAAATTAGATTCAAATCATGTTTTAAAATAAACTATAATTCCTAAATCTTGCCTCAATCCTTAACATCTTATAGTTATGTGATTATAATTGTCAAAACGACTCTTTGTTCGTGAACAGCTCGTGTTCGGCTCGTTAAGCAAACGAGTCGAACACAAACAGACTTTGGGCTCGAAATATAAACGAGCCGAACACGAGCTGAGCTTTGGCTCGCTCGTATTCGGCTCGTTTACACCCCTAGGTATCGGTGCTTTGATCCTACCACTAACAAAGTTCATGTGAGGGCTACTTCTCCTTCTTTGAAAGTGTTACCTATTTTCCTAGCTCGGCCCCAAGTGAGGGGGAGCTTAGGTTTTTAGACACTTTCCCTTATCTCACTCCTATGGATGTTCCCCCTTTGTTCTCGCTACTGAAGAGTCCCATGTCCTGATGACTACACCATTCGGTGAGTTCCATGATCCGGTGAATGCACCATCTCCTCCTCCTACTATCCGTGTACACTCGGTGCACCCATTTCAATGCTTCTACTCTAAAACTCGTTGCCTCCTTACAGGACCATGATTCCACTGACGACATCCTCAGCGTGACCCCTTCTTCGAATGAGGAGGTTAGTTATCCAAGTAAGGTATACAACAACAACAACAACAAAGCCTTAATCCCACTAAGTGGGGTCGGCTACATGAATCCTTTTTCTCCATTGCGTCCTATTTAGTGTCAAATTTTCGTTTAATTCTAATAGATTAAGATCATTTTTTATGCAATAAGCCCAAGTTTTCCTAGGTCCGCTCTCGCCTTTCTTAACATAAGTTGTATTTAAAACATCTACTCTCCTAATCGGATCATCGTGTGGTCGACGTTTAATACGACCAAACCATCTAAGGCGACTCTCTCTAATTTTATCCGACACCTGGTGCAACTCCAACCCTATTACGGATATATTCATTTCGCATTTTGTCTCTAAGTGTAAAGCCACTCATCCATCTAATCATTCTCATCTCGGCAACACTTAACTTAACATTATGCTTCTCTTTTAAAGGCCAACATTCAAGCACCATAGTAGTATCAAGGTCTCACCACCATCTTATAAAATTTTCCTTTCGACCTAAGCGGTACTTTTCTATCACACAATAGTGCCGACGCATTCCTCCACTTCAACCAACCAACCCGAATTCTACTATTAACATCCCCATCTATATCACCATCGCTTTCGAACAATGGACCCAAGATATCTAAATCGTTCACACCTTTTAATAATTTGATCACCCAAAGTTACACTTCGTCACTAGACCTACTATTACTAAAATTACATTCCATGTATTCAGCTTTTAGTTCTACTCAAACGAAGACCTTTAGACTCCAATGTAGACCTCCATAATTCAAGTTTTTCCCGGACTTTTTCTCTTGTCTTATCCACCAGGAGGATATCATCAGCAAAAAGCATACACCAAGGTACATCCTCTCGTAAATGGCCAGCAAGACCATCCATAAATAAAGCAAAAAGATATGGGCTTAAAGCCGATCCTCGATGTAAACCAACGTAAATAGTAAAATACTTGGTCAATCCTCCTTCAGCTCGAACACATGTAATGACTCTAAGCATACATATCTTTAATGACTTGAATATAAGTCAAATCAACACCTTTCTTCTCAAGGACTCTCCAAAGAACATCTCTAGGAACCTTATCGTAAGCTTTTTCTAAATCAATAAAAATCAAATGTAGATCCTCCTTATTATCTCTCGTACCTCTCCATCAAACCTCTTAATAAATGTATAGCTTCCATGGTAGACTCGCCCGCATAAATCCAAATCTGATTATGAGAAATCTTCGTAATACGTCTTAACCTATGTTCAATTACCCTCTCCCATAACTTTAAAGTATGACACATCAATTTAATTCCTCTATAATTCGCACACTCTCGTGCATCTCCTTTATTCTTAAAAATGGGGACCAAAATGCTCTTTCTCCACTCCTCGTGCATCTTTTTTGTTTTTAAAATAATATTAAAAAGTTTAGTAAGCCAGAAAACCCCCAAATCACCTAAACATTTCCACACTTCAATCGGATATCATCGTGTCCTACGTACTTTCCCCCTGGTTTTCTTTAAAGCCTCATCAACTTCTTTATTACTAATGCGACGGTAAAAGTGAAAAGTTTTATTATTATTAACAATATTAAGATCACTAAGGTCGATCGTACTTTCAAGCATCATTAAAAAGTTTATCAAAATAACTCACCCACCTATGTCAATATCTTTTTCTAAGAAAAGCACTTATCGATTTTCATCTTTAATACACTTCACTCGAGTTAAATCTTTACTTTTCTTTTCTCTTTGTTTCGCTAGTTTATACATATATTTTTCACCTTCCTTAAGTATCTAACATGTTATAAAGATCACTAAAAGCGAATTTTTAGCGTCACAAATTATTCTTTTACACTTCTGCGGCCATTTTATAATTTTCCCAATTCTCTACGCTTTTACATTTAAACCAATTTTTATAACATAACTTCTTATATTTTATCTTTTCGCACATTATTATTCCACCACCAACTATTTTTATTTATGTAAACTTTTTCTTTTCGATTCTCCAAGTACATCTTTAGCCACTCGTTTAATAAGTATTAGCTAATTTTTCCCACATAACATTCGCGTCTTCACGAGCATCCCAAATATTTAAATCTTGAATTTTACTCATAAAAATAATTTTATTTCAGTGTCTTTTAAGTGCCCCCATCTTATTCTACGATGTCGAATCCTAAGTATTCTTTATTTTACAACTCTTCATCTTAAAATCTGTAACTAATAATCGATGTCGGTACTTAATCGCTCACTGGAACGACCTTACAATCCTTACAATCTCGACGATCTCTTCTTCTCATAAGAAAATAATCAATTTCGTGTTTTATTAGATCCATTCTTATAAGTAATAAGATGCTCATCTCTTTTCGAATAAAGTATTAGTAATAATCATATCATACGCTAAAGAAAATCTAAAATCGCTCTACCTTCTTCATTAATCGCTCCATAACCGTAGCCACCATGAATATTTCGAAATCTTCTACCACTCTACCGACATGTCCATTTAAATCTCCTCCAATAAAAATTTTTTCTTCAAGGGGTATCAAGTGTATTAAGTCTTCTAAATCATTCCAGAATTTATCTTTAGAGTCTATATCTAAACCAACTTGAGGAGCATAAACACTTATAATATTAAAAATCTTTAGAGTCTATATCCAAGTAAGGTATGCAATCAAATATTCTCCCTCTATTCTATGACAAAATATGTCTCTTTCCACAGTTTATCACCGATGTATAGAGCATTTATCATTACCCTGACGGACCATGAGATCCCTAGTACTGTTGAAGTTGCTTTTACTTATCCTGCTTGTAAAACGACAGTAATAGAGGAGATGAATGCTCTTTAGTGGAACCATACATTAAACATCATTGAACTTCTTCAGGGTAAGAAAGTGTGGGGTGCCGATGGATTTTCAACACCAAATTCAACTCTGATGGATCCTTTGAATGCAACAAGACACGTTTGGTTGCCAAATGGTACTCACAGACCTACGACGTTGATTATGAGGAGACATTTGCTCTAGTGGCTAAATTAACACTATTCAGGTCCTGTTGTCCCTTTAAGTGAATTTGGATTGACATTTATTCCAGTTAGATATCAAGAATGCATTGTTGAATGAAGAGCTTATAGAAGAGATTCAAATGTTTCATCCTCATGGTTTTGATTCTATTGCCTCCAAAGGGCAAGTGTGCAGGCTGTGAAAGTTTCTCTATGGGCTAAAGCAATCCTCTAGGTCCTGGTTCAACGAGTTCACAAAGGTGATCGTGGGCCATGGTTTTACTCAGGCTCAATCGGATCACACTATTTTCTTCCGATATTCCTCTAACGAAATAGCTATCCCTATTGTCATGTTGACTATATTATTCTTACAGGTAATGTTCTCTCAACACTGGAGTCCTTGAAAGACATTCTTGCTAAATACTTTGAAATAAAGGATTTAGGATATCTCCGGTACTAATTAGGAATGAAAGTGACTCAATAATCTCGAGGCTTTTGCCTATCTCAGTGCGAATATGTGATTTACCTTTTGAAAGACAACAACATTCTTCTGTTCAAACCTGTGACTGTCCCATGAATCTCAATGAAAAATTATCTAACATTTCCCCACAACTTCTCATTATGTATTTTCTTTTTGTTTTATTCTTTTTTATTCCTCTCCTATTTATTGTATTCTGCTTTATCTCTTTCCTTTATTGTTCCTACTGTAATTGGATTTAAATACCCCCTCTTCTATCAAGAAAGGTGTGCTGGTCTATTCCAATTTTTTTAAAAAAAGCTAATTTTGTCTCCATATTCTTTTAATTGGGGCTACATTAGTCTTTCCTATGGTCTATTTCAGCCCATATTAAAAAAGTTTGGGAATTCATTTGACAATTATAGACTTTGGGACTAAAGTGGCCCAATATAAATAGACTGGGGACTTTTGTGACACTTTACTCTTTTAAAAAACATATCAATTCTTTCCAGATTCTGTTTTGCAGCTATGTTGAATTTAAATGCTTTTCAAGAATGCATTTTTATTGCTGTTCAAAACTGATGAAGAGGAATCCAAAACATGAATGAACTATTTTATTAATTTTGAGAATACTAATCATAAGTATGTACTTTATAGTAGCTTGAGTTTTTTTTGTAGTTTGGGTAACCCCCCTCATGCCTATAGACTTGTATTTCGATAGGGCTTATGGTGGGACCATATATAGGAATATCTATAGCATTTTTAATCCTGAATTTTATATTCCCCTCTTGCTTGTGTCTTGTTTGTCTTCTTTTATAATATTGTTGCCTCAATGAAGCTCATCGTTGATAAACCTCTTTATTTATTATTAGGAAAACCTTGTAATAAGGCTTCTCTTAACTCCCCACAATTTTTATTTGAGTGTCAAACTGTCCATTGATTCTTTGTAGGGGGATATTTTAGTCTCCGCACTCATCTAATGGGAGCTAAGATAACTCTCTTTGGGACTATTTTAACTCATGTTAAAATAGTATGGGACTAATATGACACTTTTATAGATTTTGGGACTAAAGTGACTTTTTATGTAAATAGTTAGGGGAATATTTTGACACTTAATTTTTATTTTGAAGAAAGAACAGATCTTCATAGTTGTGTTAACAATGAAACCACAATGCACAAAGTGAAGGTCTTATGGTTCTTCCACTAAAAATTTTTCGCACTAGAGTAATTGATGTTCCAGTGGTGCATTGAAGGTCCTTCAATCGTTGCGCGTGTCAGTGATGGATGATTTTTTTATATGATGTGTAAGTATGCTTTGTTCTATGATTCCGTTTCATAATAGCTCATTGTCAATAATTTTTTTAGGAATTATGTGGTATGTATGTAAATTTCCCTTTACTTTACTGCCATATAAGTATGGTTGATTCTATTAACATTTGGAATGAGATGCCACTCTGTTTGTTGAAGTAGGCTCAATTTTCTGCCATTCATGAGAAATCACATATTATTAAAAATTTGATCATAGTCGTCACTATTTTTGCTCTCTCATTAATATTTCATTCCCTGAGGTTTCATTAAAGATTTTTTGTTGATCATGGAAATGCATAATGCTTCTCATTACTTCTATTCTGCTGTCTTTCTTTGTGAGATATTTAGACATTCTGATTTAGTTCTTAACTGAAGTCTGTTGGCAATCGAGTGGGAGTGGCTGAGCCTTTCTTGATGCGCATGGCACATGGTGCTCCAATGCCCGTTCAAGGCCGATTAAAAGAAATAAAAAAGAGTCCAAATGGCAAGTTGAATATAAGGAGTGTGATGAAACACAACGACCTTTCAAATGAACAACCTCTTCGAGTCGCTCGACGTTTCTATGTGGCACTTATGCTCTCAAGACTTGTACAGGTTAATTTTTATCTTATGTTTGAAATTCTAGATTTATTAAAGTTAAAGTTTTTTCTGTAATAATTCATCTTGTATTTCCTCTATCACTGCTTAGACAATGATATTTATGACCATAAGTTTGATTTGCGGTGCACATTTAAGATGTGAATTGTTTGCTTTTGTGGTATTTTCATGGATTCCATTTGCTTTGAAATTAGACATTGTTATTTCTTTTATGGTTTTTGATTTTTAGCTAATTGTTGATAATATTAAATTAGAGGATATTTAATGTTCATAATAAGGCTATGAACCTTTCTGCAAAAAAATGTTTTCAGTTATTGACGTAACAGAGGATCGTTTGTGAAATTAGGCTAAGAAAGGAAGGCTGGCTGGCTCTTTTCTTTAACCATATACATCATAGGCTCTTTTTCGAAATCATTGCAGGTGTGAGTGAATCTGCTAAGAATTTGAGCCATGTCCAATTGTCTATATAAGAGTGCCTTTTGCTCTGGGATATTGTGACATTTTCAGGAATCTTTACTTCAACTTGTTCTCTATTCACAGCATCATAGTGCATTTTATGTTTGATTTTTTTAAATCATTTGTTAATAATGTTATCAATCTGTTTAACAGCTGCCGTTTTATCTATGTTGGCTTTTTTGCTTCTTAATAATTGAAAACTTTTGTATTTTGGTGTACCATAAGACATCTCTTGTTCTGGAAAATGTTTATTTTTGAGTAATTTTACTTCCAGGAAGTCGCTGTTTCTGATGTTTGTGAAGCATTCAAAGTTGCCAGAGGAATGATACAGGCCTTACAAGAAAATGCTGGAAGGTTTGCTTCAATGGTTTCCTTATTTTGTGAGAGATTAGGTTGGCATGATTTGGAAGGTCTTGTTGCCAAATTCCAAAATCGGGTCTCATTTGGGGTGAGGGCAGAAATTGTTGAGCTCACTACCATTCCATATGTGAAGGTATGTTGTTCTCCAATTTATGAAATTTCTGAAATTATGCGGGATTTCTGAAAATATGCTAGTTTCACTTGCCACATTTCCTGGTATACCTAGGGGTCACGGGCAAGGGCGCTTTATAAAGCTGGTTTGCGCACTCCTCTTTCAATTGCAGAAGCATCTGTCTCTGATATTGCTAATGCTCTATTTGAATCTTCTTCCTGGTCCGGGCAAGGTGATTTTTCATGCTTTTTTGATAAAAATATTTAATTATCATCTTCTGTTAACTTTGACACGGCTGCTTTGCTAATTAATATGAGGTTATTATTTTTATTTCTCGTATTATGATTTTTTAACTGCTTATGTTAACCTTAAATTTAAGTATAAAGTGTTAAAATAATCCTTTGATTTTTTATATGGGGTTATTTTAGTCTTAGAGTCTATAAAAGTACCAAATTATTTCCCAAACTCTTTTAAATTGGGGCTAAAATTGTCCTCAGTGAGGACTATTTCAGCCCACATTGAAATATTTTGTAGACTAAATTGATATTTTTATAGACTTTGAGAATAAAATGACCCTCTAAAATGAGCAAGGCGACTTCTTTGACAAATTTCCCTGCCTTTAATTATGTGGAATGTATGCCACTAAAATCCAAGAGCTGGAGATTGTCTGCCAAATTTAATGGACTCACATATATTTTATGAATTCTTATAATTGTGCAATCTTAAAAAAGTACTCGTCAAGTATGTTTATACTAAAGTTCAACATACCTTTGAGACTAAGATAATGACCAATATTCATTGTGCTCTTTGTTTAGTTGTTAGTTTCTTTTGTGAGAAGAGTAACCTTTAAGTAACATGGTGGTAGGCACATTTATGAGAAGATGATTAATTAGCAATCGATATGAATTAATTGCATCGGATTATATTAGAGACGGGGTGAATATTTTGGTTTTTTTCTTGGTTTGATTTATTAGTCCTTTTTTGCCTTGGTGAGCTGGAGAATTTTGGCTTTAAATATGTTACCCAGGAGATTGGAGGAAACACAAACATTTTTTTTAATCAATGAAATATTATATTTTTATTACTTATATAAGGATCATTTGTTGTTTTGCAGGATGTTTAAGGGGAAGTTAATGCTTAATTTTGATTACCTGGTAATTTTGTTGATTGAAACTTGGATATTATAGACTATCATGGTTTCAAAATGTGGCTTTGAAATTTTTTTGAGAGTATATCCTGATAGGAGGAAATGCTATTCAACTCTCAGCAGAATTTGGTGAAAATTCTATAACTCGTGAAATAATAAAAAATCAAATATCATTTTGTTTATGGCGTTGGGTTTGAAAGTGCGTCAATCCGCTCTCTGGTGTAAAGAGGACATTTACATTCCGTATTTTTGATTTTAAGGAAGGGCAACGTCGAATTTTAAATTCATATTGATATAAATCTAAGATATTTTTACCAAATAACTGACAAGTGACAAATTGGCTAGGATTTATTTTAATCCCATGACATTTAGATATTTAGTAAGCACAAGCCTCTATGTTTCACTATTTTCCTCTCATGATGCAAAGAAATACTCGATTAAAGATGTAAACAGAGCCCTAAGGCTGGGAGATTATTTACAAATTGGGATGTATGGTCCATTTGATCATAATCTTATGTTTCCGTAGTCTCAAGTTAGCTTGCTGGATCCACTATGCTATCAGATAATATGAAATCATATCATTTTGCTCTTCTGATTAATAGCTGCGTTACCTCTCAAATAAATTAAAACTTAGTGGCTCAAAATGGATCAATTGGGCCTTCATGAATTTATATTGCTGGTCGATGAGTTAATCAACCTAGTTAACCTTGCATTGTTGTTGAGTTGATTTAGTATTTGTAAGTCAACAAGATCTTACATAAATTAGGGAAATGTGACCCAATCGAGGGTAATGTTCAAGTTGGTCATGTGAGTTTTTCCAAGCAATTTTAAGACATTTGAGTTTTTGGCACGAATGTGAAAAATAGAGCGTTGCGTTAGGTAGTTGACAACCAGCGTAAAACTTGTCGAAAAAATCATGTCTTGAATCCTTTTGATCATTGTGTAAGTGTTAGGGCGTCCCCTAGAAGCCACGCTTGTATGTCTTGAATACAATGAAAAGTGTGCAAGAGCCGCTGTATCGACGCCCGAGTGTATTGTCAAATAAGCAAGGGTTCCTACATTACGGACGGATATGAGTAAAGAATTTAGTCCATGAAATTAATATTATGATAAGATTTTAAAATATAGGTACTCTCAATGGTAAATTAATGGAATTAGTTGATATTATGATTCATGAAAAGATAAATATCTTATGTATTCAAGAAACTAAATAGGTTGGAGAAAATGCTAAGGAGATTGATAACTTAGGTTTTAAACTTTGGTATTCAGGTAAGAGTCGCACTAGAAATTGTGTAGGTGTAATTATAGATAAGAGTTTGAAAGATATTATTGTAAATATTAATAGAGTTGGAGATAGAATTATAACCTTTATTATTATTATTTATAATAAGATTTTTAATATTATATGTGCTTATGCTCCCGCAAGTAGGTTTAGATATAAGCTCTAAAGATAAGTTCTGGAATAACTTAGAAGACTTAATACAAATGATACCTCTTGATGAAATAATTTTTATTGGAGGAGATTTAAATGGACATATCGGTAGAGTGGCAGAAAATTTTAGAAAAATTCATTGTGACTACGGATTTAGAGTGATTAATGTAGAAGGTAGCCATATTAGATTTTGCTTTAACGTATTATTTTCTTATTACTAATATTTTGTTCAAGAAAAGAGATAAACATCTTATTACTTATAAGAATGGATTTAATAAAACACAATTTGACTACTTTCTTATGAGAATAAGAGATCGTCGTGATTCTAAAGATTGTAAGGTCATTCCAAGTGAGAAATTATGTACCCAACATCGATTATTAGTTCTAGACTTTAAGATTAAGAGTCATTAAATAAAGAATACTAGAATTCATCGTCGTAAAATTAGATGGGGGTACATAAAAGACAAATAAAATTATTTTTATGAGTAAATTCAAGAATTCAAAATTTGCGATGTTCATGAAGAAGCAAGTGTTATGTGGGATAAAGTAACGAATACTATTAAACAAGTCACAAAGGATGTACTTGGAGTATCAAAAGAAAAAGATTCTATAAATAAAATAAATGTTGGTGGAATAATAATGTGTAAGAAAAGATAAAATATTAGAAGTTATGTTTTAAAAATTTGTTTAAATGTAAAAGCTTGAAGAATTGGGAAAATAATCAAACGGTCCGCAGGGAGTCTAAAAGAACAATATGTGACACTAAAAATTATGCTTTTATTGATCTTTATAATATATTAGATGCTAAGGAGGGTGAAAAATATATGTATAAACTCGCTAAACAAAGAGAAATGAAAAGTAAGATTTAACTCGAGTAAAGTGTATTAAAAATGAAAATCAAAAAGTATTTTTCTTAGAAAAATATATTCAACATAGGTGGGTGAGTTATTTTAATAAATTTTTTAATGAAGTTTCTGAAAATACGACCGACCTTAGTGATCTTAATATTATTATTAATAATAAAACATTTCATTTTTATCGCCGCATTAGTAAAAAAGAAGTTGAGGAGGCTTTAAAGAATACTAAGGGTGGAAAGCCTATAGGACCTAATGATATCCCAATTGAGGTGTGGAAATGTTTAGGAGATTTGGGAGTTTCTTGGCTTACTAAACTGTTTAATATTATTTTAAAACTAAAAAGATGCTTGAGAAGTGGAGGAAGAGTACTTTGGTCCCCATTTTTAATAATAAAGGGGTTTCACAAGAGTGCAAATTATAGAGGAATTAAGTTGATGTGTCATACTTTAAAATTATAGGAGAGGGTAATTGAACATAGGTTAATACGGATTACTTAGATTTCTCATAATCAATTTGGATTTATACCAGGCAGGTCTACTATGGAAGCTATAATTTAATTGACAGGTTTGATGGAGAAGTTCAACGATAATAAAGAGGATCTACATTTTATTTTTATTGATTTAGTAAAAGATTACTATAAGGTCCAAAGAGATATCCTTTGGAGAGTTCTTGAGAAGAAAGGTGTTGATATGACTTATATTCAAGCCATTAAAGATATGTATGCTAGAGTTGTTACTTGTGTTCGAACTAAAGGAGAATTCACCAAATATTTTCCTATTTCTGTTGGATTACATTAGGGATCAGCTTTAAACCCATATATTTTTTCGTTAGTTATTGATGGTCTTACTGGACATTTACAGGAGGATGTACCTTGGTGTATGCTTTTTGCTGATGATATCCTTCTCGTGGATAAGGCGAGAGAAAAAGCTTAGGAATAACTTGAATTATGGTGGTCTACATTGGAGTCAAAAGGCCTTCATTTGAGTAGAGCTAAAACTGAATACGTGGAATGTAATTTTAGTTGTAGCTCTAGTGACAGAAGTGTAACTTTGGGTGATCAAATTATTAAAAAGTGTGAACGATTTTGATATCTCGGGTCTATTGCTCAAAGCGATGGTGATATAGACGAGGATGTTAATAGTATAATTCATGTTGGTTGTTTGAAGTGGAGGAATGCTTTGGGCCTTTTATGTGATAGAAAGCACCGCTTAGACTGAAAGAAAAATTTTATAAGATGGCGGTGAGACTTGCAATGCTCTATGGCGCTGAATGTTGGCCTTTAAAAGAGAAGCCTAATACTAAGTAAGCGTTGCCGAGATGAGAATTAGGTGGATGTGTGGCTTTACACTTAGAGACAAAATGCGTAATGAATATATCTGTGATAGGGTTGGAGTAGCTTCGGTGACAAAAAAAGTAGAGAGAGTCGTTTTAGATGGTTTGGTCACATTAAACGTCGACCATCTCATGATCTAATTATGAGAGCAGAAGTTTTAGATTCGACTTATGTTAAGAAAGGCAGGGTAGACCTAGGAAGACTTGGGCTTATTTTATAAAAAATGATCTTAATTTATTAGAATTAAATGAAAATATGACACTAAATAAGATACAAGGGAGAAAAAGAATTCATGTAGCCGGCCCCACTTAGTGGGATTAAGGGTTTGTTGTTGTTTTTGTTGTTGTTGTTGAGTTTTTGGCACAGCTGTTGGGCTTTGGTTCTTTGTGTCTGCTACTGAACAAGATAGACTGAAGCACACTATTATGGTTTCAACTCTTAAAACTTTCAGATAAATGTATACCCATCTCCTAATCAAAGTTATGGCTATTCTAAGGTAAGAATTTGATAATCCCCTTCTTTTTTTTTTTTTTTTTTTTAAATGAACTCCTCCAACGATTTTTTACTTGTAAATCAACAATCCATTGAGGAATTTATGCTTAAATATTTTTAACTCAATGATTTCATTGTACTTGATGAATTATTTGAGGTCCTATTTCAAAATAGTTTTCTCTCGATTGGAACCAATGCTAATATGATTGAAAGACATATTATAATAATACTTTGTCTTCTTTGTTAATAAGACATACACTTTGCCTCTTCCTAGGAGGATTTGAAAAGAAGAAGACTAACTTCTCATTAATATGTTACTTCCTTCATTTTATGGCATAGCAATTCTGTACACAGTTTTAAACATTTTGCTCTTCTCATCAGCTCAAGTTTGTAAATGAGCTGAAAGCTTTTATTGCTCTAATGCATTCTGTTTTAGTTTTTTTTCTTCACTGTGATTATCTACCTTTCTTTTGATAGTTATCTAGTTATTGAATAACATAGCTGTTAGGTTTTAATAGTTTTTGATAAAATTCTTTCAGCTTTTTCCAATGTTTGTGTACAAGTGTGCTCATTTTAATATTTGTTATGGAGCCCTATGTTTTCTTGTCATTGTTGTGAATAAAATCATTTATGCTGATTATGCAGATGGTCTAGCTAAGAAACGCATACATATGGGAGTTGCCAAAAAGATAAAAAATGCTTCACGGAAAATTGTCCTGGATAAGGCAGAAGAAGCAAGTGTTGCTGCCTTTTGTGCTTTCAAGTCTCTTGGAATCAATGTTCCTCAGATTCCTCGTCCTACTCTTTCTAACATTTCTGACAATTCTCCTCAACATGGTTGTGCCACTTCTTCCAAGTTTGCTGAACCGCCCTTTGAAATATCAGCTTCAGAGGACATAAAGGCAACCTCCAATGCTGCAGCAGATAATAAAATTATGATGTTGGATAACAGTTCTGAAGAAATTATAGTACAAAAGCTTGAAACGGAAATAGATGGTACTATTGGAACATCAGGGACTTTAAATTTTCCAACTTCAGTACCTTCTAATGAAGTGATTATTGCCAAGCAAGAGTCTGAAAACAAAGAAAGAGCTATGGAACAAACTTTAACAATCCATAGCAGCATACGGAGTTTCAACAAAGGTCCCTGTTGTGCAAGCACATTTCCTGGTGGTTTTGTTTCCTTCTTAGAACAGTTGGATCTGAAAAGGGAGTTCTATTTTGATCTTCATTACTGCAAGTTGCCAGATCAAAATTCCTCTCTACGGTTTGAAGTATTTGGTTTGGCTGTTTGTTGGGAAAACTCACCTGTATACTACATAAATTTTTTGAAGGATTTTCTGTCATCTGGGAAGGAAAACAGTTTAAGCAATCCCATCTGGACTTTGGTTAAGAGTAGATGGGAAATGTTGGGTGAGATATTGAGTAGAAATGTCGTTCATAAATTCTCTTGGAACTTGAAAGCTCAGATACAGGTATTAAAAGCTCCATGTATTTCGCTTCAAAGATTCAGCAGATTTGGACTTGAACAAAAATTGTTGAATGACTCGGAGCTTATTGGTAATTCATATATTTTATTGCCGACTATCTCCGTACATAATGGGATTGATTTATGTCTAATGGCGTGGAGCCTTTGGCCGGATGAGGAGAGCAAGTCCTCTCCCAGCCTTGAGAAGGTAGCTCTATGATATTGAATATGTAACTTAATAATGGTTTCTACGGCCTTGAGTGGTAGACATCTTCATTAACCATGTCATGCATTCGCCTGCCAATTTTACTCGTGTTTAAATGGCCTTCTTGGCTAAATGGAGCCTAAGCTTTGAAGTGCTTGAAAATTATTTTTGATAAAATATATTTAAAAATTTCTATTTGTGTATTGCGATTTAAAAGAACAAAAAGAATTTGAAATTTTAGAAGGAAAGAGCATGAGATTTGAGCTATTTTATGGATTACTTTTCCGGAGTTTATGATAGCCCAATATTCGATGTCAAATGAATTGAACAATTCATTGGTTAGCATGCTAAACGGCCTTGCATTGATTCCAAGGATAAATTAAATGAGTGAAAAAAGTAAAAAAATGCTTTGAAAACTAAGGGAGTGACACGGGGGTTAATGATACTGTAGGAAACCCAAACCGCGAAAAACACAAATATTATTGTTGAAATTCAAAAAAACAAAGATTTTTCAAAACAAGAAATAAGCGGCCAATAAAGGCAAATGACACCCTAGGGTGAGAGCAAGTGGTGGTGGCGCCGGTAGAACAGCAGGTGTGGTAATTGGTGGGATACTTGCGATAGCAACAGGGATGGATAGGGAGGAAATCACAGAGACAACAGGGCAGGCCTCACTGCTACAACAAGCCTGATGCGTGGTTGGGGTTAATACGGGCGGCAAATTGTCACGGGAGGGGGAGGAAGAGCTGCGACAGTGCTGTATTCAATGGCAGGGAACATATAGCAGCCTTTTGGGAATTAAGATAGGGAAACATGGCTGCTTGGGCGTGGCTATTGGAAGTATGGGGGACAGGCGGGCCACAACACTGGCTGGCCAAAGATGGTTCTGGGAATACCACGACTGTGAGTGGTAAAGAGGTGCTGGTTGCAGGGAAAAACTTCTGGTTGCTGGTTGCTGGGAGCATGGAGGGTTTAGGGAAACCAAATGGATACAAGGAGGGGAGGTGGATGTGGAATCAAAGAATATAATCATCACCGGGGAGAGGATACAGTCGAAGCACCACCCTAACTAGGACGCTAATTGTTGTACTCACAAACTGAAATAAAAAAATAATATAAGCTGAACCTTAAGACATAAAAACATATAAATAAAAGAGGGATGGGTGGGGAGTCAAAAAAAGAGGGAAAATTTCCGCCTAATGAAAAGAGGGTGGGGAGGAAGACCTGAGGAAGTGTGGTGGCGGCTAGGAGGATGTTGAAGTGAACGTCAGTGCTAGAGGGGTTTCGGGAGTGGACTGCAGGTACTACAACTTACTGGAAAGGCACCGGGAGGGAGTGCGGTGGCTGGAATGGCATTGGGAAGATTTGGAGGTGCTACGGCTAACAGGGGAGGCGCCTAAATGGAAGGCAGCATTTGGAGAAGGGCTGAGTGGAACCTGGAAGTGTTGCAACAAGTAGCATCGTCACATTCTGATCACATCCTTGCAAACACATGTGGTAGCCTTTGAAGTTATAAAAGACTTACACGAGACAAATGAAGACTTCCGGCAAATCTGGGAACAACACAGGGAGAAACTTCGCGGGCAGTTCTACAAAACGGAGGACTATTTGTTCCGTTACAACAAATTATGCATTTCCCGAAGGTTGCTACATGAAGCTATCAACTAGAACCACACTAGCAGATTGGCCGGTCATTTTGGCAGAGATAAAACTCTCACACTCATAAGAGAATATATTTTTTAGCCCCAACTAAATTGAGGCGTGGAATGACACGTCCGACAATATTAGTTTTGTCATATCGCCAAAACTCGCATCCAAAATATTGGATTGTACACACCTTTAGAGTCCCTAAAGCGCCTTGGGTCGATATTAGCATTTGTCATATAACTACCATGCACACAAAGGAATAAAGACTGTCATGGTTGTAGTTGACTGTTTCTCAAAGACGGCGCATTTCTTCGCCTGCCACCGAATGTTAGATGCATCTCATATTGCCGATTTGTAGTTTCACGAGATCGTTGGGATTCACGATTTTACCAGGACCATTACCGATCGAGACATTAAATTCCTGAGCCACTTTTGGCGGACCATCTGGAGCAAATTAGACACTAAAATCTAATTTAGTTCTGCAACACATCCTTAGACGGATGTGCAAATCAAAGTCTTTAATAGAAGCCTCGGGAATCTTCTTTGATGCTTCGTTGGGAAAAACATCAAATAATGGGATCTTATTCTCGCTCAAGCCAAATTTGCCTACAATAGGCCAAAAAGCCAGACAACAGGACACACACCATTCTAAATTGTGTACGACCGTAACCCGATCACGCCCCTTGAGTTGGTTTCACTTTTTCCCCGCATCAGATATCAGTGAGGATGCTATAGAACAGATTCACTAGATCCAAAAACTCCACAAGGAAGTTAGGAAGGTGATTACGAAACAAAACCACAAATATAAAACATAAGAAAACAAGTTCAGGAGAAATGTAACATTTCAATAAGGCAACCTCGTAATGGTTAAAGAAAGAACGATTTGTTGTGGGAGCTTACAGCAAATTCAAGCCCATAGGCGATGGACTCTTCCGCATTGTAAAAAACTGAATGACAACGCCTATAGAATTGACCTGCCAGAAGACTCCAAAATTTCAGCAACATTCAATGTCATGTAACTCACCCCATACTACGAAGAACTAGAAGCTTCGTCAAACATTGACGAAGCTCCACCAACCCCATGAGGTTGACTCGAAGCTATTTACGTTCGCCGGTTCAGGTGGTTCTGCCTCGCCTTATTTCCCTACCCCCCGTGCCTGATTCACTCGCCTCTTCTTCTACCATGCCCTAGTTCCACATCCCTCCTAGCCATTTCTCCCTTTCATTTTTTTTCACCTCCTTCATTTCTAAGATCTTGCCTTTGTTGTCACTCTCCCCCTCCTATTTATACATATTTTTTTCTTAGGTCTAAGCAGTTTTTGTGTGATTTCTGGTTTTAGGTTTGCCACGATGGTGTTCCCCCTGAGGGGATGTATCCGACGGCGAGAGGTGCTTCAGCTGTACCTTGCCTGAGGTTGTGATTACCCCACTCTACCATCGTTGCCAACCACTCTTACGCCTCCTCCAGCATGTTGCAGGACCCTCCATTCCCTCCTAGCTCCTCTCTAGATGCTGCCTTCCATGTTTGCGCCTCTCCCAGTCAGTCACAGCACCTCCCGGTTCCACACAACCCTTTTCCAAACACTGCCTTTTATTTCTGCGCCTCCCTTAGTCAGTTGCAGGTCATCCAGTTTCCACTCAGCCGTATGCTTCCTTCCATTTCGGTGCGTCCCCCGTCAACCACAACAGCTCTAGATCCTTCCAATGCCTTTCCAGCTACCGCACTTCCTTCCAACGCCCTTTCCAACAAGCTGCAATCCTCTCCCGACATCCCTCCAGTGCTAATGCTCACTCCGACATTCTCCTAGCCGCCACCAACACTTCCCCGGCCCTTTTGGTGGAGTCTCAGCCACCACCTGTCATTGTCCAGGATTATTCTCGTCCTTTATAGTACTTATTTTATTACTTGTTGAGTAGTTACTTCTTATATTATCGTTCACATGTTTGTATTGCTTTTCGTCCAATTGTCCATGTTGTACATCCTTAAAAATCAACAATAAAATTATGTCGTTTGAGTCATGGTTTGAGTTAACTCCGATATCAAGGAGCATATGATTTAGAGCATGCAGTACGGGAAGATTTCAACTTCCAAGGAAATGTCACATTTGAAAATTTAATTATATATGCTTATTAAAATATAGAAAAGAAAACTGATTTAGACATATCTAGATGGAGGGAACTTGAGATTCGTGTAATTTAATAGATTTTCTTAAATTTGAGTTGGGGCTAAAAAATGTGTTATTTTAATAAATCAAACAAATTTTTGGTTAGAAGTTTTAAGTGACCTCTCATAAATGTCAAGGTTTAAATTAAAGGATGAAAGAATAAATAATGGTGCAAAACATTTTTTTCTCCGTTTATTATGTGTGGGCTAAGGATTGACTCCACTTAATGGGATAAAGGCTTGTTGTTGTTGTTGTTGATGTGTGGGCCAAGATTAAAAGGTTATTTATGACTATATGGAGGATTAGTTTTTAAGTTACATAAAACTACAGATTAATCAATTTTAAAAATGCAATAACATCTTTCTTTTGAGAAGGAGCATGTGCTTTGGAGTTAAGTTTTATAAATATGGGAAAGAGTAATTTGAACCATGAAATGAGAAATTTATCCAATAATCTGTGAGACAAGTGCCTAAAGTAATGCTGACAATAGGTTGATTAGCTATGCTTTATATTTTTGTGATGCATAAACTTTTGGTAGTTCAGGTGAGGCTAGAAGCTTAAGCTTTAGGGACTGGAAGCTCTGAACACATTAAATTTTTATAGGGCATTTAGATACATAGCACATAATTATAATGCATTTACATATCTCGCACCTAAACTTTCATATTTACACACATGGCACTCAAATCTTTAATATCACATAAAAAATAGCACTATTACCAGTTTTTAAATGTGGAATACACCTTTTCATGCATTGGATCAAAGTACCATATTGCTATGCATGTAAATGTGAATGTTTAGGTGTGGGATTTGGAAATACATAGGAATTCTGTGCTATGTATGTAAATGCCCCTATATCTTAATTTAAGAGCTTTAAAGTGCTTAAAATCATTTTGCAAGAGCTTCTCTTTTAAACTGAAAATAGTAAAATCCTAGAAGGGTGTTTTAAATGGGTGATTTATGGTGCAGTTAGTCAAGAAGCGATTAACTACTGAAGCTGCAGCAGCTGCCAACCAGGAAGGCAGGTGGAGGAATCAAATGCGTAAAGCTGCTCATGATGGCTGCTGTAGGCGTGTTGCACAAACTCGGGCTTTGAGTTCTGTCATCTGGAAACTTCTTGTTTCTGAAAACCTGGTTGATGTGCTCACCAGAATTGAGAACCCCATGGTAAATTTTCTTACGGATTATGGCTCCTTTTGGCGGAGATTTTGTTTTTATAAAATTTTGTTTGAAATTTATTTTTTGGAAAGTCATGCTTTAATGTTATCTGGAAACAGCTGCAGCTTCAGAAAGAGAAATGAAGGTTTCTCAAAAGTATTTCTATAGAAGTATTGTAGCCAAATAAATTTTTTTACTCTGTAAAACGGAAAGCTGTATAAAAGCTCTTCCATATAGGGCCTATGAGAAATCTAATCACCATAAACTTTTTCCCTCAAAAACATTTTGTTTTGAGATTTCATATTTTCGTGTAATTTATCTCTTTTCATCAGTTAATATTAATACTTTCATTTTTTTTTTTTTGAAACTTATACATGATTTTGAAGGTTAAAGTCCTCGCGGAGATGGAACTTAGGGGTGTTGGTGTTGACATGGAAGCTTGTCTCAGAGCAAGGCATGTTTTAATGGGAAAACTTAAGGAACTTGAGAAGGCCGCACACAATCTGGCTGGTTTGCCGTTTTCTCTTTATTCAACTGCGGACATTGCCCATATACTTTATACGCGCTTGAAATTACCGATACCTAATAATAGGAAGAATGGAAAGCTTCATCCTAGCACGAACAAACACTCTTTGGATCTATTGAGGTTTTCTTCTTTATTTTCTAGACTTTATTGGTTTTGAGTAGGCTCGTAATTTGCATATCCATAACTATCGTTTGAGAAATAATTTGTGTACAGACTGTGCTTCCGCTGAAATATCTTTAAATTTGTTTTTGTTTGTAACAACTTTAATCCTAATGTTGGTAGATTGCAAATGTATTCACAGACGTGCACTGAATTGAAGTTGTATTGTGCATTTATTAGAAATCGTCAGCGTTTGTATCATAGAAATTCATAAATGCTATAGTTCGGTTTACAGAGAAGGCTAGTGACAGGTTGTTAGCAGAGTTTTATAAATCCTTTAGATTTGAATTTCTCAAATCTAAAATTATCTGGTTGGCGAAAAGAAAGAAATTAAGTATATGGTCATTTTTTAAAATTTGATAACTGCCTGAATATTAGATAAATGCTAATTTCTGTGCAAACATGAAAAATGCATCATAATGTGCCATGCCTTTTTCTTTTACAACCATTGTGGTGAACTTGTGGATTTCCATATTTTATTGCTCATTTCTGTTCCCTGCTCTGTTTTGTTTTGAACGCTCGTGATAACTGATAAAGTTAGCTGTTCCTTGGTGGAAGCTTACTGATTGACATTTCATTGTTGTAGGTTTTGCTGTTTTTATACTCTGGATTGAAGCTCATGTATCAAAAACTTTAATCTCATAATGATTTCATAATGTTGTCAATGAATATGCGCATCATTGCTTCTAGATTTGAAATTTCACTTTTTTCCTTTGTTGTTTTATTACTAAAGTTAAAATAGTTCTTACTGCATTTGGGCTGGAGTTTTGTCAGTACCCGGCCTGGGCGATTGGAATTGCCAAAGTGGGAATAAACAGTTGGACAGTAGTATCATATCAGTCCAACCATTTCAGTAATTCACATCAGCAATCATCCAAAAAATAAAAACTCCTAAATCATTAAAGTATCTAAAACAATATCCAAACCAACATAAAAATTACATCCAAGTGCAATAGTAATAGTAAGAAATGAACCCAAATATAAAACAATAATGAGTAATACTTATTTTCATTTGAACATCTTCTGGGATAGACAAATCAATGCAGTCGAGCTTTCTTTGAAAAAAACAATTAAACAACATATAATGCTTACACCAACTTAGTAAATAATTACAATTTTATTATGCACTAAATTCTTATGCAAATACTTAACATGATTATTAATTTTTAAAGTAAGTTTTAAAATTTCATTCCAATACAACAAAAACAACAACAAAACCTTTATCACACTAAGTGGGGTCGGCTACATGATTATTTTTTTCTCCATTGCATTCTATTTAGTGTCATATTTTCATTTAATTCTAATAATAAGATCATTTTTATACAATATGCCCAAGTCTTCCTAGGTATTCCTCTGCCTGTGTTAACATAAGTTGACTCTAAAACATCTACTCTTCTAATCGAATCATCAGATGGTCGATGTTTAATATGACCAAACCATCTAAGACAACTCTCTCTAATTTTGTCCGTTACTGTAGCTACACCAACCCTATCACGGATACATTCATTTCGCATTTTGTCTCTAAGCGTAAGGCTACTCATCCACCTAATCATTCTCATCTCAGCAACACTTAACTTAGTTTTATGCTTCTCTTTTAAAGGCTAACATTCAACGCCATAGAGCATTGCATGTCTCACCACCATCATATAAAATTTTCCTTTCAGTCTAAGCAGTACTTTTCTATCACACAATAGCCCCGAAGCATTCCTCCACATCAACCAACCAACTTGAATTCTACTAATAACATCCCCATAAATTTTCATTCCAATAAAAACTCTTATTAAATAGTTTTTAAACATTTACATTTATAGGTAATTTAGACGGTTCTTAAAGCTTTCCAGCCATTGATTTACATTTCTGATATTTTTGCAGGGGACAACATCCCATCATTTCAGTAATTAAAGAGCACAGGACACTTTCAAAGCTGAACAGTACAATTGGGTCAATTTGCTCTCGAGCACAGTTGTGTAATAATTCCCAAAAGTATATAGTGCGGGGTCATTGGCTTCAGACTGCAACAGCTACCGGGAGGCTATCGATGGAGGAACCAAATCTTCAAGTAAATTTTCCATCAACGTTAAGATTATTGCAATTTTTATTAACCTCTTCATAACAATAATTTTGTGCTAATTCAGTGTGTCGAACATATGGTTATCTTCACGACCCATGATACTGATACGAAGAACTCAAGCTCATTAGATAGCGATCGTTATCAAATAAATCCTCGTGATTTCATCATTCCTACTCAAGTAATTGTTTATTTGCTGAGAAATGTGTCAAAATAGTCCTCTGACTTTTTGCAGAGAGTCATTTTAGTTCCAAAGTCAATAAAAGAATTTAGTCCCCAGTCTCTTTTAATAAGGGTTGAAATATTCTCACGGAGGACTATTTCGATCCCAATGTAAAGAATCAAAGGATTAAAATACACTTTTATAGACTTTGGACTAAATTGGCCCCATGTAAACAGTCTGGAGATTATTTTGACCCTATAATTGAAATTAATCTTTTTACTTCATAATGCATGATTAAAATTATGTTGGACGAAATGTTTCCTTGGATGAATTGCAGGAGAACTGGTTATTGCTTACTGCTGATTACTCCCAAATAGAGCTAAGACTCATGGCACATTTCTCAAAAGATTCTTCACTAATTGCATTGCTAAGAAAACCCGGTGGTGATTGTTTTACGATGATAGCGGCGAGATGGACTGGTAAACTGGAGTCTACGATTAGCTCTAAGGAGAGAGAGCAGACCAAAAGATTAGTTTATGGTATCCTTTATGGGATGGGTCCTAACTCCCTCGCAGAGCAACTTGAGTGTAGCCCTAGAGAAGCTGCTAAAAAAATTGAAACCTTCATGTCTTTCTTCCCTGGTGTTTCTGCCTGGTTAAATGAAGCCGTTGCTTTTTGCTGTGATAAAGGGTCAGTCCATTCGTCCACTTTATCTTTTTTTTGTGCTGCAAGTTTCTCTCGTTAATGACTTGATCTTTCTTTTTTTTCTTTTTGGACATTGACTTTTACTTGCTTCTCTTTAGTTCACATACGTAGCACACAACTTTTATGTATTGGCATATTTAATACCTAAACTTTCAAAACTTCAATTCTAACACTTTGGTATGATAACCTATGGATGAAATCGTGTATTTAACTTTTTAAAAGTAGACGATAGTGGTACTTTGTATGTTAAATTAAAGATTTGAGTGCTATGCATGTAATTAATAAAGTTTGGGTGTTAGATATGTAAATACATAAGAATTGTGTGGTATGTAAATGCCCCTAAAAACTATCGTGGTAAATTTATAGCTTTGTTTTGTGAGAATCCTCAGCAGAAGCAAATTGTCAAATCTTGTTCAATGGTGCTTCTTTTTTTATTTTATTTATGTCTTCCATATATACTTTATCAGTGGTGTCCAAGACCTCACTTTAAAATATTACTTGAACTTGTGAGATATATAGTTTTGGCCTGGTATTATCAAATTTACAAGGCATTGAGCCATTTTATTTCTTACATATTATCTACTTTACAAAATGACTCGGGAGCTATCCTTAAGTTTATGGGGCATTTATATGCATAGCACTCAATTCACATGTGTTTACATATCTAACAATAAATTTTGCTTTTTACATCTATACCACCCAAATCTTTAAAAAAAATACCACAATTTAAATTTTAAAAAGTGAAATGCACTTTTTCATGCATAGATAAGGTGGTATGTATGTTAAAATTAAAGTTTAGGTGTTGGATATGTAAATACATAGGAATTAAATGGTAAGTATGTTAATCTTCCTAAGTTTAAAAAGTAGTTTTGGAAGTTTTTTTTTTCAAAATCTATTTATTTTGTTACAACATATAGCCCAATGGGAATTATGAAATGTTGAAACGGCTTAACACCCACTGCATTATTGAATTGAAGTTTGATAAATTTATTTTATGCATTGCGTACCTAAGCATGCAATTATGGATGCCAAAGGAATTGTTTGCTGGGTTACAAAGATGATTTTATGATTTTACTCTTTTGGTTTGCTAATTGTCTTTTATGACATTGTTACTGTTTATGATTTCTCTCTAAAAGCTTTTTGAGCTTATTTTAATTTATTTAGAGTTTTTGTCTCGTTTTATTTGATGGATGTGCATCAAAACTATAGAAGTATGGATTGAGGTGTGTGACATTGGAAAACTTTCCACTATTAAATAGTATAAATGCTTGAACTGATGAAGAACATGAATCAAGGTTTGACAGCCAAATGTTTTTAATCTCAAATTTATGAGTATATTGAATAAATATCATCCATGACAAGATTATGTTGGATGTGGGTCCTTGACTCAGTCGTCCATCGGGGACTACTTGTGAGATGATGATGATCATATTTATTTTCTTGAGAGCCCTTTGTCATTCAGTCCTTTTTCATCTCTCAATTGCATTCCCTCATAATCAAACCCACCCAAGCTCTATTCTGACACAATTTGATGTAAGACAATGTGGTACTACTACTTCAAAAGCTTTGGTGATGTAGACTACATAAAAAATTTTTTTCCAAAATGTTCCAGCTAGCTGTGATCCAAGGATGTAATGAATTTGCACCTATTATTGTTTAATTATCAACCATGATCGAATGCAACTCCATTACTCGGTTACATATTTTGGATGGCAATAAATATTATCATCCTGCTTTATAAGCAAGTGCGTTCGTAACCTTGCTTGCTTGCTTGTAGGGGGTTGGACTTATACAATTTTATATGTTCATTTGAATTCAAGGCCTCAAGTTGGCGTATAATCTGTATCATATTATCTGTTGGAGCTTTGTTGTTGGAGTGTGGGCTACCCATAACAACATAAAGAAGACGAATAAAAAATGAGGATATATATTTTTCATATGAATAATATAAAATTTTATAAATATAATTTTGATAGATGACTCACCAAAGTTTTAATGAAGAAGAAAATCACAAATTTTTATTTTTTACATTGCATATAAGCAACGCTCCGACACACATCAACAATGTTTGTTCTCTACTACAAAGCTAGTACATTTTTAGAGTATTGTCATTATAATTTTACAACAACAACAAAACCTTTATCCCACTTAGTGGGGTCGGCTACATGAATCCTTTTTCTCCATTGCATCCTATTTAGTGTCATATTTTTATTTAATTCTTATAAATTAAGGTCATTTTTTATATAATATGCCGAAGTATTCCTAGGTCTATCTATGCCTTTCTTAACATAAGTCGAATCTAAAACATCTACTGTCCTAATTGAATCGTCAGATGATCGACGTTTATGTGACCAAACCATCTAAGACTACTCTCTCTAATTTTG
Organism: Papilionanthe hookeriana x Papilionanthe teres; assembly: GCA_022702705.1. Classification (NCBI taxonomy): domain Eukaryota; kingdom Viridiplantae; phylum Streptophyta; class Magnoliopsida; order Asparagales; family Orchidaceae; genus Papilionanthe; species Papilionanthe hookeriana x Papilionanthe teres. The sequence continues at coordinate 56,031,885 of CM040424.1, forward strand.
TCTGTCACAGGAGCTACACCAACCCCATCACAGATATATTCATTTCACATTTTGTCTCTAAGTATAAAGCCACTCATCCACCTAATCATTCTCATCTCAGCAGCACTTAACTTAGTTTTATGCTTCTCTTTTAAAGGCCAACATTCAACGCTATAGAGCATTGCAGGTCTCACCACCATCTTATAAAAATTTCCTTTCAGTCTAAGCGGTTCGCACGATAGGCCCAAAACATTCCTCCACATCAACCAAACAACTTGAATTCTACTAATAACATCCCCATCAATATCACCATCTCATTGAACAATAGACCCGAGATATTTAAAGCGTTCACACCTTTTAATAATTTGATCACCTATAGTTACATTTATGTCTCTAGAATTACTACTGCTAAAATTACATTCCATATATTTAGTTTTAGTTCTACTCGAACAAAGGCCTTTAGACTCCAATGTAGACCTCCACAGTTCAAGTTTTTCCTGATTTTTCTCTCTCATCTTATCCACGAGAAGGATCATCAGCAAAAAGCATACACTTAGGTACATCCTCCTTTAAGTGTTCTGTAAGACCAATCATAACTAAAGCAAAATGATATGGGCTTAAAGCCAATCCCGGATGTAATCCATTAAAAATAAGAAAATATTTGGTCAATCATCCTTCTGTTCGAACACAAGCAAAACTATAGCATACATATATTTAATTAGTTGAATATAATTCATATCAACTCCTTTCTTCTCAAGAACTCTCCAAAGTATCTCTTGAAACCTTAGCGTAAGATTATTCTAAATGAATAAAAATCCTATGTAGATACTTTTTATTGTATCTGAACTTCTCCATCAAACCTCTCAAATAGTTTCCATAGTATGCCTGTGTGCCATGAATCCAAATTGATTAGGAAAATTTTTTTGTAATACGTCTTAACCTATGTTCAATTACCCTCTCCTATAATTTTATAGAATGACACATCAACTTAATTCCTCTATTATTTGCACACTCTCATGCATCCCCTTTATTCTTAAAAATGGGTACCAAAATACTCTTGCTTCACTTCTCGGGCATCTTTTTAGTTTAAAATAATATTAAAGAGTTTAGTAAGCCAAGAAACACCCAAATCTCCTAAATATTTTTATACTTCAATTGGGATATCATCAAGTTCTATAGACTTTCCACCCTTGTTTTTCTTTAAAGTCTCCTCAACTTTTTTTTACTAATGCAATGGTAAAATGAAATATTTTATTATTATTAACGGTATTAAGATCACTAAGGTCGATTATATCTTCAGAATCTTAATTAAAAAGTTAATCAAACTAACTCACCCACCTATATTGAATATTTTTTTTAAGAAAATCACTTTTTGATTTTCATCTTTAATACACATTAATTGAGTTAAATCTTTACTTTTCTTTTCTCTTTGTTTGACTTGTTTATTTGTATATTTTTTACCATCCTTAGTATCTAATCTATTATAAAGACTACTAAAAACAGAACTTTCAGCATCACAAATTATTCTCTTAGACTCCCTATATGTCATATTATTTTTTTCTCAGTTCTCTAAACTTTTACATTTAAACCAATTTTTATAACATAACTTTTTATATTTTATTTTTTCTTGCACATTATTATTCCACCACCAACTATTTTTATTTATAGAAATTTTATCTTTTGATTCTCCAAGTACAACTTTTGTCACTTGTTTAATAGTGTTCGTTACTTTATCCACATAGAATTTGCTTTTTCATGAACATCCCAAATTTTGATTCTCCAAGTACAACTTTTGTCACTTGCTTTTCTAACACATTGTTGCCCCAAGTCTCTCTGGTTCGGCTCATCCATTCTGTGTTGAAGTTCCTCATGCTTTTTTGGATACATCCTACGTGCAGGTTTGTTGGGGATGACCGAACCAAGCACAAGGTCAAAGACATGTACCTCTCTCATAAGAGGCAGGTACCTATAACTATCTCCTCAGGATCTTTAAAAAGCAATGAAGGAGCACAAGTATTGATTTCAGTTCCCGCATGAATCTCCTCCTTTATTAGCACCAAAATGGTTTGAATTCCCAATTTGATAAAGGAATAAATACTAGCATATCCATTATAAATTGTACGGCGATCATATTGTCAAGTGCGACCAAGCATCATGTGACAAGCATCCATAAGAATTATATCACATAAAACCTGCTCCTGAACTTTTCAACCAATAAAAAACGACCGACTTTAATTTCAGCCTCCTCCTTGAGTCACATAAGTTGGTAGGGAGGGGATGGGAATGGGGATGAGGTTGAGTAGTTAGCCCATGCTTCTCCACCATGGTTGTTGCAACCACGTTCTCACAACTTTCACCATCGATGATAAGGTTACAAACTTTGTCCCGAACCGTGCATCAGGTTCTAAAGATGCTATATTGTAACTAATTTTTATTGGAATATTATTCAATTCTTAAGAAGCGTCTTATCACAAGTAATTTTTCTTCGTTTGCCTGTAGGATTTGGTCCCTCGTTGGTTTAGTATCTTCTTCTTCTACCACATTAGTTTCCTTTTGCTTAACCTTCTCCACTATTGAAATAATGCACCGATTAGGACAAGTCGAGGCTATGTGGCCAAACCTTTTTTATTTGAAGCACTGTATTATCGGATGTGGTTCCTTTCTTCGTTATGATAGAACTCCCTTGCGGCTGGACAACAATTTTGTTGTTGTTTTTAGCATTTCTACCACCGACTTGTGCTCAAAATGGAGTAATCTGCTGGAACTTCTCAAATCATTTGTAGGAAATATATTGGAGTGTTCCTACCCAATTTATGATGTTTATCAACCTTCACCGCCAAGTTAATCACGTCCTATAATGTCCAAAACGGTTGGAGTTGAACCACAACAGCGGATGATCCTAGACCTACCAAAAATGTGCAATAGTGAGTTCTTCGGGTTTTGGAAGAGTGCACTTCAGCCCCAATTGTTTGTATGCAGCGACATATTCTTCCACGAATAATTCTTGTTGATACAGGTTATGAAGTTGGTAAAGGCTTCTTGTCGTTAATGATAATGTAAGATTTTTTTTTTTTGCATTTCTTTCATTTTTGGTTTATGACACGATGCCAGATCTTCCTTCCCATCACTGAATCCTCTTCATTTTCCCATTAATGTGAGGCATCCTTCTTCAATTTAATTGCCACTAGTTTAACGATATGTTCTTGTGACACCTCATTGAATTCCATAGATCGTTCAACTGTATGTAGTCAATTGTTGAATTCATCGGAATCATCAACATCAGAAAGGTCGATTCTGAATTTAAAATTTGGAGGCTTCTTTTGATTTTCACGCCTCAATGTACGTAGAAGTTGTTCATCATCACTAGATGTCTTTTGATGGAATGGGTTATTATCTTCCTCATCTATTACTTCATTTTTAGATTCATATTGACTTTCTTCCAGATCTCACTGTTCAAGAAGTGGCAGTCTTGTTTGTAGATGAATTTTTTGTTGCATTTCTTCCCCAATCAAATTTTGTGAGGGACAAACACAGTTCCTCCTTGGCAACATGATTGAGAGCAAAAAAACCACAAAGAAATGCATGGAATTGGGCAAGAATTGGAATCAAGAAATCCAAGATAGAGGATTATTAACCACTAGGAAGAAGAACCTCAAGGCGAAAGAGAAAATACGGCCACAACAGCAAAAACTGGACAGAAATCAACAAATTTGGATCTCAAATTAAACTAGAAATCTGGACAGAAAATAGACTTCTGTCCTCCAATTCGGGATAAGTTATGTCTGCAATTTTTTGACCAAAATCCAGAGAAGGAGAAATTCAAAAAATGGAAAGAGAGGAAGGATGAAATGCACAGGAACTCGGGAAAGGAAGAGAAAAGATGTTAATAACGGTGCTCTAATACCAAAATGACTTGTGTCTTCCAATTCTGGACAAGTTATGTCTACAAATTATGGACCGAAATCCAGAGAAGGAGAAATTCGAAAAATGGAAAGAGAAGGATGAAATGCACAAGAATTCGGGGAAGGAAGAAAAAAGTTGTGTAAGAACCATGCTCTAGTACCCCGATGATATCGGAAATAATGTAAAAATAGAAATCTGTATTTTTTAAATTCAGAAAAGGAAAGAACTTGGATCGAGAATCCCAAAAAAGGGAAATAAAATGCATAAACTAAAATCAAGATGGCTGATCACCGCATGGGCACCACCCCAGAATACTGAATTCACTTCTTAACCTGAAAGATTACGAGAAATAAAAATATTTTCTTTCCTCAGCTCACACAAAACAGCCCCTATTTATAGAGGCTAGACATTTCTAATTTCAAGTATGTCATCCTAAAATATAGAGACATAATAAGAAGCTGAAACACATAGTCCGAGAGAAACTGAAATAAAACTCTATCTCTTGCATTATTTTTGGGATAATTTTAGCGGCATTTATGTATCAAGCCCAAGTTTAGTCTTCCTACCACACTAAGACAGGTGTTTATGAAATACTTCGATCGAAATTAATCCTCTCAACTTATCGGGAATGATGTATGTGAGTAGTGTATGTATTAAACAAGTAATCTTTGCATGCAACTTGTTAAAAAAGCCATAGTGCGTATACATTCTGAGGAGTTCCCTCATGCAAAACTAACATGTTCACGAGGAGAGGAAAGAATTGAGTGGGAAGAGAGAATATAAAGACTTTCATGTAAGTTGCCAAAGTGTCACATAGATTTAGGAAATTGATCGTTAGATCTCGAGTTTCAAATTTGAAAGTACATTTTTGCATACTGCCCTCTATGATGTAGAATTGAAAGGACATTTTTGTTGGATTTTTATTTACCAAGACATCTTATGAATTTTCTTGATTCGATCAGCATTATCTAGAAGTATATGAGATGTTCACATACACACTCGTAAGATATTGACTTCGATGGAGATTATAGAGTGACTCGGGATATGCCCCTAGCATATGTCCTTCCAGTGTAGTGAGTTATTTGAATGTGACAACCCATTTCAGTTCGGGGAGATGAAATGAAGAACCGAGATGTTGAGGCGAGCAGGGAAAGAGGAAATGAACAAAAAGGAGAGGGAGTGATAAGTCGGGTATTCAAAAGGAGAGGAAACTAGCAAATGAAGAAGAGGAAGCGAACAGTTAAAATATCGAACAGAGGAGAGAGGAAGCGAGGGGAAAGCTAGGAAGGCGTATTTGCTTTATAAATCATGCGAAAAGGTGAGTTTTACTTACCTGCACGGATGAGAGAAGAGGCGTCACGATTTCTTATAAAGTAAACATTGTCAAGCAAAGGAGTGGCGAGAGTTCTCAATGTTAGTGTATAGAGGGGAAAGAGGTGACGACGCTGTCGTGCAGAGGAGTTGGCGAGTGCGGGGGTTCCTGCACTCTCGATCCTCTTGAACGAATCGACGAAAAAGTTAGGGAAGAAGGCTGCAACATGAGGAAACAGGCGTGTGAGGAGAATCAAAGCCACTTGCGAGGAAGGCAAAAGGGTTGTACACGTGAATTTAGGGCTGTACGGTAAGTTTTATTATAGTTGAGTTAGTTAATTAATAGTAATAATATATATATGTATATATATATAATGGAAAAGATAAAGAAGATTATATATATATATATATATATATATATATATATATATATATATATATATATATATATATATATATATATATATATATATATAAAGATAAAAGAGGGGATACAAAACAAGTAGTAAGAGAGAGCCCCATGATGGAGCCTAACTCATAAGAGACAAAAAGCAAATAAAATAAAAAGTACAAAAGATATATATATATATATATATATATATAATGAAAAGTTTTAGCTAATTAAAATAATTTAAATACTTACTAAATTTGTCAAAACATAATCAATAAAATAGAATTTTAGTAAAATGAATATCATGTTTATGTTGGATTTTCAATTTTAGAAGAGTCGACGTGAAGACAAATATAATAGAAAATTAATCGACAATCGAGATGAGTACTCATGCTTTTATTCTATGGTAAAAATTTATTCTAGTTCAAATACATTCTTCTGTACAAACATTAGTTATATTGAAATTACTACAAACTCAAGATTTTGAATTCTAGTCAATTTTTTGTTCATAAATAGAGGATTAATATGTGTGCATATCATTATTCAATAATTTGATTGTTATGTAAATGAAAAATGAATATTTTATTTTATTAGAAAGTGATATTTTTTTTTGATATTTCTGTGTGCATGATTGACTATGATAGAGTCACTTCTTGATTATATTAGTGAGGAAACACTAAAGTGTCTATGCACATATATGAAAAATAATATTGATATTGAAGTATCTTAACTGGTACAAAGTTTTAGACGGTATTCCTGTGTCTATTGTATATATATGAAATAACTTTGATATATTATTGATATAGTAAGACTTTTTGAATAACATCAAATATTTGTATTGATTTTTTAAAAAGTTTAAGAAACATGAATGTTGTTTTTATTTTTCTATTGTATTACTGTAATTGAGAGCTATGATTATTCACTAGTTTATTCAGCTCATTGTTATTTTTAAGCTAACTTTTCAGATGAATTTTAAGTGATTAAAAGATAAGCGCTAGAAGAAAAAATATTTATAGAAGATGCGTACAATTAATAATGAGGTAATTTTAAATATATTGTTTTAATTTAAATAGATTAGTTACACTTTAATTTTTAAAATGTTATTTATAAAGATTGAAAATTTATTCCCTACTGCTTACCATCTATTTCCGTCTCGTTTAATTCCATGCTCTTGCCGAGTTGTTACAAAAGTAGTATCAAAGCACAAAGTTTATGACTAATTAATGTAACCTTGATGAAGAAGCCAATAGGATAATTATGACAAAATTTTATAAATTTTGAGGATAAAATTTTTATAAGTGAGGAAGATTATGATGATCCGTTTCAGTTAGTTGGAGATGAAAGGAAGAATCGAAGAAGATGAGGCGAGCAGAGAAAGAGATGAAATAAACATAAATTAGAGAAATCGAGAAGTCGGGTATGCAAAGGAGGGAGAGGAAACAAGCATCAGAAGAAGAGGATGCGAGCAGTCGTAACATCGGACAGAGGGGAGAGGAAGTGAGGGGATGGAAGCTAGAAGGCATATTTGCTTTATAAATCACGTTGTAAGGCGAGTTTTACTTACCTGCAGAGACGAGAGAAGAGGTGTCACGGTCTCATGCAGGAGGAAATGTTGTCAAGCAGAGAGTCGGAAGGTCTCGACGTCGCTTTCGAACGGGTGAAGGGTCGACACAGTTGTTGTTCAGAGAAGGTGCTGAGTGCGGGAGTCCTTGCGCGCTTGATTACGACGAACGAACCGACAAAGAAGTTAGGGAAGAGGGCGGCGATGTGAGGAAGCAGATGTGAGGAGAATTGAAGCCGCGTGAATTTAGGGTCTAGCAAGGTAAGTTAAGAGTTGGTTGATTTATAGTAATAATAAATAATATCAATATATATAAAATATTATAAAATAAAGAGAAGAGAAACAAAAGAGTGGGAATGGAGGAACCCATAAACCGTAAGGATCCTCCCCCTCGGTATACAACTCAGCCAAAAATCTCCAAAAAGTAGTTACATGTATACCCAAAAGCTTTAAAGTAAAAATTCGAATAATATAGAATCAAAGATAAGAGAAAACAAAACAAAGTAGTGCAGTATTTTCCAAGAAATTTGATGTTGATTATAGAATGAGGGAACAATTTTCCTTCAATAAGTGTCGAAACAGTGACACGCGAAATGAGGAAGAACAACAGTTAGCAAAGCCTGTGGAGCACGGGAGAGCAGCCACCAGATCACGACAGAGTGTAGGAAAACATATGATTGGGGAAAATAAAATAACAAATAAGAGCTCCTCAATAAGGTAAAATCGAAAAGGTAGTATAGAAATACTAAAAACAGCTAAACATCTAGAGAAGCAGTATATGTCAATCATCTGATGTAAGATAGATCTAACAGATCTCCCAAAAGTATTTGAAACTCCCTAGGAGGCACCATACCAGCAGATACCCCCAAATATCCCCATTTAGCCAGCCAATCTGCGGGTGTATTACCTTCCCTATTGATAAAATTCCCTTTACCCTGGAGATCATGTGAATCAATATATTGTCAAATTCTGTTTAAACATATAACTAAATTCCAGACAAGCTCCTTTCTTCTGGAAATGAAATTCAAAAAATCAGAAGAATCAGTTTCAATGATAAGTAAAGGCCAATTGAAAGTAATAACAGTTAGCAAAGCCAGAAAAACCGCCCAGCCCTCAGCTTCAGTGGGAGAAAGAGCCCACACCGGAGAAGAGAAAAAGAATAGACATTGGCTCAAATGATTTCTGAAAATGGCCCGAGCACCGGCAGAGTTAACTTTCCAACTCCCATCATCTACATTTATTTTGATCCAGCTGGTGGAGGGGGCTGCCAACAAATTAATGTTGGCCTCCAGCCCTCCTTAGGCAAGGAGTTAGGCATCAAATGTAGATGTTTATAGACCTGGGCATAGTAAGCAAACATATTTGAGATAATTGAAGCAGGGGAAGGGAGAGAGTGCTCATGCTTGGCATTATTACTAGCACGCCATATAAACCACAATACTAAAAGGGAACTGAACGCATTTTAATATCCAAATAGCTACTAGACTACCAAGCAAACATAAAATCCTCCATATAATTACATGTAGGGTTTCTCAAACAAAAAATCCTTGCCAAATTTCCCGTACAAAAGGGCATAAAAAATAAATATGTAAAGCACTCTCTTTCGAGAAAATAATATATATATATATATATATATATATATATATATATATATATATATATATATATATATATAATGAATAGCTAATTAAAATAATTTTTTAAATTTGCAATAACATAATCAATATAATTAAATTTTAATAACTGAATATCATGTTTATGTTAGATTTCCAATCATAGAGGAGTCGACGTTAAAACAAATCAAATAGCAGATTAATAAGCAATTGAGGTGAGTACTCGTGTTCTTATTCTATGATAAAAATTTTTTGCTTCTTAACCAAATTCATTCTTCGGTAAAATCATTAGTTATTTTGAAATTATTGTAAACTCAAGATTTGAATTCTAGTGAATTTTTTTGTTCATGTTGTAGGAATAATGTGTGCACTTCATTATTGAATGATTTGATTGCTATGTTAGTGAGAAATGAGTATTTATTTTATTAGAAAGTGATATTTCTATTAGATGTTTGTATATGCATGATTGACTATGATGGATTCACTCTTGATTGTACTAGTGGGGGATCATGAAAGCATCCGTGCACATATATGAAAAAGAATATTAATGTTAAAATATCTTAATTGGTACAAACTTTTAGACAATGTTCATGTAACGATTATATAAATATGAAATGATTTTGATATATTATTGATATTGTAATACTTTGAATATCATCAAATATTTATATTGATTTATTAAAAAGTTTAACAAACATGCATATTATTTTATTTTTCCTTTGTGTTACTGTAGCTGAGGTATATAAGTATTCACTGGCTTGTTTAGCTCACTGTTATTGTTAAAGAAAATTTTTCAGGTAAATTTTAATTGATTAAAAAATGAATGATAAAAGATAAAACGTTTATAAAAGATGCGGACAATTAGTAACGATGTAATTTTAAATATATTGCCTTAATTTTAATTGATAAGTGACTTTTTAATTTGTAAAAAAAATTGCTTACTAATATGTACTAACATGTGCTTAAATATTCATAGATATAGCTAGCCTGGTGTAGTAAACTTTAAATCAAGGCATGTTTTTTTAATTTAATAAATACAAGACTCAATGGACATGTTCGCAAGAAGATAAAATGTAGTTGTCAATTGTAAAACGATTTAATGCATTAAGTTAATTAGATGCTGGTCTCAAATTAATTAGTTTAATTTTATTTTCTAGTTGTTAATTACTATCTATTTAGACTGTGTATCATTTAGTCATCTCCTAACTGACTCATTACTAACATTGATAAGGTTTGGATGTAGCCCAACATAGCAGTTATCAACTACCCCTTGATAAAATTTGGACTACTGCAACTTATTAATTTTGGAGTCAAGAACCTCTTTTTGCCTTTATTAAAATTCATCTTAGAAGAACGTTTTTTACTTCATTATCAAGTCATTATAATTTGCCAAAACATCTCACATGATGTAATATTTCATGAATTTTTTTAGCGTTAACATCATAAGCATTCAAAGTGACTTACTATTGTTGTGTCTCTTATCAATCAATGTGTATTAATTTGCATCAAAGGTAAAGCATGCCACATAGATGTCGATGTCTGGCTTTAATTACACATCTTATTTTATTAATCATTGTTAAGGCTTGAATTATAGCATATCATGAAACTATTTTTAATTGGCATCATATGCAAACAATAGACTTTCTAATAACAACAATTTTCATTAATATTATTAATTTGGAGAAATTCTACTAACCTACATATAACAACTCAATGCAAATGATAGAAAATTACAAATATTAAACTTGCGTGTGATTTGCTCTTAATCGAGATTGAGTATGTTTGCACAAATGTTATATCTTCCTTAGATTGCATTTTCTTATTTTTTTTCACCTTGAAGTTTCGTTCTTCTGCAAACAATCTAATAAAATATTATTATTTTTAATGTATTTGAATCATTAAATTAACTGATAACTAATTCAATTAATCTCAAATTAATATATTCCTTTTAAAATAATTCCTTCTCCTTTGACGCCCACCAACTCAAAATCAATCTTGATTTGCACACAGAAATATGCAAAATTGGGTTTTGGCGCCTGACTTTCTGTCCCGGCCGAACAAGGGATTACATAATGCCAATGCTGCATCAGCATTTATGTTTTTTTTAATACATATACATATGTTGATCATAACTAATCGCAGAATTTTATAAAATTATTTTTTTATCATTTTTGGGATGTGTGAAAATCAGTATAGATTTTTAAGAGAAGTTTTGTCTTAATTTTTTATATTTTTGAGTATTACATCAACATTGATTGCCTTCATATGCAATTTATTAGTGTTTTAAAGTAGCTATCTTGGTTTGACCATCACTCTTCAATTGTTATGATCGACGTTGAACTGGTATACCATTTTAAATAAAACCGAAGTATTTAGTGCACCAGTCCGTGGAATTTACTTTGACAAGTTGCATTTCTAAGTTAGCACACATTTTCTCTAGCATTTTACTTTCTACGAATTCACAAATTTAATAATTATTTACTTTTTTTAATTTAATAGTTGATACTAGAAAGGCTATAGTATCATGAAAGAGCAAATATGGAAATTTATGTTTGAACATCGATTTCCCTGATACATTGTGTTTTTATAATTTTGCAAAGCAATATTATGCATCTGGATGCCACTATTTCCTTTATTTATGAATTTGCATGTGGGGTTTCTAAAAAATATTAAAAATCTAGATATGTAGAGACCTTAATGGGAAGAAAGCGCTTTCTGTCAAAAATAAATTTTGGAGACTTCAAAGAGAAGGCTAAAGCTCAGAGACAGGCTGTTAATTCGATTTGCCAGGTATTCTGAAATGTTTTGATGAAGCTCAGTTTGAGTTGCTAGGAGTTTATTGGTAATGTTTATTTATTTATTTATTTTTTTTTTAATTTTTAGGGTTCTGCTGCTGATGTGATCAAAGTTGCAATGATAAAAATCCACACAATCATTGTTGAAGGTGTTTTGCCTGATGCAGACAGTAGATCTGAAATGCAATTCTCTAGTCTGAGAGGTCAATGTAAACTTATTTTGCAGGTACTTAAAAAACGTTTGCTTTCTTTCCCCTAATTTCTTATTAGAGAAATGTGTCAAAATGGTCCACTAGCTCTTTGCAAGGAACCATTTTAGTCCCAATGTCTATAAAAGCGTCAATTTAGTCCCTAGATTCTTTTATTGTGGGCTAATACAGTCCTTTCTTGGGATTTTTTCAACTCATATTTAGACAATATGACTGATTTGACACTTTTATAGACCTTGGGAGTAAACTGGGCTCATGTATATAGTCAAGGGACTATTCTGTCACTAAAGTTTCCCGATGGTTTGGATGACCAAAATATTATTATTATTTGTTTCCTTCCTACACTTTGACGAAATGGAAATCATCATTATTATATAGAGAAGTCTTTTGAAGAGTTATATAGAAGAAAGATGTTGCTAAGTCACAAGCCAGCCCGAAGCTTGGAATTAATGAAGGCGTACAAGACAGTCAGACAACGTGAATTAAATTATTCATTAACCTTCAATTTAACACATGAAGGGGCTACTACAAATTAAATTAAAGCAGTATAATTTAAAATTATCTCGTTACTGGTTATCCCTGTTATCTATAAATATTTTCTTGTTTATTGCTCATCTTTTAATAATTTAATTAAACTTGAAAAATTAGTTAAAACAAAATTGAGCTAAACAAAGCTAGTGAATACTCATACTTATAAACTACAATAATACAAGGAAAAAGAACAATATGCATGTCAGTTGAGCTCCTGTATAAATTAATATAAACTTTTGACTTGGTATTCAAACGGTTTATATCAATATTATAACAATATCATTTAATATTTATCTAACTGTCACAGGAGAGACCGTATAAAAATTCTATCACTTAAGGTACTTAAATATCAATTTTTTATTTATTTACGTGCACGGGTACATTAATGTACCCCCACTAGTATTATCAATGGGTGTTCCATCATAGTTAAACATCCATATGCATGCATAATATAAATAATTTCTTTTTTTACATTTTAAATATCATCCAACATATTTCTTTTAATAGATGCATGTGCAGTAAATAAGCATAACAAATTCAAATCATTCACGTTCATTTCTAGATGATTAAATTGAATAATAAGTCATAATAATCATATTCTAGTTCCAATAACAAGATATCATGACTAATGACATTCTAATACAAATTATTTAGAAGAAAAACAATATTATTACCATAATTTAGAATTAAAAGTACTCGCCTCAATTACGCTTAATTCAATAAGATTTTGCCCTAACGACGACTCTTCTACAGTGAAAACCTAATATGGTATAAAATTTAATTTATTTATTATTTTAAGTAAATTATTGGTTTTTTATTATTATTTAAGTAGTAAATTTTCATTATTTTATTATGCTTATTTTTTTACTCAAATATTATATATTATTATTATTATTACTATTATTATTATTATATTACTTTAAAAACACTACCCTTACCTCTTCCAAAGGGAAAATTATTTCATACGGAGCATGTACCTAGCGCTGGGTGCGGAATAACCTCTCAATACCTTCATTTTGAGAGTATTGAGAGGTTATTTACAGGGTATTGGTTATTGCGTATTGGTAGGTTATTATGAGAGTATTGGATGGGTATCGTAGGAGCTGCGTGCGGACTGCGTATGTGCTCCGTTTGGAATAACTTCCCCTTCCAAAGACTCGACTCAACCTGGGCTCATGCATGCTCCGTCCCTTCCCTTTCTTCTTCTTCAGCTCGATCACATAGGATCGCATGACATCTCCTCTGTGACTTCCTCCTCTTCAACTTCTACGATCACATCACGATACCAATTGTCGTCCCTCCACAGCTCGACCCCAACGCTCATACTTCCTCAATCCTTCTCGTCGCCAACTAGGGCTTCTCCCGCACCATTCTCCTCTCCTTCGTTCGTTGCTCGGCTCCTAGGAAAGTTTGCTCCCCCTCTGCATCCCTCACGTCCCTTTTATAGTCCGAAGTAACCATCGAGTTCCCCGATTCCTCGCCTCCTCTTCCTCTCTTTGGCTTCTAATCGTTCGTTTCCTTGTCTTTTCGGTTCACTCGACTTCTCGCTTCCTATCTCCTTCGAATTTCCGTTTCTTCTCCTAAGAACGTTACAATCTTCCCCACTTACGGAAATTTCGTCCTCAAAATTTATAAACATACCTTAAGTAGATCAATATTGGCTATCCTTGAAATTAGGGGTCATTCATTAAGATGAAAGTAATCACTATAAAGATAAAACTCGATACAAGGAGACTCAACTATATTTCGGATAACAATACACAGTTACTGAAACAAGGAAGTGTGTTAGAAAAAATAACAAACTCATTAGTCCTCATCATCTTTTAACAACATTAGGTTCTTCATGCTCACTACGGGTGAGGGAATATACCCGAGGTCGAATCAGTTTTCTTGGTCGACCTTGGGTAGGAGTTAAGGCTATTGACTCGTATCTTTTTCTGCTCGCCTGCAGACTTCTGTGAAGAAGCTCCATTGGATTTATGATCTTTAGCACTTTTTTGACTAAGAGTTAGACATTATTTTGCTATATGATCAGGCTGGCGACGTCAATAACAAGTGTTAGAGCCCATCAAACATTCATCTTTATGTTATCTTCCGCATTTGGTACAAGTGACTCCAGTACCCTAAGTCGTACCTCTCTTAAATTCATTTGAATTATTCTTGGAATTCTTATTGGATCCTTCTGAGTGATTTATATGTTCTTCTGCAGTCTTTCTCTGTTGCATCTCTTTACACTTCTGAGTGAGCTGATAGTCTATCTCCACTCTTCTAGCTCGTTCCACTAATATTGACTATTCATCGATTCCTAAAGGTACCAACTGCTGTCTAATAGAATTATTTAATCCTGAAAGGAATATGTAATATTTTTTTCTTTTGTAGTAGTGATTGACTGTGGCGCATACCTTGACAGTGTAGTGAATTCTATTTCATACTACATGATTGTCTTCTCTTATTGCCTCAACTTGATGAACTTGTCCTCTATTTGTTGTCCAGCGGATAGCGGTACGAACTATTCCCTAAAAAGGTCCACGAACTCCTCCCAATTTATCATCGTATTGGGTATGTCTCACAATCTGTCTTGATGCTGCACACACCACCACCTTTCGGTTTCTCCATCCAGCACAAACTTCACCAATGATACTCTTCACTCATTCGGACAAGCCATGCTATCTAGTCTTTTCTATCCTTTTTAGTCAATTCTTTGCTTCAATTGGGTCTTCAGTTCCTTTGAACAAAGGTGAATGCAAATCTTGAAATATCTTCAAGTACTTATCTACAACGATACTATTTTTTTCTATAGGTTGCGATCTAAATTTTTGAATGAACCGAGTCATCGCCGTCATCATTTGGATGAGAATATTTACCTTCACATTAATAGTAGGTTGTATTTTTTCGTTTTCTATCTGATTTTCTTCTTTTATAATTTTGGTTGTAATATTATGCCTGAATAAATCATAATTATTACTTTAGGTTAATTTTAATTTTTATAATTATTAAAATTTTCTTATATTTATCCTATTCCTCTTTCAATCTATAATAATTTTTTATAACCTGTATCTAATACTTTCGGACGGCGTGAATTAATTTTTTTATATTAACCTTCAATTTAACAGATGAAGTGCCACTACAAATTAAATTTAAACTGTACAATTTAAACTTACCTCATTACTAGTTATCCTCATCGTTTATAAAAATTTTCTCGTCTATTGCTTATTATTTAATAATTTATTTAAACCTGAAAAATTAGTTAAAATAACAATGAGCTAAATAAAACTAGTGAATACTCATACTTCTAAATTATAACAATACAAAGAAAAAGAACAATATGCATGTCAGGTAAGCTTCTTTATAATTCAAAATAAACCTTTGACATGCTATTCAAATGGTATATATCAATATTTTATCAATATCGTTTAATATCTATGCAACCGTCACAAGACGCACTATCTTAAGATTGTACCATTTAAGGTATTTCAATATCGCTATTCTTTTTGATTTACGTGCACGAGTACATTAGTGTTCTCTCATTGGTACTATCAATAGATGCTCCATTATAGTCAAGCATGCACATGCAAGCATACTATAAATCATTTTGTTTACATTCTAAATATAATCAAATATCTTTTCTTATATCATGCATGTGTAGTAAATAAGTATTAACTAATATAAATTATTCACATTCATTTTTAGGTGATCAAACTGACTAATAAGCCAAAATAATCATACTCTAGTTGCAATAACAGGATTTCTTGACTAATAACATTCTAATGTGAGTGATTTAAAAGAAAAATAATATTATTACTATAATTTAGAAGTAAAAGTACTCTCCTCGATGACACTTAATTCGATAAGATTTTGCCCCGTGATGACTCTTTTAAAGTGAAAACCTAACACGATATAAAATTCAATTTATTTATTATTTTAAGCATTAAATTTTCACTATTTTATTATGCTTATTTTTTTACTCAAATAATATATATTATATTATTATTGTTATTATATTACTTAAATGAAAAACTACCATTATCTCTTTTAAAGATTCGACTTGACTTAGGGTTTGTTTGGGACAGCTGCAGCTTATTGAATAATATGTTGATAAGCTGATTAAAAATAATTTGCTAATAAGCTAGGTACGGTGGCTATTACAACTTTTTTTTTTTTTTGAAAAGCCAGACCGTAGCTTGAAAACTGCCACCACACCTATGTAGTACGACTTGAAAATGTTGTTTTCAGCGTTTTGAAAACGCATAAGCTGCCTTAACGCAGTTTGCCCAAACGGGTCTGGTGCGTTTTCAAAACGTCAACGCACCAAATAAGCTTCCCCAAACAGGCCCTTAAGCTCTTGAATGCTCCGTCCCTTTCATTTATTCTTCTTCAGCTCGATTGCACGGGATCACACGTCATCTCCTTTGCGACTTCCCCCTCTTCCATTTCTCTGATCACGCCATGATACCAATCGTTGTTCCTCCACAGCTCGACCCGAATGTCGATACTTCCTCAGACCTCCTCGCCATCAACTAGGACTTCTCCCGCGTCATTCTCCTCTTCTTCACTCATTGCTTGGCTCCTAGGTAAGTTTGTCTCCCTCTGCATCCCTCGTGTCCCTTTTATAGGCCAAAGTAACCTTCGGTTTCCCCCGATTCCTCGCCTCATCTTCCCCCTGATCGACACTTTATTTCCTCTTCCTCTCTTCGGCTTCTAACTGTTCGTTTTCTCTCCTTTTTGGTTCTCTCGACTCCTCACTTCCTATCTTCTTCGGCTTTTCGTTTCTTCTCCCAAGAACGTTCCATGTTGTGACTTATATTCAAGTCATTAAAGATATGTATACTATAGTTGTTGCTTGTGTTTGAACTGGAGGATTGACCAAGTATTTTTCATTTTCATTTGGTTTATATCAGGGATCGGCTTTAAGCCCATATCTTTTTGCTTTATTTATGGATGTTCTTACGAACATTTATAGGAGGATGTACCTTGGTGTATGCTTTTCGCGGATGATCTCCTTCTTGTGGATAATTAGAGAAAGAGTTCTGGAAAATCTTGAATTATGAAGGTCTGCATTGGAGTTTAAAGGCCTTCGTTTGAGTAGAACTAAATCTAAATACATGGAATGTAATTTTAATAGTAGTAGCTCTAGTGGTAGAGTTGTAACTATGGGTGATCAAATCATTGAAGGTGTGAACGTTTTAGATATCTCGGTTCTATTGTTCAAAGTGATGGTGATATAGATGAGGATGTCATTAGTAGAATTCAAGTTAGTAGGTTGAAGTAGAGGAATGCATCGAGCCTATTGTGTGATAGAAAAGTACGGCTTAGACTGAAAGGAAAATTTCTAGTGACATCTGCAATGCTCTATGGTGCAAAATCTTGGCCTTTAAAAGAGAAGCATAAAACAAAGTTAAGTGTTGCTGAGATGAGAATGCATTGACACTTAAAGACAAAATGCGAGATGAATATATCCATGATAGGGTTCGTGTAGCTTCAGTGGCAGACAAGATTAGACAGTCGTCTTAGATGGTTTGACCACATTAAACGTCGCCATCTTATGATCTAGTTAGGAAAGTAGATGTTTTAGTTTCAACTTACGTTAAGAAAGGCAGGGGCATGTTGTCTAAAATATGATCTTAAGTTATTAGAATTAAATGATACAATGACACTGAATAGGACGCAATGGAGAAAAAGGATACATATTGCTGACCATTTTTAGTGGGATAAAGGCTTGTTCTTGTTGTTATTGCATATTAATAAAATGAAGTTTGATGAACTTTTTAATTATCTTTTCTTTCCATGCTTATGAAGTCTTGAAATTTGTTGTTCCACTTTGAAAGGACATTGTTTCTTAAAATGTCGCTTCATGGGGTTTTGATAATTTGTAGGAGAAGGATCTCCACCGGAAAACAAACCTACTAATTAATCCTCCTTTTTTGGAAGTACTCTTTTTTATGCATAAGATTTTTTAGATGCTGTCATTAGAATTGAAATAATTAAGGATGGTTTGAGGTAAAACTTTCTCACTTTATTTGTTCACCTGTATGCACACCATAAAATTAAGAGAAATTTACGTAGCTAGCATACAATTCTTTTGTATTTACATATCTCACACCTAAACTTTCATATTTACATACGTAGCACTTTGGTATTTTAAACCGATGCGTAAGATGTGTATTTCACTTTTAAAAAGTGGTGATAGTGCTATTTTTGATGTGATATTAAATATTATTTTTCACATTCCATTTTTACATAAACTGTTAGGTGCATGATGAACTTGTGTTAGAAGTTGATCCTCGTTTTGTGAGGGAGGCTGCAGAACTACTTAAAACAAGCATGGAGGGCGCTGTTTCACTTTCAGGTATCATCCGACTATAATAGTAGTCCTTTATATTTGATTTTTTCCCCTAATGTCATCTTGAATAATATCTTCAGTTCCTCTGCGCGTCAATATGAAGATTGGAAGAACATGGGGAACGCAGGAGCCTTTCGTACTAAATTCTTAAAATTTTTAATGAAAAGAAAAGAAGCTATCTGAGGATTCTTGTATTTTATGGATTCTGGTAAGTTGTTCCAATTTCCTATATCTGAGGTTTTACGTATTTCTATTTGCCTTGATTGAACGTGATAAACATGAATTTTTATTCATTTTCTGGATTAATAAATCACTCAAAAATAAATGAAAAGATATAGAAATTATTTCAAAAGCTATACGGTGTCCATTTCCTTCTAATTGATGATCGAGATGATGCTCTTCAACGAGACAAATGTGGCGATGTCAAAATTATTCATTTCTGAATTCAAATGATCCAAAAATAAGGGCTTAGAAGTATAATTAGATGTTTTAAAAATAATTTAAAGGGTTGATTGAACCCTAAATTATGTGCTTATGGTTAAAACTTTTTCTTAGTAAGGTGGTTATGAGAAGTTTAAGATAACAAATTTGAATACATTTGGACATAGAAATGCAAAGCAAATTTTTCATGCGGACCCCTTATTTTTGCCATTTTTGTACATTAACTCGGGCTGTCTTCGCCTCCACCTCAAAAACATTGCTCTGGAGTTTATCTGTTGTATATATCGGGGAGGTTTGAGGGAAGGGGTTAGCTTTTAGCACACCCATGACTGTCCCTTTCTGTCAAGCATAAGTTACTACGGAGGTTGTTATGACAGCTTTGATTGAATCTATCTCTAACATTCATTTTGTAAATCAACTGAAAGAGTGAGTGATAAAGTCAAAATTTTAAACGACCCCAATCTAACGTACCACATAATTCTAACTCACATGAATCTAAAGATTGATACGAGCCTATTGATATGAGAAACTCAAATTTTATGTTCATTCAACTACAGAGTTTATAATAAACTTAGATTTGTAAAATCAAAGATTTATTTCATACATACCTTATCATGCTTTGTTTTACCTCAAAACTCAACATTAAAGCATTGATTAGTTGCTTCAAAATTTGAGCATATTGAGTACAGAACTTACTTTTTTCTCTACTTAAATTAATAGCCTAGCAATATCTAATGAGCTTAAAGTTTAACATGATAGATAATTCTAAAATAAATTTAAATATTCATTAAATTAAATCAAAATAATATACTAATCATGAATCGGAATAAGAAAATAAATAAAATGTTGATTAATTTTTTGTAATGCATGTAATCATCATAAAGTGATTTTTTCTTAATATTAATTGGCATTATACGGTAATTGTCCTTAAGAAAACTTTAAAAGGGAAATTCAATGTCAACATAATAAGCATTATGTATTAGTCAAGCTTAATGATGCCAATATAAGCGGTTATTTTTATTTTACTATTCTTTTGGTCATATTTTTTTTAAACATGAAATACTTACTTTAGCTTCACAATTTGTTGTGTATGTAAATTTTGGTTTAGTGGCCATTATAAGATAGTAAACTGTATTATACCCACGCTGACTATAATGTTAACAAATCTGCCCAAACATTACATGATGAGTATCTTTTTGCATTCATATGGGGTTTTTTTAATGTCATTGTTGGGTCCCAATCCCTGATATGAAAAATGAAGGATTGCGTTAGGTAGTCGACTTCCAACATAAAACTTTTATCAAAAAATTATGACATGAATTCTTTAAATATTGTGTGAATGCTTGGACGTCCCCTGAAAGTGGCACAGTATGATCTTAATATAGGAACGAATGTGCAAGGGCACCTTGTTATTGCTCTTTTGATATAAGTTATCATAACTTTATCAACTTAAGGACTCTTTTGGCTCTATATGGCTCACTTTTGTTATTATACACGCTTAACAATAGATGTTATCACAAATATATCAATTTCAGGTTCTTTTTGTTTTCATACAAGCTTACCTTTTATTGCATCATTAATTTAGGTCATTATAAATATATCAATGTCAACCTATCCACATAAACGGCCTTTTTCAAGCTCATTTTATTTTCATTATCGAACTTTTAATTGCATATATCATTTATTTATAATGTAGTTTAACTATGTGCATCAAACTATAGCTTACATGTGCAAATTGCCCTATTTCAAGATAAAATATTTTAATAAATGCTAACTACTTCTGATGTTGTAATTGTATGCTTTTCATAAATTAAAATGATACACATTTATTTTTATTATAATTTATAGGACATAATGGCGCACTTTGTTTTAGAAAAAGAATTTTAATGTATAATTTAAGTGTGAATCATACTTAGAAAATTTGTTCGCAAATGACAAATAATTTGCTTAGTGAATTTTAACTTTTGCATCTTACCCTACCAATGATCGACCATATGATAGACTTCATCTCAACAGGCTCATTGAAACCTTGTTCTTTTATGAACAATTACAAAATGTAAATTTCTAAATTAATAAAATTTTAACTTTATAACTCAAATGTAATTATGAAATACCTGAAAATACTTTTTTACTTCAAAACCACTTACTCTCATTAAAATTTTGAAGTCCTTACCTTTAATTTGAAGCTGATGTGCTGGAGAAAATGACCAAATTCGGAAATTTCTTGAAGGCCAAGTTTTAACTCTTGATTTTATTCTCTCGTTGGCTTCATTCGTTCTCCAGCTCTAGGATTGGCGGGCTGATGATTTTTGTATGCTTACAGCACAATACCATGATATAAATCAAAGCTTGGCCAAAAATCATTTCAATTTGCTTTGATCAATAATTAGATTGGTAATATAACCAATCATTCCTATTTTAAATGAAATCTTTTATATAATGGACACATCAATCATTTTAAACATGATAACTCTATTAGGAGTATTACTCAAGGATATTATTTAAAAGCCAACAAATTATTGGAATGCAAAAACCCTATGGTAATTATAATCCTTACAATTTGTCTTTGATTCTATAAGTAATCACCAATCAATACATATTCTTACAATTAATGCTTATAAAATAATTTTTGCTATTCAATGTCTTGTTAACAATTTAATATCTAATTCAATTTATTAAATTTATTTCTACAAGTATGATGATCATCAAGTTCTCCAAAAAATACTAAGCATTTAAAAATTCTAATTTAATAAATTATATCAAAACTTATGAAATTCCAATTTATGGTAGCTTAAATATGAATCTTTGAAAGTATTATATCACTAATAGCATTCGTATAGACATCTTAGTGCATGATCAATTATCTGAAAATAACATCCAATCTAAATTAATTGTTTTAACATCAACATTTGGAGTATGCTTACATAAAATCTATAATTTCTTGTTTGTTTTTAATTATACTTCAATAATAAAATTAATATTGGACGTCAAAATTATCCTGACAAAAAATTACTAAGACTAGCCTAGAAGGCCAAATCTACGCTCTAATTCTACTATGTCACACTTCACCACTAGGCTTGAAAGGAAATCATAGAAACACGATAGGAGCGTTGACGCAGGGCATCCTAGACCGGTTCAATTTAGTGTTTGTGAGGGTTGGCTGACCCCTCTTGCCTTGGGAATGCAGCACAATTTGAGTGGCACCAACTCCTAATTAACCTAGGACTATTTATTTGTTTTTGTTAGTGTATAGGCTTAGTGTTTGCTGTGTTTGTTTTGGGACAGCGGCATCTTCTTTTACCTTTTAGGATTCTATCCAAGGCTTCCGAGTGGTGGTCCGATTGTTTCTAGGTTCTAAGTTGGTTTGTATTCTCCTCTATCCTTCCCCCACTGTTTTGTATAGCGTTCCCTTTCTTCTTCACCATTGTCCTCTTGCTGCCGCCCATATAAAAGCAGCGACTTTGTTGTCTTTCCTTAGCCCACTATCCTCCAACTCCCTGTCTAGCATTCCCTGCTATTCTCCCCCTCTATACTTGCTGCTGCCATCCTGAAATAGCAACCTGTTGTTGTCTTCCCTCCATCCTTGTTGCTGCCATGTTCCAAACCCTTAGCCGACACCATCTCCACTCTAAGGGTCTGTTTGGCGCAGCTGCAGATTATCCAGATTATCAGGATAAGCAGATTATCCTGATAATCTGCTGATCAGCAGCTGATCCAGATAATCTGTCTGTCTGTTTGGTTTGAGCATTTGGAAAACAACTTATTTACTACTGATTGTGGATAAACGACTAATATGCTCTCGAAATGAATAAGCTGTTAAACTGTTTGGTTTCTACGTTTTAAGAACGGCTTATTTGCGATACTGCTTGTAAAAAAAAAACTGTTTCTACTCTTCTTTATTGCTAAAATTTTTTTCAAATATAAAATCTTATTTAAAAATATAAAATCTTATTTTCAAATCTACAAAGAATTCATTTATTTAAATAATTAGTGTTCCTCCTTGGTTCAACGAGCTCCTATAAAATGTTGGAATATTTATGTTCATACCACTTAATTTTATTTTATTTAAAAAACTAGCTCCCAAGCTTCACTTTAGTGGCGATCAAACAAATACCACACATTTCTTATGTATTTACATATATAAACCAATTGCAAAAGCAGTGATCGAGAAATAAAAAAGACAGGAGAGAAAAATAAGCAATGAGTTTAATATACTCCTCATTCAATAAACATAAAAAAAACAGTACACGGGAGTTTAGAGGAATAAAACATATAATCCTCACTCAATAGTGACTATCTACATACCTATTAAAAAACAATAAGCATAACAAAATTACAACCAAAATTATGATAATATTCATTTTAAAATGTAGAAGAGGCATGTCTGGAGCAACGTTCTCTGGTATGAGAAAATACGGCTGTCATGGGCACTCCCTTCCCATCCGGCCATAACAAAGGTGAAGCACATGTTGAAATCACATACAGCCATCACATTTTGGGTAGGTGATCCAGATCGACCAATGTACGCCACCTTCCGATGGCTAGGAAGTCGGGCAGGAATGTGCGTATCGTCAATTGCTCCAATGCAGTTCTGGTATGATTTGTTAAATAATCGTAAGTATTGAGATCTCGATTTTGATTTAGAAGTGAACGTGATGCTATAAGGAACTAACCTTAAAAAATGGCATGTAACGCTGGTCTTTAACAATCTTTGTTGGAGTTGTGTTGAATGACGGGTCTTCCGGCTTGATGATTTGGATAGATAGGCTAATTAATGCCTTCAATCATTCAGAGAAGTATCGACTTATTGTCTCAGACGAATGTTGGAAACGCTCCATAGCTCCTCCAATTGATTGATTCTGAGATAAAATGTACAGTGTAATTGCCAATATCTCCCTTGTTGTAGTTCTGGGCGAACCTTCAAGTCCATGGTTGCTACATAGTTCATGCAAAAGGTCCAAAAAAATGGGCACACTCATACGAAATATGTTGTGGAATCTTATGGGATGTCCAGCAAGCATCTCGCCGACCCATTTATCCCCAATAAATGACGACGTCATGCGTAGGGTTCGAATTGTGATGGAGCGGTAGTACTCTAAAAGCAATATTACAATTGCGGCAGCTAATCTTTTGCGGCGTGCTAGCTGATACATCCTGCGTAAATGTTTTCATATGAAGGAACATTTTATTCAATTAGCAGACAAATATCCGTGCAAACTTTAAGAAAATGTAAACATTTGACAGAAAAGTTCAATACATCAATGAAGAGAAATTGCAAAAATAATAATGTCTTCAAATACCAAAATTGCACAAATAACATACATATTCATAACAGTCCACAAATAACAAAACCCAAAAAAAACTAAAGGGTGAGAACGAATCATTTGTCAGTTGAAAGACGTAAATATTCGGCACGCGACTCGAGTCTGCACCTCTTGAAAATCTGTCTCCGTATTGGGTCTTCAAGAACTTTAACACACTTTAAGTAGAATGGGAGATCACACACAACTTCTGGAATTTCATTCAAAAGATTCATGAAATCAACATTGGGATCAACTACTACAGTTTGTACAGTTTGCAGAGCTTCGAACACTTGTATCAGTCTATCTATCGAGCTCTGAATGAAAACATCTTTATTTTTTAATTTTTTGTCGCTCTTGCGCCTCTTCGATTGGCACGTGGATTCGAGCTCTATCGGGTGCACGCTCGGGCCTTCACCAGAGCCCATAACTTGATCGGGTATGAAGCAACTGAGATACCAGCAAAGCCCTGCCCGCTGGGGTTGAATGCATGTTCACCCGTAGCAACAACCCCTTGAAACTTAATATCCAATTTGTCCTCCAACTCCGGCTCAATCCCGCACACCTTAAATTTTTTCGCATTTGCATCGCTCGCAATGTCGAGAGGAGAAAGGTTGTATCATATAGAGTACATGTTAGAATTATAAATAATCATAAACTAAAGAGTACACAATGATTCAATTATTACCGCTAACTTCGCAGCCCACCATTCCTCTGAAGCATCCACCGTACGCTTCATAGGATCCCAACCTAATCCAGTTGATCCCCTTTTAAGATCCTTCCATAATTTTCAGTCCCTCTTTAACTGATCCCACTTGTTCTTGAATTTCAACCTATCGTAGTTTTGTCCTGTCATTTCATTAAACTTTTTGGCTATATTGGCCCATCCTTCTTTGTTAAAACAAGACGATGGTCTATTTTCAACTTCAATCTCTTTAACACAGAGATCGCAAAATTTGTCACAATTTTATCCCACATTGCTGATGTAGACCCTTCTTTGTTTTTAGTCATATTGTAAATATTAGAAAACACGGATGAAATATTGGAGTCATATTAGTAGAAAATAAAATGACAAAATTATAGAAGACCCTTGAAAATATGATCAAGTAATCTTGAGGGTGCATTGCACCTTTAACAAAACTATAACAAGTAGATCAGAAAACATATCTCATAAATCACAAATAAACCATAAGGAAAAAAATCTATGGAAACAATAGCTTAACAAAAAGTAAAGGTGCTACTTCAACCTTATTTTTTGCACAATTAATCAAGCTAAAAAAAATTGAGCTCCAATCATAAAAAAAAGTACTACAAGACTTTTGTAAGAGCTCATGAAGAACAATAAATTTCTTTCCTTCTGTCAGATTAATAGAATTATTATCCTATTAAATTCAAGTTGTTTATCCTATTTCAATATTTTTGTAGACTTGTAATAAAAATTTTGCTTGAAACAAATCCCTAGATCATAGCCCTGCAAATTCTTATGAAGAACATTACAATTTTCTTGTTCTTTTCACTATTAGCAGAATTGGATTTCAATCACTATTAGTAAAAATGCATGCTCTCTCTCTCTCCAATATACTCCAATACTTATTTCAAGGTGCGAAAGACCTATTATATAACCAGAATTTGATTTAACTGAGCTGGAAGTAAATATTAGATGATTTAAAGAATTAGGTTATGTTCAGATGCTGGGAATTCAACTGAAAGTAAATCAAATATATGGCTGAAATTCTCAAAGCAATGGTTATAGATTCATAATCGAGTGATGAAGTACTGGGATTTCAAACAATACTTTAAATTAATCGGATAGAATCACGGGAGGGAGACGGATCGCGGCTCGTCGTACAAGAGGAAGAAAAACGGAACGTTACCTGAGAAGCTAACGATGGAAGGAGGAAACAGGTTGCTGCGGGATCAGGGATGGAGACCGGTGCTGCGGGATCGGGAGGTAGACGGATCGCGCCGAGTCTGGATAGTGAGGAAGAAGACGGATCGAGCTGCGCCCTAGGGCTATGCTGCGGGATCGGGGAGGGGAGGGAGACGGATCGCGCCAAGCGAGGAAGGAGACAGATCGATTGATAGCCGCGACCTAGGGCTCGGGAAGGAGACGAACAGCGGTAGGGCTCGCGAGGGGCAAATTTCGTCACGAGTAAAAAAGAATCGCGGATCGTGGGTAGGACCTCGCGATCCGTGACTAATAGAAAATAAAAATCGCTATTTTTAATAATCCAAACATGTCTATAGCGTTTTGAAAACGCCACAGCTGCAAATAATCTCTCCCAAACGCACACTAAATCCACCCCAGTTCTTGTGTTGAGTGTTTGTTCTGTTGCAATTTCATATTTTTGCATTGTTTGTTGTAATTTCCTTTTTTAAATCATTAATAATATTTTTTTCTGTTGGATGTTTGTAAATGTTGGTATCATTTAGTATCAGAGTTAGCCTAACCCTAGTTCCATCCTAGGGTGATCTAAACCCACCAAACCATAGCCAAATCTTGATCTAATTTTAATTCTTTTCCTTGATTTTTAAGACCGGCCATCCTAAATTTTTTCCCCCACCCTAAGTCAGCGCTAGACATCCTATTTCATCTATTATACCTAAACTCTAGCCATACTGCCGATGAGACAAGTGTCGAAAGCCGACCAGGAACTTACCATGGAAGAGATGCATTAGGAAATCCGTCGACTTCTGCAAAGAATTGTTGATATTGATGAAGTGACCCATAAAGATATCATCGTTGATTGGGGTAGCAAGATTCGAAGTGGAGAGAGGGAGAAAAATATGAATCCCGTTCGTTGGGAGGATTCCAATAAAGAGGATAATAGATTGAAGCACGTTAGGATTCAGTATCAGAGGAGGCCAATGGATGGAGTAACTTTTGGAGGACATGGAAATATGGGAGTAAAGACATTCTTACTGAATTTCTTTGGTAGACTGAATCCAAATGACTTCATTGAGTGGTTGTAGATTATCGAGAGGATTTTTTAGTATAAAGAGATGTCAGGTGATATTAGAGTGAAAATTGTTGCCATAAAATTGAAGAAGAGTGTGTCTCTGTGGTGTGAAAATCTGAAGAAGGTGAGACGGAGGTAAGGTAGGAGCAAGATCATCAAATGGGAGAAGATGGAGTTGGAGAGGAAATCTCTAGCCCCACACTACTACCAGGATATATTTTTGAAGCCGCATCACTTACATCAGGTGAGTTGTTAGTAAAGGAGTTCACAATGGAGTTTGAGCAGCTCATGCTGAAATGTGAGCCGAGGGAGCCAGATGAGAACATCATATCCAGTTATTTGGGAGGCATGAAGTTGGAAATTGACCATGTCTTTCAACAGCAGCCTTATTGTTCATTGAGTGATATTTAGATATTGGCCCTAAAGGTGGAGGAACAACAAAAGCAAATCATGACTCAGCCTTCATTAAAATTGTCACCCACAATAGGAGCTAGTAGGAGTACACCAGAGGAAGGTGTGAAAGGTGTCCAGAATGATGATAGAGCTTATCAGAGTGGAAATAAGCCCGAGAGTAGTGCACCCAGCATAGTGCCTGCAGCGAAGTGTTATAGATGTAACGAGTTTGGATATATCGCCTGCCAGAGTTATCTCTTTAATTGAGCAGGGAACATTAGAAGTGGACAGTGGTTATGGAGAAATAGAGGATAATGAGGATGTGCAGGAATACCAGCTTCCAATTGATTAGAGTGAGATGCTCGTGATTCGGCAGGTCCTTCAGATCGAGGTTACAAGAGAGCAGCAGTGTCCTGGTCACAATATCTTTTATACTTGTTACATTGTGAAGAGAAAGATGTGTAGGCTTATGATTGATGGAGGCAGTTGTGAGGAAGTGGTGTCTACACAAATGTCAGACAAGCTGAACCTCACGACTCAGAGGTATTCCCAAGCTTTTTTCTTGACTTGGTTGGAGGAGAAGAAAGTTGGTATTGACAGGAGTGCCTCATAGATTTTTTAATTCTGGATCAATTGCCTGATCATGTGTGATGGATGTTGTACCCATGGACGCCTATCACATTCTATTAAGGAGTTTGTGGCAGTTTGATCATAAGAGTCAACATATGGGTTTAAGAACCCTTACTCTTTGAGCAAGAATTGAAATCACATAGTTCTCTTACTTTCTATGGAGTTCGAGATTATAAGTGTTGTTGCCTTGAGAGAGGAGCAAGTGGGATTAGTTTTGGTGATGTTTGAGGATGGTTAGACATAGAACCGATATCAGACACAAGGTAACCACTATTGAGAGAGTTTCAAGATATCCTGACCGACAGCTCACTGCTTGGGTTGCCATCGTTAGGGGAGGTTCAGTCTTCACTTTTGAGAGGAATGAACCAATCTTGAGCTACTTTTGAAAGACTCTATGGAATATGCTTGGTACGGAATTCCAGTTCAGTTTAATAATATGCCTGAATGTGGTGGGATTAATAGAGATGGTTACTCACAATTCAGGAAATTTTCTCAGTTTATTTTTGGGATAATGTAACCAACAATGTGATTCATGTGCTTCTAGAGACTTAGTTGAAGGACCTTCAATCCAGGGAGGGTACAACAGCTTTGCCACCCTCAATGTGGTTGACCTAAGACTATATCATTAGAGTCAGAAGCTTCGATAAATGAGGTAGAAACTCCCCAAACCCCTGAAGATTGATGCAGAGTGCCATGGATGGTTTAATCGAATGCTTGTGAGGGCCTGCCAGCCCCTCTTACCTTAGGAATGTCGGCCAATTTTAACGGGATCCACTCGCAGTTATTCTAAGACTATTTATTTGTTCTCATTAGTGTCTAAGATTAATTTTTGCTATTTTTGTTTTGGGACAGTCGTTGGCGTCTCTTTTTCCCTTTCTATGACTGTATCCAAGGGTTCAGAGTGTTGCTCTAGCTGTATCTCTGTTCTAAGGTTGTGTGTATCCTCCTTTACCCTTCCCCCACTCTTTCCTACAACGTTCCCCTTCATCCTTGTCGTTCCCCTTGCTGCCGCCCCAGAAAAGAAGTTAGTTTGTTGCCTTTCCTTAGCCTGCTACCCTCCAAGCTCTGGTCCAGCCTTCTCATCAACAAACTGATGTTGTCTTCCCCTTCATCCTTACTGTCGCCATCTTCCGAACCCCTGGCCGACACCATCTCCAACCTAGTTCTAGTTGTGTAATGTTTTGTTGTAATATTCAATTTGAATTAATTAATAAGATTTGTTCTCTATTGGATTTTTGTTAAATTCTAGTATCAAGTGTGTATGTTGAGAATTAGAAAAGAAATTTGATTGGCAAAACATATAATATCAATGAGAAAAATCTACCGATAAGATTGTTAGAACATTCAAATCCAATGATGTCAAATTTGTTCATAAAGCTATAAATAAATATAGCCTTATCCAAAAAAGTAAATTATCAATGAATCAACTAGAAGATAGAATATTAATACCTTCCTATGATATACTTGAATTATGAGCTTATAAGGCTTCAACTCGAGGAAGCACAACTAATAAATTGAAGATCATTATGAGCTTGTAAGAAATTTTTCAGCAGGTGGAATCCTACTGAATAAAGTATAATTGTAGACATGATGCATAAATATGAGCAAAGAAATGAATAGAAGTAAAACAAGGAATATTATATCATAACATTTACAGTTAGTATATAAAATATAAGATTTATGTATATAATAATCATTCAGTAGTACTTATTATATAAGAAAGCCTCTAAGCAATTGTTTTCAAACATAAAAACCAATTTTAGGCATGCTTTATTTATGCAAATATCAATAGCATATTAGTCATTTCCTCATTTTCCTTGTAATCTCTAAGTGTGTTTGTATAGTAAATTTTCTACGATACCCCGAGATCATGAAAAGTAGGCACCAATTCTATGAAACTTCATTGAATTTTAAAAAGATCGTTACTGTGTAAATTTGTTGGTTTGGTTAGCCAATATCAGTGTCTAATCAGCAATATATATATCATGTACACAATTACACACTATACAATTTCATATAAATTTAAATATCACATAATTAAGATTTTATGATCAGTAATTCATGATTATTATTAGCAATAGGTATTTCTTAGCAATCGCTAAGGTTATCACATCATATCAACATGGTCGTATGAAATATTATGAGCAAATAAGCAAATTTTGTAATATGTTTGATACCGGAGTTAACCAAATAATAATAGAAAACCAAATTTTATTCTTGAATTCAATAAGAAATTTCAACCACACAAATGAAAATAGGAAATAACAAGAACGCAACACACAAACTCACCCTAGGGGGTCAATTCATGGGGGTGGTGCTCGATTATGGGGGTCGGAAGAGCGGTCGGGGGCTGGCATGATGATAGGGGCACTGGTGAACGTCAGTGGAAACAAAAAGGGGTTTTGGGGCTGTGGTTAGGAGCGGCATCAAGTGCGGAGCAACTGGACAGTAGTAGCAATTTTTTGTTTGAGGCGACAACAAGGTGGAACTCAGGTTTTGGAAGGTAGTAGCATGGTGGATGACTGGTTTTGGTAGATGGGAACAACAGCTAGGTTTTGTGGAGGCTGTTTAGGGCACTGGAACAAGAGCTAGGTGGTAGGGAGGTGATTCCGGCGGCAATGGGATGGTTGGTGGTTGCAGGAAGTAACAAAGGAAGTTGTGTTCTAGGGGGTTGCAGTAGGGAAGGTAACGACAACAGTGAAGGAATGGATGCATATGAAGGATAGATATGGATGATCACCACCGTTGGAGTGAGGTACAATAGGAGCACCACTCTACCCTTAGATACAGTCCTAGAAGGGAAAATTGTGATACCAGTGGCTGCCCCAGATAAACACGGTCAAAACAAAGAATCCAAACCCTAATAGAACACATATATTGGAAATGACTATAAGGAAAGGAAAGAAAATGAAGAAACTTGTTAAAACGGAAAGCAATAATTAAAAAAAATGAAAATGACAACTGCTTCTCTTGCTTGAGTGGGATTTTGATGTCGCCCTACTCCAGATCGTGGGATCTTGCTCTCGCATTACTCTTTCAGGTTTTGAGGGGCTTCGAATTAATTGATTGAAGCTTTTGTATTCTCTTTGTATGACGACAAGTCGGCCGCATTGAAGGCAGTAGAAATGTTGCAATCTCCCAGTAAGTCGTTTATGTAAACATTGTGATTCTAAAGCACATCTTAATATAATAACTATATATCCTTTTTTGGCACAGTCTGAGCTGAAATTGGATATAGACGTAGATTTGCACAAAGTAACACTTGAGCCATTAAATCTATAATATGCTTCTTCCATTCTTCGAACTTGGCTGGGCACGTTCAATAATAAATTGTCTAGAAGAACTGACTCTGAAATAAAATTTGTGGGATGCTTCATTTTCAATGACAAACATCTAATACGTAAACTATTGGTCATGATGTCCGGAAATTTCTTTCACATGGGTGATCGTTTCTTGTATCGGCTCCTCAGAGTCTCTATTTTCTTGAACAACAATGGCTAATCCAACTGGTGTCTCTCTCATGAGCCAGTTGGAATCACTAGTGTCTCTTTCTCGTCGGCTTGAAGTTGAGACTTTTCATTGAGGTCTTCATTATCTGTTGTATCACTGTCTATCTCTTCAACTATTCTTTTGCTTGATTAAATCAATTATACTCTTGATTGGGAAAACTGATGCACTGTGTCCAAAACTATGGCACTTGATCGGATATGTGGTCGTTGAAATATGACAAGAAAGTCAACTTGTACTCCAAAATGTTGGCTTCTCCTGTGATGTTCCTTGTCAAATCTTTGGAGTATTTGTTTTCCATCACTGAAAACTGCTTTGTGGAAAGGATTCAATTCATCATTTTGATTCGAAAAATCACCGTTGTGGCTACGGGTGACCCTTTCGGTTTCTCTTCTCTCCAAGGCGGGAAGCTTCTGTTGCAGCTGGAGGATTTCTAGCTGCATATTTTCTAAAGAAGGTTTTTGGACATCTCTTTCTAGATTTCTTATAGAAGGTATTGTGTCAGTTCCTTCCGACCAGGTTTCCGAAAATTGTCTCCTCAGTGGTGTGGCTTGGGTTTAATATTGTGGATGTGGGGAGAGTGTATGGGGCTGATTTTGGGTGGTTTGAAAAACCAGGAAGGAGAAGAATTTAACATATATTATTATGAACTCATCGATAATATATATTTTTCCTATTGAGATAATATATAATCATAATTAGTCAATCTCTTTTCATAGAATAACTTTAAGTTATAAGCTCTTTGTTGTATCCCTATGATCAAACCAATTATTATTTAAAAATTATGAATATCTATATAACATCTGGTAATTTCCATCTCTTTTTATAGTGCAAATTTGAAAATTCCATTAAAGAGTTTAATGTTAATATATACAGCTCAACGGACATCTCAAAGAGAGAACAAAAGGTTAAATGCCATGAACCTTCATATTAAATACTCACGGTTACCACAAAATATTAATTTAATTTGATTTACTTTCTTGAAGACCCCTCAAAATTTTAGTTGCATATAATCTCAAATCACTATTGATTCATAAAGAAGAATCTTGAATTAAATTAGACAAAATTTTAAGGTTTAGAGTTTACCGAGATTTTCCAAGAAGAGAGAAGATGTTGGTGTAAGAGAAAAACGATGAAGATGTCAATACCTTTTTCACTTTGACCTTTCCCTGGCCTTCTCTCCAATGACCCCACTGAAGTTGTGAGTTTCCAAAGCCTTCAAAACTATATAGTATGTGTTCTCTATGGAGACAATGTTGATCAGCACTTTCCCCCATTTATTCATCGCTCCTGTGCCTGCAATTGCTTCTTTGCTTATCACCACCATATTGCTCCTATATCTCGTCTGTAATCATTGTACTATGTTTTGGTTTGGGGTTATAAGGGGTTGCAATTGTGATGGGTAGTGGGCCGAGCTAGTTCATTTTGTTTTATAAAAGTGGGGAATTTTACATTCGCAGTGCACAATTCCTATGTATTTACACATCTTACATCTAAACTTCCATATTTACACACATAAGCACTTTTGCGCTTTAAACCCATACATGAAAGGTTCTTTTTCACTTTTGAAAGGTGATAATAGTGCTATTTTTTGTGAAATTCAAGATTTTAGTGTTGTGTGTTTACATATATGAAATTTTAAGTGTGAGATATGTATATACATAAAACTGTGTGCTATGTATGTAAATGCTGCTAAAAGTTGATACTGATTCTTGCAACTAGATACAAATATCCTAAAATCAAACTGGTCAGTAGCTTAGACTGTTATTCTAGGCATAAATATTTAGCATCTGTTCTATCGTTATAGAGTTGAAACTGATGTGATTTGCTTTTACAGACGCGGATGACTACTTTCATGGCACACTCCATTGTCTACTTCATTTTTTTTTCCCTGAAAACTTTCAAGCTGCTTATAAACAAGATTGTGATACAGATGCAGAATGTTTTGTAGGAGATGGAATGCTGTAACTTCATACTTAAGTTATTATTATTATTATTTGCTAAATTCTCATGGAAGCTCTTGTTTCAGTTGCAGATGGCCAACCAATGAAAATATTGGGCTTCGGCTTTCTTCTAAAAGCATTTCTAGCATCTTGACAGGATGTTTCAGAAGTAGAGCTCTGGAATCTTATTTTCTCTTCCTTCATTTTATATTCTGATGGAAGAGAATATTATCAAAATACAACAAGATGCATTGTTTTCGATTGAGCCACAAAATTTAAATTTGAGAAGCTTTGTGTGCCAATTTACGAGATGAAAATTTGTACAGCAATATTCATCCAAGAAGCCAATTCAATTTAAAAGCATTGCTTACTCAGGACCAACTTTGGGTTCGTTTGGGATCAATTTTATTTTTGTTTTTTATTTTAAAAACATATTTGTTTAATATGTTTCTTAATATTTTTATTTTTTATTTCTAAAACAATGTTACATGTTTTTGAGAGTACTGAAAGACTATTTTTATGTGTTTTTAGAAATAGTCATTCCCTAATTAAATTGTAACATATGTTTTGTTTCCAGTCAAATTATAAATAAAATAAAATAAAAAATAAAAAATAAAAATGATCCCAAACGGTTTGGTACAAAAGGACTAGAGTAGACTATAAACCTTTTCATGCCTTTGAGATGCCATGCAAATTGAAGAAAGAGTCAACTCTCCAACAGGCTCTCAAGTGATTTTGCATTTGAAGGACTCCAGAGAGAGACAATTTAAGAGGTTTGCAAAATTCCTTCTGATTCTCTTTTAAAGGTACTAATTTTCTTCTTACTGATCAGCCTTGAGCTACTCATGTTTTTAATGGCCCTTTTTGTATTTTATTTTCATTTCATAAATCATCTAGGCAGCTTTTGGCAGCTTTTGTTAGAGTTATATTATTCTTTTTGAAAAGGAATATGAGGATCATATTTTCATCTGAAACCTCGGGCTTTTATAATTTTTTTTTATTTGTGGAAATCTGCAGTTTGCTTTGTGCGCTGTTTAGGGGCTGTTTGGGATCACATTTGTTTTTTGTTTTCTTTTTTCTGTTTTTATTTTTTTTATTTTTTTCTGTTTGGTATATTTGATTAAGATATTGTTATTTTTAAAAACATTTAAAACACTTGAACTTTATTTTGAGTGTTTTTAAAAACATGTTTATTGGTTTTAAGTTTTTAGAAATAAAGCTAAGAACATATCAAAATCACATTAAACAAACACGTTTTTAGAAACAAAAATTAAAAAAAAAGAAAAAATTGATCCCAAACAAGCCCTTAATTTTGTAGCTGAGTTGTTAACCAATACCTCAATAGTCAATTTCATTTACTTCCACAACTCCTTATTAGGTCATAATCCGACTCACTACCAAGTTCATTTTTAGATATATCAAGTTTTCAATATTTTTTACATAGGAATGTTAGAGATGTTATGGGATGAGGGCATTTACATACATTCCACCCCTTGTGAATTTACATATGGATCATCTAAACTTTGCTTTTTTACATTTATTCCACCCAGATCTTTTTTATCTCATTAAAAATATCACTATTTTAACTTTTACAAAGTGAAATATTTGTAGATAAGATTACATAAACATATTAGTGTGTGCGCATATACATATACATATACATACAAGATTTATAGGTGTAAGATACATAAATACATAAGAATTGGGTGTTATGTATGTATATTTTCTTATGGGATATTTGGTCACCAAGCATAATGTTTAGGTGAAATGTGCTTCCCTGCTGAAGCGCGAGCTTCTGAAAGGGATGACTGGTATTAAAATCAATATTCTAAGTGAATTATTACTTCTCAGGCTTTGTTTTGTATGATGGAATTATAAGAAAGAAAATGTCAGAGGGATTGAAATTATTATTATTTTTTTTCCCTCACATGTTTGATTGAGTGGAAATTTAATCACATTATATATATATGTATCTATCTCCAAAATATTTATTACTTTTGTGATTACAGTTATCTTTCGCAAATTTTTTTTTGTATGAATTATG
This sequence comes from Papilionanthe hookeriana x Papilionanthe teres, assembly GCA_022702705.1. NCBI lineage: Eukaryota > Viridiplantae > Streptophyta > Magnoliopsida > Asparagales > Orchidaceae > Papilionanthe > Papilionanthe hookeriana x Papilionanthe teres. The sequence continues at coordinate 56,067,736 of CM040424.1, forward strand.
TTTCAATTATTCATCCAAATGCAATTTGGTGTTGAAGATTGTGATATGAAAGATTTGGGTGGTATAAATGTAACAAAGTAAAGTTTAGGTGTTAGATATGTAAATACATAATAATTGGATGTTATGCCTTTGGAACATAACTTTTGATTTCTTACAAAGTAGAAAAATCAATAATGTGTGACATATTGAACTCAAAACCGACCATAATGGCTGAAAATTGGTTGCCAACATTTGGCTTTCTATTAGGACCTGAAGTGGAATTTGTGTTTGTACCTTTCCATGAGCAGATTCCATATATTTATAGGAACTAATTGTTAGAAGTCTGAGGTCTGCTATTCTGTACTAAATTCACAGGCTTAAAATTTTGTTAGGGACATTTGCATACATGCCATCCAATTCCCATGTATTTACATATTAAACCTCTAAATTTAGTTTTTTTATGTTCATACCACCTAAATCTTTTATATCACGTCAAAAGTGCTTATTTTACTTTTGTTCATTAAAATATTTGTTTGAATTTTTTTTAGTATTTTTATGTGATAATATATAATTTTATATAAAGTATCTTGGTGTAATGTAAGATTACTACAAGTATAATGAAGCATGTAGATGCATTTGACTTGTACATTAAATTTTCTATTGAAATGGATGGATTACCTACTTCACATGGCAAGAGTAACATAAAGATCAAGTTAATGTTGCAATATATTATGTAGCTTCTATAATTATTTGATTTTTTTATAGATTGAAATATGGTTGAAAGTTAGTTGGAAGTTGATAAAACTTTGGAGATGGTTGGGATAACATTGGTTCATCATCCTCATTTAAGTTTCATATGGCAAACTTTATTTAGAATAGAACATATTTGATCCTTTTTTTTTTTTTTGGAACAATTCAAGGTTTCAAATACATCTACATGTTTTATTATATTTATATTTAATATTTATTTGCCAAAATATATTGAATTTATCTTATTTATTTTTTAGCTTGTTATTGGCCCTTAATTCAAAGGGTGCATGTGTTTGTTCTACCCTTTATAGTCCTACAAAGTTATGCAAAAATATGTTGGTAAACAAATTGGAATGATCTACTATCATTGCGGATGAATGGAGAAAATATTGTGTCTGGAGTCCGGGCGTAAACTGCTTCTGGATAGCAGATGTGATTTACTTTTTTTTTTTCTTTTCTTCTTCGAGTGTATAGCGTCCGTTTTTTGGAGACAGCTTACGTCAGGAGTATTTTTTCAGACGAATTGGAGGTTTTTCCCTTCGTATGGCCACCTTGCTTCCACCTAAAGTCAATATGTAAAATTAAATAGAAATCTTTATACATATATTAATTTTAGTGTAACTTATATATTATGATGTCATGCAAAGGAATATAATGACTCGATTATTTGATATATGAATATATAAAAATTTCATTGTATATAAAGCTAGTTTTGTTTTACTGATTTAATACATTATGTATGTATATATTTAATTTTTGAATAATGCAGCCAAAAAAGGAGTACTTTTGTTTTTTATTTATTTCAACTACAATATAAATTGTGCATAATCTTTTTTGAAATATCTGGAATTATTTTATTGGTTACATAAAAAAATGTAAATTATTTATTGCACCTGAAATAATATTATTTATAAAATCTAGCATCATGTGATATTTTTTAACTACCAAACCAATGTATTTTCACGTGCGGCAATCAAAATCATCGAGAATCTGATAAAAATAAAAACTGTCCGTTGGGATTTTTATCATGAATTTTGTTATTTGAGTGAGAATTTGATAAAATAAAATAAAATCAGCTGCCCCAATTTTTATGAATCATTGACCTACCCATTGACATTGGTTTGGTAGCTTAGATGCTGACAACAATAGGAATACAAAGACAAACATTAAAGAAGAGTAAAGCTCCTCCAAAAGTCTCCCTCCCTTTTTGGGATTCGAAATCATTGCAAGGCTTTTGTAGTATAATAAGACATTGGAGATCCCTTCTTATTGCTTGTGGTGCTCATTATTTCACGTGGAAGCCCCGCAAAATATGGGGAAGATATGAGATCTCAATGTCCCCCCCATTATCCTATTTGCTTAGGGAAATCCACACCCTTCTATTTTTATTATTTTTGGTGTTGCTTTGTTCTTGGAAGCTGGTGCCCTTAGGAATATTGCGCTGCTTAGTAATTTCCACCTTCTTAATAATATTATTATTTTTACTATTGACCTTATGATTAGTTTGAATTCATAGCTATATATTTATATATATTCAAATGAGAAGCAAAATTTGTGCCAACCTTCTCTTTGTGCTAATTTGTTTCATTCTTCCAAGTTATTTTACTTGAGAGAGAGAGAGAGAGAGAGAGAGAGAGAGAGAGAGAGGTGTAAACGAACCAAACACAAACGAACAGAGCTAGTGTTCGTGTTTGAAATGTTCGAACACATCACTGTTCATGTTTGGTTCGTTTGCTTATCGAACGAACACGAACTTCCTAGCGAACCGAACACGAACTGTTCGTTAACAACTAGCTTTTTGACGACCCTAGATTTGATAGGATACTTCCTCAAAATGAAGCAAATTGATCGTATTCCGTACACATCGAGTAACCCATACTTCCTCAAAATGAAGCAAACCGAATAAGGCGTTTAGGGTTTTGATTAGGGTTTTATTTTAATATATAAGATATAGTATATTAATTATAATATTATAATATTTATATTAATATAATTAATACTATAATATTATTATCGTTATTAATAATTTATCATATATTATAATTTATGAAGTTTAATTATTTAAAATATGATAAATTTTTATAATATAATTACTTTTAAAATATCATAATTTTTTATATATAATTATTTTAAATTATTTTATATTTCGAACAATAACGAACCGAACACAAATGAACACATCATTGTTCGTGTTTGGTTCGTTTAACAAACCGAACGAAAAAAATTGTTCGTGTTCGTCTCATTTGCTTATCGAACGAATCAAACACGAACTTTTTGGTGAACCGAACACGAACTGTTCGCGAACAACGAGCTTTTTTGACGGCCCTAGTGGGAGGGGGAGAGAGAGAGAGAGAGAGAGAGGGATGGGAGCGGGGATGGCTAATGAGGCCAAAGGAAGGGACAAAATTTGCCAACTTGTCCTTTTGCTGCCTATGGATTTCCTAATTAGAAGACCAAATGGAAGATGGTTTAGAGGAACAGTTCATCACATGCAAACTTACACCTCAATTTCTCTATTAATTTCACCAAAAATATGTGCTTAATTAATAATTTTTATGCAGAGTTTAGCTTACTTTTTATTTATTAAAAAACAAATATATTATAATTTCATTTTCTGATGAGAGAGATATATTTAGAGAGAGAGAGAGAGAGAGAGAGAGAGAGAGAGAGAGAGAGAGCAAGGGGTGAACTTTGGCTTAGGAGTTTGTGTTGCCTATCAACTACTTTGTTTGATTATATGTTTGCTTATGATTTGTTTATTTTATTAGTACTCCTTAAACCTTTTTGACATTTAGTTTTATAATGAGATGTGAAGAAGTACGGTGACTTTTTATAGAATCAATTTATAAAATATACATGTTTATAAAATTAACTTTTTTGTACTATATATTTATATATATATATATATTTATAATTGATATATATGTGTTTGTTTGCCGCTCACCGCGACTCTTATGGTGGCAGTTGCGTTGTCAATCGTGAATCTCCTGAGTCATAGGTTCGAATCCGCATGGGTGAATATGACTTGCAGTGTGAGTTCGTGTGATTAGACAGATCATAAGCTTTCGGCCAATCTTTTTATATATATATATATATATATATATATATATATATATATATATATATATATATATATATATATATATATATTAAACTTACAAAGAGATGAGCTATATCTGAATTCACTACTGTATAATATACTATAGATATGATGGTTGTTCGAGATTCAAATAGCTTATCACTATTAAATTATAAATTATTAGTATTTTGTTAAAAGTAGAAAGTATGGTACTGTGTATGACTGGAAAGTTCGTGAAATCAAATAAAAAAAAAGGGGCTTTTACATAAAGACCACCTAATTCTTTTGTATTCACATACCACCAAATTAATATATTTTAATATGATTAATATTTATAAAATAGAATAATATTACCATAACCTCATTCACAACCACAATATATATATATATATATATATATATATATATATATATATATATATATATATATATATATATATATATAAAAGAATGGCTGGAGGTTATTATAAGAGCCCCAAACCACCTGCCTAACTATTAAATGAATAGGTGAAATAAACATATAAATACACAAAATAAATTTATGACTAAACAAGAAACCATTTTTCTTGTTTTATGCACTAATTAAAATTTCAATTTTATTTATTATAAATGAATATTAAATGGGACTTTAATTGAGTTAATTCATAAAACTTAAACTAAGCTTTAACCAATATTATTCAAAGTTTAAATTGAGCTTAATCGAGAACATACTTTTGAACTTCAAATGAAATTATTCATCAAGTTTTCGTAGCAAGCTTATTCGCTAACTTTAAGTGATATTATTCACGAACATAAGTGAATCGAGCAAGATGTTGTTCACGTTTGTTTATTTAATAATCTAGCATTTATAACAGTGTTCAAATACGTTCAATTATCTAATCAAACGAATAAAAATAAGTTCTTATCGAGTCGAGTTGTAAGTAGCTTATCGGACGATTATTTTGCTTACAACTTCACTAACTTTAATATACATAGACCTCTAAATCTTCATTACAAAATTTAAAGTAACAATAAAATAGATTAAAATTCAAATCTATAATAATTATTTATTTATCTTACGTCAAGTCCACATATATTTAAATTCAAATGAATCTTCTTTTAATAATTTTGAATTTAATTTGATTCAAAAGCCAAAAAGTATCAACGAATTTGAATTTAAACGCTTATAATATATCAAATGGTCTTATCCTCTCAAATATTCAATTAATCTTCTTATCTCAGTGCTAGCTAATACTGATATTAAATTATTCGGACTTTTACATATATACCACTTAATTTTTATATATTTACATAGGTGACATGTAAACTTTATTTTCCTAATGTCACCCAATTCTTTTAAAAAAAAATGTGAAGTTGAGTGTAAGATGTGTAAATACATAAAAATTGAGTGATATGTATGTAAATCTTTCTAATTATTTGCTCTCTCAGTGATACAGTTTTGTATCAAAGACTCCAATCAGAGTCTGTCATATGTACAGACAGACCTTCTCACGCACTAAATTAATATTTTTCTTACTAAGGAGGGTCTGTCTATACACGCGGCAGACCCTGATTAGAGTCCATATATACATCAAGATTCCTGATGTAGTTTTGCATCAGAACTTTAATCAGAGCATGACATGTGTATAATTAAAATGATTGGAGTCCTAATGTAGAACTGCATCAGGAATCTTGATGACCACTGAGTGTGCAAAGATTCTCTCATTTTATATGAATTTTTAGATTTAATCTTTGAAGCATATTGCCACGTGTCAAAATAATTTCAAACCGTGTTCTGATTTGAGCGACAGCATTAATAGTTCTAGGCCTGTAGTAATCTCTGCTTTTATAGTTTTTGTAGGGCTTTTTATTTTTATTTTTTATTTTTTTGCTTTCTCTTTCTTCGAACAGCTATTTCCCAATGTTATGTTTAAATTAAGTAAATCATTATAATAGTTTACAATTTTCAAAAGCTTATGAGAGATTTACATACATACCCCTAAATTTCTATTATTTACGTATTGATATATATGCCACTTTACCTATAGCTAAAAATTTATTTTTCATTTTTTAAATATTTAAATTATGATATTCTTAGTATGATATAAAAGATTTGAATGGCATATATTATTTGTGATAATCTAGAAATGAAGAAATTCGAATAAAGTTTTAAATTTATAAATAAAGGAGAAATTTGAAAATATTAAATCCGAAATTTATGTATTAATAGTAGGGGTGTAAACGAGTCGAACATGAGCGAGCCAGGCACAGCTCGTGTTCGGCTTATTTATATTTCGAGATCAAAAGTGTGTTCGTGTTTGGCTCAATTGCTTAGCGAGCCGAACACGAGCCATTCACGGACAAAGAGTTGTTTTAACAACCCTAATCACGTTGGGGCAAGATTTACAAATTATTATTTATGTTAAAACATCATTTGAATCTAATTTAATAATTTTTATTCTATTTTCTTAATTAATACTTTTAATTGATTATAAATCATTGTAATCTTGTAGTCAATTAATTTTTTTTTTAAATACTACTCAACGGAATATAATTGATGAGTAATATTTCGAGCCAAAACGTGCCGAACACAAAGAACAAATTTTTGTTCATGTTTGGCTCGTTAACTTAGCAAACGAGTCGAACACGAGCTTCTTAACAAGCCGAACACGAGCTACTTGCGAACAACGAGCCGTTTTGACAGCCCTAATTAGTAGAATGGGGCCCCAATTCTCTTAAGGAATTTCTTATTTTGGTTATGATCCTCTGACAAGCAAATATGAGAAATGGTTATTGTGTTTAGATACTCATCATTTTATAAAAATAAAAAAATAATAAAATATTAATTTATTGAGAATTTTATATATGTACCATAAAATTCCCTTGTATTTACACATCTCATAGCTAAGATTTAATATTTATATATATAATACTTTAATATCATTAATTTGTAGTTTTAAAAAAGCTGACCAAATCGGTCGGTTTAAGCGTGAACTGGTTCGCTCAATCGTGAACCTGTCATTCAACTGGTTTAGTCTAACTAAGAACTATTTATGCATATAACTGAGATTGAAGTGGTTAGAACCGGGGTTAAATGGGATTACCGGTGAACCAGTCTAGTTTTTAAGAAGGGTCCGGTTCAAATATTATTTAATTTTAATTTTTTAATATTGATCTTCATCACATGGAAATAAATAAGATATTCAATCTAAAAAAAACAAAGATAAAATATTTTGTATTTAATTTTTTTATTTGGAATATTGTTCAAAATTTTTAAAGTGTTTTCTTAAATTAGAATATTATTCTCTGAATTGATAAAAATGTTATTTATATATCATTATTTCATTATTTAAGCTATATTAAAATAATTTAAATATTTATTACAACATCTAGTTCAATGTTCCCTTAAATTCTGATTGAATATATGAACCTGAATATTTACTTCTTTCACTTTGATGTCTGTTCAATTTCCACAACCTTCATAAATCTATACGCTCACTTTTAAACAATTAGTAGGTAGTAATACTTTTAATCTATATTATATATATATATATATATATATATATATATATTATTATTAAAAGATTGATCGACAGTTGGAGACCGCTGATCAACCCCTATAAGTTGAACTGACCGAGGAGCGGACTCCCCTTTCAGTCCGGCGTGCTATTCGAATCCTCCCATCATCGATGAGATTCAAACTCCTGACCCATAGGACTTACACCTAAGGCCACAACCAATGAGCCAAGACTTTTACACACACACACACACACACACATATATATATATATATATATCATTTATTTATATTTAAATGATGGCACATCAAATATAGTGAGTACATGACATTGACATCAATTTACATACAATAAAGCTAGTGAATGTGAATATGATCATGTCAATTTTGTACAAATATTCTCTCATTGGCAAATTAAACTTCTTTTCCCCTAATATTTATAACTACTATTTATAAACGAATCTATTTAGAGAATATATCGTTCTCATGATTACATTTTAGTACCAAACCAATAAATAACATTCTGACACAATAATGTCTCCAATTTATTCATACATAAATTAAAATAAATAAATAAATAAAAACAAAAACTGAACTTTATGGAAACATAAATAAACAAATAATAAAAGAAAAATGAAAGTGAAATTTTTATTAACTAATTTTTAGATATAATAAATCCTGAAATTATTGAATTTATTTTGAGATGAATATAATATACAAGCAAATACTTTTGACAATTTATATATTTAGATATTTGATCCAATAATTTAGCATTACTTACAAAAGAGTCACTTCCAAGGTTCTATTTATAAATACTTAAAACTCTAGAGATGACAGTGAATTTGCTCAGCCTCCTATCATTGTAAAGAAGCCAGTCTTGGCTGTTACTCTTCTCCCAAGAAGAAAGAGTGGCAAAGAGAATTTATGAAAGTTTTGGAGGAAAAAAGGAATTAATTGCCTTAGTTATTACTCCACTTGTCTCTTGTAAATTACTCAGATAATGACTGCTGAAATTAAAAAAAGAGAAAATTAAGAGAAAATTTTGTATGTTTCTGTAAGGGCCCGTTTGGGGCGGAAAAAATTTGCATACGGAGGGCGTATGTAGGAGGCGACATCAGCTTATACCTTCCATGTACCATCCAAAATAACAGGGATGGTACGTGGATGTACGATAGTAGGTACATGAAATAACACACTGAAACCCTCCATGTACCATCCATGTACCATGGAAACCGTACGCAGCGCTGCGTACGGTCTCCGTATGCAAATTTTTTTCGTTTGGGGCGGCCTATAAGTGCGGCGACATTTTTGAAAATACTGTCACATTTGGATCTCTTACACTAAACGCAAAGCTCGGCCGTCGACCCGCAGGCTTATCCTGAAACGCACAAGCTGTCCCAAACAGACCATAAATATGAGTAAGGTTAGAGATATCAATATTAGTTTGCAAAAGATTTCAACTTTGTGTTGCAGGGAAATAGAGAGGAAGGAATTAAATTTTGTTTTGTCTCTGTTGAGGATATAAATGCAAATCTCTCTTCCATAGGAAGGAGCTATAAGTAGGCAAAATATTGTACTGTTTGCTTTTATCATGGATTTGTTGCTTTCAATAGGCTATAAGAGGGGCCTAAGTTTAGATAGGTAGATTCAAAGAAGCTTGCTTTGCCCCCATGTGCTTGCATTTATTGAACATTGAGGAATATATGCAGTGTTTGATGATTGATGATTATTGATATTTTTAAAATGAATTGTTTATTTTTTTATAATAATATGTTAATGATTTGAGTATGTGTTTTGATTTTATATTAATATAATTTAAAATGAGATCATGACTCAAATTGGAAGTTGAGTTTGGGATAACTCTATTTTGTTAGTATTAGCCCAACATATAATAAATGTGATTTAGCATTTTATATTATGATCACCTGAATATATATATAAATATATATATATATATTATAAAAAAAAATTCTTCTTTAAGAGTAATCTAAATGAAAGAAAATTAACATTGTGTTTTACTCATCATTCTATCGCTGGTTTTGAAAGTGGAAGACTTTTTATCATTAGAACATCTTTAATGCATTTGTTAATACATTAGTGTACATATAAGTGAATATGCATGAAGCGATGATAGGCTATTAATATAGTTTTTTATATGATGAGATAATAGAAATTGAACTTCCAATTTAGAGACTCTTTTGATTTTCTCATATTAAAAAATATTAATTATTGAATCCTGATTTGTTCGTGAATCACACCACCCAAAGCATAGATCATAGGATAGGAGGAGAGAGAGAGATAGAGTGATGTACAACAATCAACAGTTTTGAATTGTTGATTAGTCATTTCTCATAAAATCATCCTTCTATTTATAGATGATGAGATATATTATGTGTGATTACATGTTTGTCCCAATTTTAATGAGGGCATTACAGGATATTTTTAATATTTTACATATGTAGATCTTTTGTTTGACCACCCTATGACTTTGTTGGCTGGAATTAGTCAGGCATGATTTAGCATGTCTCGCTCATTTGTCTTTATTAAATCGGAGTTGTCAATTGACCTTTAAGGGCCTTCAGGTCAGCAAGACTTGACTCGATCAGCTTAGTTTTGCCAATCAACCATGCTAGCTAGTTTAGTTGCCAATTATTGAAACTTTCATAAGGAACTTTTTTTGACAAAACAAGATTATGTTATATGGCATAGGGTGAATCAATGTAATCTGACATGTAGCTTGCTAATTAACGAGGTGATCTTTCAGGGAAGCTCCATATCTTTATGTGAGGGCTAATTCTCGACTATGGATGAGGAATCTTAAGGGCGTACGTGAGATAGCTGGAGATGTCGGATCCCTCCCTTGAATCGAGTTATGATGAAGGGCAGGTCGATGCATCTGCTCGGCTTGACAGGGTTTAGGATCCGTTTGGGGCAACTTATTTGATGTGATGGCGTTTTGAAAACGTACCAAGTTTGTTTGGGTAAACTGCATTTTCGCAGCTTATGTGTTTTCAAAACGCTGAAAATAGCGTTTTTATACCGCACATATCTAGGTACGGTTCATGAGCTTTCTAACTGGGGTCTGGTTTTTCCAAAAAAATATAAATTTGTAATAGCCATCGCACCTAACTTATCAGCAGATTATTTTTAATCAGCTTATCAATAAATTATTCAATAAGCTGCAGCTGCTCCAAATAGACCCTTAATCTTTGGTACGGTACGCAACACCTTCGGTCGGTCGGCCTCCAACCACGACTTAGAGGGCTTGCACCTACTTAGACGAGTCTTTTGGAATTTTGCTAGTGAACACTTAGTTCTTTGAAGATGAATCCTTGGTTTTTCACAGGTGAACTTTTGATCTTTTGCCTGTAGACCTTTAGTCTTTCGTTCTTGGCCATTGGTTTTTAGTATGTGGTCCCTCCTTAACCGTATTCTTTTTTCATATTTTTATCTGTCAGAATTCCTCAAGATTCTTACAGACAAGACTGTTAAAATGGCTCGTTGTTCTCGAACAACTCGTGTTCGGCTCGTTCGCTAAGTTAATGAGCCGAACAGGAACAAAAATTTCTTCATTCGTGTTCTGCTCGTTTTGGCTCGAAATACCACTTATCAATTTTATATATATATATATATATATATATATATATATATATATATATATATATATATATATATATATAAGTAGTTTTTTTTAAAAATAATTGACCACAAGGCTACAAAGATTTATAGTCAATGTAAAGTATTAATTAATAAAATAAAATAAAATAAAAATTATTAAATTATATTCAAATAATATTTTAATAAAAATAATATTTTTAAATCTTGCCCCAACCCTTAACATCTTAGTGACTACGTAATTATGGTTGTCAAAATGTCTCTTTGTTCGTAAACAGCTCATATTCGACTCGCTAAGCAAACGAGCTGAACACGAACACAGTTTTTGAGTTCGAAATATAAATGAGATTCGCTCGTGTTCGACTCATTTACACCCCTACTTACAGTCACATTTCATATATACATTAATATTATTTGTTAAAACAATAATTTCACCATTGTCTCACAATATTTGTATTTAGTCAATTCAACTTTAACAATTTATAACCCAACATCCTAAATAAAATTATGATTATATATATATATATATATATATATATATATATATATATATATATATATATATATAGCATAAAGCAAAGGTGTTAAATACCCTCATATTTCCAAAAGTATATATATATATATATATATAGAGCATAAAGCAAAGGTGTTAAATACCCTCATATTTCCAAAAGTTTGAATTTTGAATTGGAGACAAACTTCAACTCACTTATATAATCTCAATCAAACCTAATATCATTTTATAATATAATCATTATAAAAAAAAGTACATTTATTTTACACTATAATTTATACAATACATTATTCTATCACTTTGCCCCCAATAAGTATGCAATGAGTAATTAAATTTAAATTCTCTGTCATTCTTATATCCTCTTTGTGTATTTTGCTGAGAAACCTCTTCCCTCTCCTATAAAAACCCTTCCTTTTTCAAACAAAGGCCACAGCTTTTCAGAATCCTCATCGAGAGAGAGAGAGAGAGAGAGAGCTCAATGGATCACAAGCCCCGTCTCAAAGATCGCCTTGCTCGCCTTCTCCGGCGACCAGCGCTCCTCCGTTCCTTCACCGCCGCCGCCGCTGTAAGCAGCCGAAGCCTTTCCGCCGGCGAAAGCACCCGCAGCTTCTCCGCCGCTGCAGACATTGCTCACGAACCAATCTTCATCTCCCGCAGCCGAGCCGGCGAAGCTGACGAGCTCCACTTCGCTCTCCTACGCCGTTCCTTATCACTCGACCACCGTCCTCATCGAAATCTCTGCGGCGGATGCCGGCCAGCGGCCGCCTCCTCTACGGCAGTGCAGGGGAAGGAGAAGGAGAGTAGAAAGTGCGAAAGGAACGATCTTTATGAGACTGGAGAACTCGAAGAAGCAAATGGGAAAACCTGCACGTTAGTTTCGCCTTCGTTTGAATCTCCTGGGAGTTCTCATTTGTATTACCATTGGATCAAAGAAACAGAGTCGAAGAAGAAGAAGAAGAAGATGATGATGAAACAGAGGCAGAGAAGTCGATCAAAACGGTATCAAGTCAGCAGCATCTCTTCTTCTTTCGGGGAGGAAGGTTTCGGGCTCTTCAGCAGTGAGGAAACTGATACTTTCTTTTCGTCCAGAAGTTTCTCCTCGGATTCTTCAGAGTTCTACCGCCGCCCCTCGCCTAAAACCAGGAAGAACTCTAAAAAGACAGAGTTGAGAAAGAAGAAGAAACACGACGAAAGTTGTAATTTTTCTTCTCGCCGGCGAAGACCGGCGCCGGTGAGAAGAGATGGTGAAACGAATGGCTTTCAGCCTTTGGTTTCTGCTCCTTTCTCTGAACAAAATGAAGCAGAGAAGAACCGCAGAGAAGGTTTCCCTGTTCTGAAAAAATCAAGTGATCCTTACAGCGACTTTCGGAGCTCAATGGTGGAGATGATAGTCGAAAGGCAAATCTTTGGTGCTCGAGAGCTGGAACGCCTTCTTCATTCTTACCTTTCACTCAACGCTCCTGAAATCCACTCTGCCATTTTTCGAGCTTTTGCAGATATAGCTCAAGTTTTGTTTAGTTACTAACAATTGTGTCTTCTAGTTTGTGTGTTTATGGCCAGTGGATCTTAAAGATGGGTCTTTTCTTCAGCCTCGATCTCTTTTGATCTCTTTCTTGGGAGAGTAGAAGGAGAACATGGTTGAAGAATGTATGTAGAAAGTTTGAATTTCTCGAATTGTTAGGTTCTGGAGTTAAAAAATGTGATTTTTATGCTGCGGAAGTGAAAAGCAGGATTAGGTTTTATGCTGTTTGTCTTGTTTTAGGTGAGGCATTTTTGATGCAGAGATGTTCCTGGTTTTGTTCCTTTGTGCTAATAGAAAACAACATGGAGAGAGAGAGAGAGAGAGAGAGAGAGAGAGAGAGAGAGAGAGAGAGAGAGAGAGAGAGACTGTCTTTCTCTCTCTTTCTCTTCTTTGATCTCTTCTTCCACGTCAAGCTTTCTCTTGCTTAGCTAAGCTAGATTCTCTTCTTCTTCACGACGAAGGCTATCTGTGGATTTCTTTTTGAGAGTAGCCTTATTTTTAAATCAAAACTATTTTGAATTGATATGTTTATTTTTTTATTCATGTAATATTCAATATGACTAAATGCTAATTTATTTTTGGCCTTTTAGTTTAGAGATTTGGCTCTAACCAACAAATCACTAAAATCTAATTTCTTTACTCAGCCATTTTGCCTATTTACAACCTAAAATGTATGAATTTGTGCATAAATTAATGATTAAATTTACTCTATATTACAAAAATAAATGCAACTTATAGCATCTAATTTTGATTGTGTAATTATTCGAATTATAAATTTTGACGACAAATAAAAAAGTTTATATTTAAGAATTAAGAAACTTTTAGGTCCCTGGTATGCATCAATAAAATTTTATTATTCAACATGAATCTTGAGGCATCATATGATGTCGAGTTATTTTTTTCAAACTGGAAATGTTCAATCTTATATTTAAAGGCATTTAAAACATTGACATCAACAAACTTACAATCAAACTGACTAGCCCGACGAGACAAATCCAACGTTACTAAAATCAATCTAATCCAAGTTAAATCAAGTCTAGATCAAACTGTTAAATCGCTTTTGAAAGTTCTCAGACATAATTGATAGGTCAAATACTATTTGAATATGACATGCTTTTAGTCAAAACTAGCGTCCTAGGAAGACAGATATAACAAGCCCATGATCACTCAATTCTGACATCATTAAAACAATAAAATGTCCATCAAATGCACCGATCAGGGGATCTCTCAGGGACAGTCCGATCAAAGAGTAATATGGATTTCTTCTTTTTTTTTTTGCAATATGAACCTATAAATAGTGCCCTGACCTCCTTCTGAGAGGGGACCACGACCCTGGGTAAGAGAAAGACCATAACCTATAGAGAGGGAGATGCATCCTAGCATCCTGCACCGTAGATCCGACCACCACCTCACACAACCTTCGCCGTCTGTCTCCTCGACCTGTTGCCACCTCCTCCAACCAACTCCGGCCACAACCATCTTCGGCCAACTCCCACCTCCGCTGCCTCGGGCTTCCACCACCTCCGGCCAATTCTTATTACCACCACCTCCAGCCAACTTTGGTCACTGCCGCCTTTAACCAACTCTGGTCCCTACCGAGAGCTCAGGTTACCGCTGCCTTCGACTTCGCCGCCGCTTCCAATTGCCGCCGCCTCCAGTCAACTCCGGTCGTCATCACCTCTAAACAAATCTTGGCCGCGACCTATCGACCACCATTGACACCATCGGTTGCCTCCTGCCCCCTACCGCGGTGCAACTCACAGACGTAATCTGAGAAACTATGTAAAACTTTCTTGCCTGTGGGACAAGGGTTTGTACTTACAATTACCAACTCATAGTGAAATCTTTCAACTGGGCAAGGCTTTTTATTTTCCCTTTTGGATTTTTAACGTAAAAACTTTGGTGTCATATTATTTATTTTCTTTCATCATAGTATATGATGGATTCTCGTACCATACAAAGACAATAATTCGCTATTCTACCATGATGAAATTTGTTCACCCATCAATCTCGAAGATTGCTTTATAGATCCTTGAACTTGTTTAAAAATTTTATATTCGCTAAAGAATTTAACGTTTTGAAGAAATTTAGAAAACAAAGCTTTTATTAAGTCCATGGCATTTTTTGGCACAATGATAAAAATAGCACTTGAAATATTAATATTTGTAAAAATAGCATGTTCTCTCATCTATTTCAAATTCTCACTCAAATATCAAAATTCAAAATAAATCTCCAAATAGTATATATATCTTTGCATTTTTATCAAAATTATAATGATTTGATCCTTGTATATGTAAATGAATTTATTCATTAGTTCAAAAAATCTCTTGGGAGCTAATTTTATAAATAATAATGTTTCAAGTGCTATATATGTATATAATTTTTTTGCTTGAGAAAACAAAAAAAAAAGAAAAAGAGAGAGATCATACATTCTGTAAACATATTTTTAATAATGACATTTAATGATAAGCGATACGGATTTATTTAAAATATTTATTTTATTTTAATAATATTAATTTGTTTACATAGTAAATTTACATGGCATTAAGAAAGAGGTTCATTCCACATTTAACTATAGTTTGGCATCCAAATGGCTTGATTTCTATATTGAATTAATAAGAATGTTGTAATCAAACAAACCAATATCAAAGCTTTGTATATTAATGACTATGGATGTTCCTAATAAATTATCTTTGTAAATAAAAATGGTTTTTTTTAATAATCACAACAAAAGACAATAATTTGGTTGGCAGGTTCTTCGTTAGTTGACTATCTTGTTTGAGTACCAGTAAGGTATTGCTTTGGGAAGTTGGCTGGCTTTGAGAGCAGCAATCGGTCGGTCTTAGAGTGGCCAGTCGGCTTTGTTTGTTCCTTGATGATTTTTGGAGATCTTTGGGGGAGTTGTTGAGAGAGCGTCATGTTGATACTTGTGAGATTATTGGGGGCACTAGACCTTTGTTCGGTTCTTAGCGTGGTTGCCCATTTCTTATTGGTTTGGATAGCCTTTTGGTCGTCTGAAAAAACATTCAATTGCTTGGCAGCCCTTTGGTCGTCTGGCAGACCTTTGGTCCTCCACATCCCTTCAATCTTCTAACAGCCCTTTGATCACCTGGTAGACTTTCAGTTGTCTAGAAGCCTTTCAGTCTTATGCTAACCCTTTAGTCGTTTGATAGACCTTCGGTACCATTAGATCTCTTTAGAACTAGCATGAGCATACTTTTAATGTATAATGTTAAAGTGAGCAAAGAATAATTGTATAGTATAAAATAAATATACTCTAGTTATTGTATAAATATTTTATATTTCATTCGAAGAGAGAAGTATCAAGTAATATCATAACTATTTATATCAAGTCATTTTAGTGTCAAAGTTTATGCGTCAAACTAGTCCCAAAATTCTTTGAATATGAGCTGAAAAGAGAAAATATTACTTACATGGATCCGACCACGCCATTTTCCACATTGGCATGATTGAATCCATGTCTTCGTCCGCACAACCCGTTGTTCACATGTAATATTTTTTTGAAAAATAGCCCTTGCCTTGTTAATAATAGTTATTTTAACTCATATAAAAAGAGTAAGAGAATAAATTAGCTTTTATTATAAATCCTGAGATTAAAATAAATTTTCATAAAAATTTATGAGGTCATATTGACATTTTTCTCTTTATTCGAATATCAATATATTTATCATCTAAGGTGTTGAGAAATTAGGGCAAGTAAAATGTAAAATCGACATAAATCTAGAAGAACACAGATTTTAAGAGGTTCGACAAAGATGCTTACATAATCGGGAGCAGAGCGACAAATTCACTATTTCATATGAGTTAAAAGTTTGGTTCACATACCCGTAGAGTTACACATTTATTTATAGATAAAAACTCAAAGATAAATTAACCCACTAAATTCCAAGAGACACTCATTTTCATCAGGAGACACACCTCTTTATTCTAAGAGACTCCAAATTTCCGATATACGATCCATACCTAACATAAGCTTTACATAAATTTATAAATTTCTTATTAATAACATTTTTTTTCTAACTTCGAATTCAACTCTAATGGCAAAAGTCAAATCAACGGCGGTTCAGTACAACTTCATAAATTTATAGCTACGCTTTTCATTTCTTAATTCTAAATTGAGTAAATTCTGATTCACCGGCCGTTACTTTTGTAAAGCTTTTACAAAAGTGCCAAGAACAAGAAAACTTTTTTGCAGTGCTTTCAGAGGAGGTACATTTGCAAAAGTCGGCCTTTGGAGAAAACTGCAAATAATAAATTGTTTTACTTAGTTTTTTTTTCAGATCTGCTCAGATCATCAGAGCGTACGTTGTAAAGTTTATAGTAGCAGTGCAATTTTCTTTATTGATTGGATTAAATTGCATTTTCATGCCTGTCCAATTATAGGTAATTATATGGTTAAGTAATATTGGAAGACTTGCATACATACCACTCAATTCTTTTGTATTGACATATTTAACATCTAAATTTCAATTTTTTATTTATATTTTATTTTTACTCGTGCGTGATAATGTGTATTTCACTTTTAAAAAATTGAAATAGTGATATTTTTTAACATGATTGTATAATTAAAGACAGTCACAACATGCCAAGATAAATAGAGATTGATTTAATGGGTTTGTCTTGTTGCCTCGGGCCTATGAAAAGTATCAACCTAAATAAACACGAAAGGGAAATACTATCCAGCTTAGGTACGCATCTTCAAACACATGTTATCTGAGTGTGAATGGTCGAGTATAAATGGCTTAGTCAAGTAAGCCAAATGCAAATGATTTAGCGGAGAGCTTTAAACATAAAGAAAGCAGATGATGATGGATATCGGCTAACTCTAAGGTAGTGATCCACTTGTCCACATATTCATGACTTGGGGATGAGATTGTTTATGTATCTTTTCTCTTTTTATTTTTATATTTGTAGGAGTCTTCAGTTTGTCTATCATAATTGCATTTTTCGAATAAGTCTCTATAGCGGATCATAAGAATAATCTGAAGAAGAAAAAAACTAAAAAAGTAAGGACATACAAGAAAGAAGACAAACAAAGAGAAAAAGAATGTGGATAGCCTACGGGCGATAAACCTCTCAAGGATACGTCAACTATGTAGGCTCAAACAAGATCGAGCTGAAGTACCTTCGACCAATATTCGCAAAAGAATACCTACGTAGACCACTCATAACCAGATATTAAAGTGTGTTTGCCTATTATGGGATCCACAGTGCTCCCAAGAAAACATATCTACTTGATTAATTGCATGTTGGAGATTGTTTAAAAATACTCTTGATCCAAAGGAGTTTTCTATACATTAGAAGTGACAATTAGCACATGGCTATCAAAGGACAGTTATTTATAGAAGTATATCTAGATACTTTCAAAGCTCCAGCTAGGATACAGAGCGGAGAGTGAGTCTTTCGTATTCCCCACATTGGTAACAGACTCATCGACATACAGAGCCTGCGAAATAATCAAATCATCCTGACAGAGAATCTTGACAAGTCAAAGCACATTGGGTTATAATGACAAAGGACAAGTCGTTGTATCTTAAATGATTGGTAGTTCATCAATAATCAAGCTGTCGAGATGATACCAATAAAGGCAAAATGAGCGACAGGGTTTGACAGGGCAGTAAAAAGAAAGGAGTAAGAATCCCTAACAGTCAGAGATAGTCGGGGTTGAGCACCATAGACCCTTCATCCCAAGCCACTGGGACCAAAAGACTACGTGGTGGTGAAGGTAGTCAACCGAACATGTCTGGAGATCCTTGGTCAACAATTCATGAATTGCATCGTCTGCGGGACCTTGATAGCCTTAAGTTTAGAAAAAAAATACTCTATCATAAGACTATCAGGTGGAGCTCAATGAGGTGGAACTTATACTCGCCGATGTAGCAAGGAGGTCGCTGGAAAGAAAGAAAAATGGAGGTTCAGCTACATAGCTGGAAACAATCTCGAAAAATGAACTTCCACACCGTTTAGGTCTGGGAGCCTTATAACAACCTAAGCGCGCTTGACAACCACCTAAATAGAAATTTATGCTGGGCCAATCAGGTTGGAGAAGTACGAGGGTTCTCCTCGGGACAAGCATATGATGTAGTTATCTATAACAATTCTAAGCGTGGAGGCCCTATTAGTATGACTGGGACATGTCTATGTTATGCAACCCACTTTAAAAGCAGCTTAAAGGCCATGTAAAAAAGTAAAGGACATATTTTAAAATCTTGATTGTTTTAATTCAAAATTTTAAATAGTTTTAAAATGTTATTTGGATTTTGTAATAAAATTTATAATTTTATGTCCTTAAAGAGCCTAAATGATCCGCATGAATCCCAGGCAATCCATAAAGTAAAAACAGTCGAAAGCAATTCAAGCACACAAACATGCAAAAAGGACGTAAAGAGTAACAAAGAAAAACACATGGAACCGATTTTGGGCCAATTCATGAACATATCGTGGTTGTCACGAAAAATAACATTCGTAACTAAATACTTACAAATTCATATATGAAGGTGCCTTCCCACCTAAGTGTTTGTAGGGGTGATTTGATTTGTAGTTCTAGCAAACATTCTATTAATTAGATGTACAACAGTTTGAAGTGTATCATCCCGTATAGTATATGATAATTGTTTCGACTATTTAATCTCCTTATTGGGTCTAAATCTTTCTTAAGGTCAGGCTTTCAACTTCCATTAAGAAATCTTTTCAACTCAGAACTTTCAAACTCAAAACTTCAAAATTTTTAAACGTAGCTTTCTAAATCAAAACATTCAAATCAAAACTCTCAAATCAAAACTTTTAAACTCAGAACTTTTTAAATCATACCCTTCAATTCGAACCACTTTAACTGAAAACTTTTATAATCAATTTTTTTTCATATCAAACATGAATCCTACTAATCCAATTCATTCCAAATTCCTTTTAAATTCATCTCAAACTAACTATTTCAATAATTTTCAAATCTCAACCCCTGGATATACTTTCTTCTCAGAGTTAAGAATATATCTACCATAGATAAAAATAAAAGAAGAGTGTATAATTGTAGGAAAACTTGATTTAAGCATGGTAGTAAGAAGTTTGGAAATGAGTTTTTACATTATGTTACAAAAAGATATGGTCTATAATTTTTTATTATTGGAGCTTGATTATTTTTAGGAATCAAGGTGATGGGAGAATGCTTCACAAGGTTTGTAATTGTGGAGTTGGAGAAAATTTGCTTAATTTGTTGTATACAAAGAGGTCCAATGATATCTCATATTTCTTTAAAAAAATGAAAAGTGAAATCATCCTTCCAAGAGCCCTATCAAAGCTATCAGAGAACACATCTTTCATTTTATGGCTTAATTTCCTCATCAATAAAATCATTTATAAGAGAACAATTATCAAAATAAGAAATGATGTGAGGCACAAGAATATCAACGACATATGAGAAAAAGTCATTGGCACTATAAAGTAGTGTAGAAAAATAAGCCACAACCTCCTTAAAAATGTTAGTTTGTTTGTAGAAGTGTTTGTTATTAGTAATAAACTTCCTTATAATATTCCTACGCGGCTTGGTTTTGATTCTTTGATATAGAAATTTTCTATCATCTTTACCTTTAGTTAACCAAGCTCATTTAGCTCTTTGCTTGGTCCACTCAATTTCCTAAGAGATAACATCATTGACCTTGCTTTAAATTTTATAGAGCATTAGAAAAGATGTCACAATTTGAAGGATGCTTCTCAAGAGAAAGCATAATTTCATTTTGCTTAAGCTTTAATTCTGCAATAGTTTTAGTAATGAAATGATAGAAATTCCAAGTAGTGCATCTAAAAGTATTATTCACATTTTTCATTTTATTACATTAAGCAAAGATTGGATCTCCGAAGGAAGATTATACCATGCATTTGAGAAAAATGACTTAATAACTTTCATGTTTACTCTAGTAAGTATTATATAAGAATCTACAATGTGGAGGGAAATTATGATGCAAGGAGAGGAGAATGAGTGAGGGATTACATGTGAGCAGTTCAAGAACTATGAAAATTAAGAGTGAAAATAATAATCCATCGAAAGTGTATTTCAAATAATTCTTTCTAATAAGTATATTATTGGATCATCATCTAAATGAGAATACAATGTTTTGTAGAGCAATAAGCCTCGAATGAAAAATAAATTCATTGAAATCTGCTAGTGTAGCCTGGATTAGAGCTAATTCTCCAAATTTTTCATGAGGATTTCTGATATAGTTAAAGTCACCTAACAAAATCTAGGGAGCCTAAATGTTAGAATCAAAAATAAAAATAAAATTTTAAAGCTCTCTACTTCTAATTTGACAACTATTAACAAATACGAATGTAGCTAACAATTTGATATTGGAAAAAATTTTAATTCCCTATGATTATATTAGACATGAATAGATGTAGCAGTAAAACTAAGGGAATTAAAATTCCATTTCACCCATATACCACCATGGGAAGAACCATTGAAATTGTAACCAAAATTTTCATTATAAAAGAGAGAGAAGCATCTAATTGAGATGGGGTCATAAACCAAGCCATGTTGAAGTTTGTTTTCTACGAAACATATAATATATACATACAAAATTCAATAAGATTTAAGCAATCCGTGATACACATATCTCTATTAAAGCCACAAACATTCCAAGAGACAGTGTTGGGGAAGAAACTCATAGTCAGTGAGAGAGATTGGGAGCTCCCTTACTTGGACCCATCTTGTTTTTATATTATTTGGTTGTTAAGTGCATGACTTGCGTAGTGGATATAGGGAGAAAGTGATGAAATATTAGAGTCAGGAAGGGTAGGGCTGTAGGTCGAAGGATAAGTGATATTATGAGCAACTATTGGACCTTCATGAAAAAGGGAAGTATCAACAGTGGATTTAAAGGGAGAGATGTCAGCATAGCTTTTTAGAGGGAGCAGTTATTAAGTGAATTACTATGTGTAGGGTTATCGTCAAATAATAGGATGTTGAGGTATGGGGCAGAGTTAAATAATAAGATGCCTAAGGAGTTGTATGCATAGTATGGGTTAAACTCTCTCACTGCATAAATTAATCAAATTTGCATCAGACATATCAGACATAAATCAAAGGCTAATCAGACGATGTTTTGGGTTATCGTCATATTTGCATCCGATGCACATCTTTTTTATGAGTAAATCAGGGGTCGATAATGCAATTTTCATCTCTATAGCGTTGAAATAATTCGATGAAAATTAGTTGTGTCTTATTTACGTCTAACGAGCATCAACTTTTATGGAGGCTCCACATGCATCCAATTTTGGTATCAAAAAAATCGAACGTTAAAGGTATTGTCGGATTATCCTCGGATTTGCGGCTGATAGTATTGGAAAAAGGTGGAAAATAATTTTAGTTTGAGCGTCGAATTATTTGACACAAAACCTACGCAAATAATACAAAAACTTGTATCACATAAAAAAATAAAAGAAAAATCACATTTCCGCAAGTTGTCGATAAATAATCTATTCACATCATTGTTATTAGTAAAGTATATAACATTCTCAACAATAAATGTCAGTATTGAGTTTGGGCACCATAAATCTTAGTGTATAAATTGAAGGACTACATCGCAGTTCATTAGGACATACGATACAACTACTCAAATCTCTTTATCGCTTAGATATTGTGCACCATGCCTCTCTGGTGACTCTCCAAATATTTGAAATATAAATAATTCTGACAGTGAAGGCATGTCACATACAGTACGACCTATTTGATGTCCTTGCTCAATAAAAGCAGAAAGTTATTGTCTCCTAAAGCAAGTGTCCTCTGCATATCGGTCCCTTTGGACGTGTTTATTCTTAAACATTTTTTTATTATTAGTTTTTAAATATACAGCACAAATATATTTTACATTGAATATTGTGGTAGTTTAGTATGAAATAAAATGCAACTCACAATTGTATGCATCGGGTGGATATACCTCTCGAAGGGAAACATCCATATGTACTGGACAAACCCCCCGGTAGAGCCTCATAACATAAATGTACAGGCTGCTACTCCATAAAGTCAAGAAATCAAGAGAAAATATCTGCTCGATATTACATAATAATAAGAAATACTCACATCAAGATTTCTCAATGAATCAACATTCAGAATCCTTGCACACAATTCTCTGAAAAATATACTTACTTCATTAACAGAATCAAGCCCCGACTTTGGCAGTGCATATAATTCATCATTGGTAATAAGCACTGCAAAAATATATGACATTCATGACTCTTCATGCCAAAAACCTTCCCCTTTCTCAAGTCAAAACAACGGCTCAAATTTAAGACACAACTAATAGGAACTTCAAAGAATTCACCCACTCAAATATTGTTCATTGTTGATCTAGTGTAACACAGTATGTAGCTTTGGGCTTTATTAATTTGTCTACATTTGTCTTTTGAATTCGAAGGTCCTCCACTTTCAACACTATTTTAAGTCCATGCTAGCTTTCACATTATCTTTTGTTTTACCCTTGATATCCATATAGTGCATAAGATGTTATCAAAAAAATTCTTCCTAATATGCATAACATCAAGATTATGTCCAATCAAATAAGTCTTCTAGTATAGAAATATCCCAATATATACTCTGTTTAGTCTAATTATGTGTGGCACCAAAATAAGGAAGAAGAGTTAAACTTAACTTTATTCTCTTGGTGATCTTTGATATTTCACTGATCATCTACAATATTTTGATTCCATTTATCCCGAGGGTTGGACTTGATCTTTCAACCCTATTTTTGAAGAATGCATTTATGTTCCTTTTAAATGGGCTACCACGGTCTAGAAATCTTTGGTGGGAGTCGAACCAGCTATTTTTATATCCATTTTTCAAGTAAAAGCCTTCGAAATATCCATGTAGTAAGGACTAGCAAATTTTTCAGGTTATGCTCTAATCAGCTAGCATCTCACAGGCCGAGAAATCATTAATTATCCGCATAAGAGCTGCACTTAGTTAAAAATTTTGTTTCATAGTGATGTCATAATTAAGCACACCCTTATCCCAAAACATTTGAAACTCTTCAATCAAAGGCTGTAAGTAGATGTTGATTTTTCCCTTTGGGCTATGTGGATATGGTATGATCAATGTCAGAAATAAGAACAACATGACCATGCATACATTGGGGGGAAAATTTTGTACGGCATAGTGATCATTGGCTGACATAAGTACAGAGTTGTGGCGTGACTCTATGGGATGAAGTCATCTACACATAAACCAAGTCTAAAATTGTGTGCTTCAACTGCAAAGTCTGGGTAACTACGATCAAAATATCTTCAGGTCTCACCATGTGACGGATGAATTATCAAATTAGCATCGACAAATCCAGTACTGTGATAAGTCATGTGAAGCGTTGTATGCATGGAAGCGAATAGCCTCTGAAGCCAGGGTATGAGCGAAAAATAAAAGAGACGCTTGTATGGAATATTTTCTGATTTTTACCTATTTGCCCTCTTTGTTTGAATTTATTAGCATCACAAGATCAACACGTCATCTCAATTGTATCAGCTTTGTAATATATCTTGCAGTCATTAACACATCAATCAATCTTCTCAAATTGTAACCCTAACTTTGAAGCTAATTTTATTGTTCAATGCAGGCCATAAGGCCCTAAATTCCTTATAGGATTCATCTCTTTCAATAATGTCATTATTTGATTGAATGTTTCTCTAGGCATGTTAAAATCAGATTTGATGCTCAACATTTTAAACTTCACTGATAACTCCATATGTGTAGTGCAACCATCTCATAGAAGTTATCATGCAACGTTCAGTAAGTCATAAAATTGTTTTAATTTGTTGCTTAGTGTTTCACTTTCGTGCGGAATACTCTCAACAAAATGAGCTATATATATATCATGAATCATTTATTCATATGTTTCAGGATCATATTCCTCTATTGGAGGGTCATAACTTGTTGATGCACCTCCTTGATCTTATTGAACTTCTAATTCTTGCTCATCTTGTGCAGTCCATTACCAATAATTTGGTTTGAATATCTCACGGTAAATATGTAGTATAACTTATTCTAATCGCAGATACGCTTGATTCTTGTGCTTCGCACAAGAACACCGAAACTTACCCTCTGAACGATAAATGGGCAGCTGCGATGCAACTTGTACAATTTTCTCAACACCCTTTGAGAATTCATCTGCAAGTCTTTTTCATTCTTGATATAATTTGTTATACATTCAAGCTCTTAAATTACGAATATTCATCTACAACATTGATGCAGCTTTATAGATCAATGCAACTATTACAAAAATAAAAATTAGTCAATACTTATCAATATTTATAGTAGATTATTATGCTAAAGTAGATCTCGGGATCTCGCAAGGCTCATCAAATGGTTGACATTTAATGTGACCAAAGCATATTTAAAATCCTCTCTAATCTTGTCTATCACTCTATCTACGATAATCCTATCACATATAAATCCATTTCTCATTTTATCTCTAATTGTCAAGCCACTCGTCCACCTAAGCATTCTTATTTGAGCAACAACTAACATTTTTTAAATATTCTCTTCTGAAGTCCGACATTCTACACCATATAGTATTGCAGATCTAAGCACCATCATATAAAATTTTCCTTCCAGTATAAAGAGTACTTTTCTATCACACAATAGACCCGATGCATTCCTCCAATTCAACTTGAATTCTACAAATAATATCCCCATATATATTATCATCACTTTAAACAATAGACCTGATGCATTCCCCCACTTCAACCAACCAACTTGAATTCTATTAATAACATCCCTATCTATATCATTATCACTTTGCACAATAGACTCAAAGCATTCCTCCACTTCAACCAACGAACTTAAATTCTATTAATAACATCCCTATATCACCATCACTTTAACAATAGACACAATGCATTCCTCCACTTCAACCAACCAACCAACGTGAATTCTACTAATAACATCTCCTGAATATTTTTATATGCCTAACACTCATACTTCATTTTTTACAAAAATTTTCCAACACATGCACCATTTAATCCTTAGATATATATATATATATATATATATATGTACCTAACACCTAAACTTCAATTTTTACATACATACCACAATACGTATGCAAAATTTTCATACATGCCACTCAATACTTATGTATATAGATAGCTAACAAGTAAACTTCAATTTTTATGAGCATTGTCATTCATATCACTCAATTCTTATGTATATATATCAAACTCCTAAACTTCAAATCTTACAAACATACCACATTACAAAATTAAAAAGAATTGTGCAAATAAACTTACCTTCCTTAATATTTTATGATAGGAACAAAGAAAAAAGATGAGAAGAAGAGGAGAGGTATCACGAATGTATCACGAATGTTCAGTTACGAAGGGAGATGGTGTTGAGTTAAATCGGGAGCGAGAAGAAGAGGAGAGGGCATGGGTTTAGGCGAGGGTTTCAGGCGAGCGTAAGAGGAAGGAAGAGAGGCGCAAAAAGAAATTAAGGTTTGTGGCACGAAATTATAATTTCAGGTCATTTGCATCTCCTTACTGTCTACTTTGTGTTGGAAAATTTGCTGCAATTAAGAAATGGAAGGCACATTAATTACGAGAGAATATAGAGTCTTATTTTCAGTTCGTGTGGTTTGACACTTACACGTGAAGTTCTTGCATCGATTTATTTGATGCAAAATAGACACTACGTCTCTCACAAAGCATTTTGTCGTCTCTGTAAGCCTTATTCATCGATTTATTAGAGGCAAATTAGACACTAAATCCGTCATAAATAATAAAAACTATATTCTGCTGCTTCATCTGAAAATAGGATGCAAATATTAGCATCTGAAAAATTCGACGAAAATTTCATACGCTATTTTCTACTTTTCCTGTAGTATCTGAAGAAGATGATCTAAAAAGTAGTCCAAGATTTGTTATGACCCTGTAAAGGTATGAGAATAAGAGGTTTATAGGTAAGGGATTTTGGATATGATGTAGGGTCATAAGCAAAAGTGTCACAAGTTTTGTAGGATAGATGGCTCTATTCGTATAAAAGTTATCGTTTGACATCCTTTACTTTAACATTAATAGTAATAGAGTTAGATAATTCATAGTTTGTGAATATTTGCATACTAACCCTTGGAAAGGTAAGCTTGACATTTTTTTTTTGGTGAGGGTGTCAACTATGAGAGGGATTCCAATTTTACAATCTACTTTGGAAATCCACTTTTCAGTACATAAATATGTAAGTAGATTAGGAAGTTTATTCCAAATTGGAACTTTCTTGAATTCCTCTTTCATAGACTAAAAATTTGAACTCCACATATTAAGAATAAAAGATTTTCTAACGATGAATCAAGGTCGTTCCTCCAAAAACATATCAAAAGTTTTCATGCAAGATAATTTAACTAGAAAACAATCATCAACTAAAGATCTTAAGTTGACGATACCTATTTTATATATAGCTTAGTATAGATTACTGTGTAAAGGCCTTTTATCATTTGTAGCCAACCGATACTAAACTCCACCACTTTGAACTTTCATCTATCTCTTCATTAGAAAAAGTAGTTTTGTCTCCAAAGTAAGGATTATAAGAGAGATTAAAGGAGGAGGTGCTATGAAGGTGGGAATACAACAAGTTCTTCAAGTTTGTTAGAGGAGGTCATCCAAGCATGGAGCTAGAAGTAGGGCCAGAAAAATGGCAGGAAAAGGGGTAAAATAGAGAGGTCCATAGTGAGGAAAGGAGGGAAGGTTGCAGGGCCAATGCTCATTGAAGAATAGCACGCAAAAGATTAGAACACGATTGCTATGGCAAAACAAGGAAAAAAAGGGGAGTGAGCCAAGGGAACCCTAACAAAAATAAAAATAATA
Source organism: Papilionanthe hookeriana x Papilionanthe teres (assembly GCA_022702705.1). Lineage (NCBI taxonomy): Eukaryota > Viridiplantae > Streptophyta > Magnoliopsida > Asparagales > Orchidaceae > Papilionanthe > Papilionanthe hookeriana x Papilionanthe teres. The sequence continues at coordinate 56,095,544 of CM040424.1, forward strand.
ACAACAACAACATTGAAAAGAACAACAAAAAAGCCTTTATCTCACTAAGTTGGGTTGGTTCCATGAATCCTTTTCTCTATTGTGTCCAACTGAATGTCATATTTTTCATTTAATTCTAATAAATTGAGATAATTTTTTATACAACATGCACTAGTCTTTTTATGTCAAGGTCTACCTTTTTTAACATAAGTCAAATCTAAAACATCTACACTTGTAATTGTATCATTAGATGGTTGATGTTTAATGTGACCTAACCATTTAATACGACATTGCCTGATCTAGTCTCCTCCTGAGCTACACCAGCCCTTTCACGTATATGTTTGTTTCACCTTTTGTCTCTAAATAAAGCCACTAAATCACCTAAGCATTTTCTCTCAAAAAAACTTAATTTAGTTTTATGCCTCCCTTTTAGAAGAGCTCTTACTAGAGCTCTGGAGAAAATAGGCATGCAAAAACAATACTCGAAAAGTTACTTTATTTCAGTGTTTCTTATTCGAATTTCACTATGATAATACATAAATTTATCTTTGTTAGAATTGAACTATTCATTGAACTCTAGTTTTTTCCCATTTTTACTTTGCTTGTTTTTTATTTGTGATTGTTTAGTATAAGTTTTATCTACATTTATGATGTGTTTTTCTTCATAAAAATAATAATTTCAGGCTAAATTTTGAAATTTCTTAAAAAACTAGATTTAGAGCTGCATAGAAATTACATGTGTATAGTACATAGAAATTACAAGGTATACATGTAAATGCTGAAAAAAATAGAAATAATCTATCCTATTTATCCATAAAACTAAGCATTAAAAGTTCCTGGCCAACAAATTAAAGAACAACTTTCAGCAGATACGTACCCTGAAACAGCATTGGTGTATGGTTAAAGTAACTGCACATTCGAGACAAAGACCCTTGAAATCCGGATCTTCTGACCAGGGTTCAGTACGTAAATAACTTACAATTCAAATTTTTTCAAAAATGGTAAATCTCTCTTTCACCATCTTTCCCAACACTAAATAAGCCACCATATTAGTCATCCTCAGGCAAGCACTGCGTTTCAGTGTATAGCGCATGCAGCCTTGGTCTCCATATTCAGTCATCTGTATAAAATGAAGATATATATATATACAGCAAATGGGAACAAAAGAACTCATAGGTCATGTAATCTAAAAAAGAGAGCTGAGATCAAGTCCCAATAAAGTAAATGAAAGATCACATCAGTATCAAGCATGGCAGTTACATACATACAATCCAATTTTTTACATATTTAATACCTTAGTTTTATTTATTACCTTTATATTTGTCTTATTCTTCCTTTATCACTTTAAAAAAATATAGTAAATTCAGAATAGTATTTGGTTCAGTTAGTTTAAATAGGATTAAAATTATCAAGTATATTAGTCATTTTATTTTATGTGCTTATAGATATGGCTCTCTTCCTAAGTTAAGGAGGTTAAAATTTATGCTAAGTTTATGTGCTTATAGTCATTTTAATTAGGGCATGTTTGAGGCAGCTGCAGCTTATTGAATAATCTGTTGAAAAATTAAGTTCGATAGCTATTACAAATTTTTTTTTTAAAAGCCAGACCGTAACCAGATAGCTACCACTGCACCTAGATAGGTGCGGTGTGAAAAAACTGCTTTCAGTATTTTGAAAACACTGCCAAAATGCAGTTTATCAAAACAGTTCTGGTGCGTTTTCAAAAAGCCACCGCACTAGATAAGCTGTCCAACGGGCTCTTAATTTCTCATTTATTCATGTTTGGCTGAGTTTAACACCTAAATCCCATTAACATTAGGCTACCAAACACCGTGTTAAAAAATAAAATACATCTTTTCATATGTATTTAATGTGACATAATATAAAAAAAAAAATTGGCGTTAGGTATGTAAATTCACATGAATTGATCAGTGGTACGAAAAGAATTAGCAAAATTGAGCATTAAAGTCTCATCAAAAGTCTTTACTATAGTTGATAGAAGTGAACCAAAACTACTGTAGAAAACTGCTTCAAACACAGGCATGAAGTTTTTCAACAGTACTTGTTGTAGGAGAAGCCACCCAGCTATATATATATATATCTCACAGAATTCTTATCTATTTATAAATTTAATATCTTAAGAATTGCTTATATATATATATCAGTTTAATGTGAAAATAAAGAATGTCATTTTACTGAACCTATAATTAGCGTAATATACATAAGATTAAGGTACCTATATTTAATGAGGTGGATTACAGGGGTGTTATCCATGCAGATTTCAGCATGTAATAATTTTCCGTAATCAGATAATTTTTCATTCCAATTAAATAATTAGAGTAATTTACATACATAGCACGCATTTTTTATGTATTTAGATATCTCATATATAAACTTTCATACTTAGCACTTTGGTGTTTTAAATCAATACTTTAACAAAAAATTACGCTTAAAAAAAGATATATTAATCTACTCTTAAAAATATTTATAGTGATAATTTTTTGTGATATTAGAGATTAGTGTTATATATGCGAGAAATATTTACGTACGGAGTTCGCACACAATTCTGCGTGAGTACTCCGTAACAACATTCGGGTAACTCTATAATAACTTCATAATAATCCTGATTAACGCTTAGAATAAAATCACAAAAGTTATTCGGGCAGTATTGGGACTTATGTCGGAGTTATTGGGGTTAATACCCTAATAACCTCACAAAACTTCCGAATTACATCATAAAAATATAAAAGTGGGGCTATTCGGGGGTTATTGGGAGATTATTAGAGTTAACATCTCAATAACCTTCTAATAACCTTCCAATAAAAATTATTGGAAGATTATTATGGGGAATGACAAGGAGCATGTACTTAAGGTTGCATCACAAGTAGGAGACCAGAAGGCACATAGCCACGCATTGAAGGCTACATGCATGCGCAAAGCACAGTGAATGACTGTATTGGAAAGCCAAAGAAAAAGCTGCTATTATAGGTAAAGGCTTGACAACGTCAGAAATTGCAGAGCAGCAGTATATTATAACAGGACTACTGTGCATGCATAAAAGGTTTGCAACTTGTCATCCCAAAGGCACTCATAGGCTCCCATAGTAAATTAATGGATATATACACACTGCGCACAATTCTGCAGTAAATCCTCCCATGGCAACATAAAAACTTTCATATTTCCCCATGACTCTCTCTCTCTCTCTCTCTCTCCCTCTATATTTATATATAACATAATTCTTTTGCATTCATATATGTAACGCCCAAATTCTGATATTTATATAAAGAGTGAAATACACATTGTGCTACTTATGTAAAATTTAAAGTTTAGGTGTTAGATATGTAAATACTTTTAGTGATATGTATGTGTATATTCTTAATTATTTTTTTTAAAGTTGCCAGCACAAATGATTTTTTTTTATTCATCATATGCATTAGTAAGATATCCTATTTAGTAAGAAAAATTATTCTGCAAAATTTTAGGAATTAAATATTGCTTAATTTAAATTTATAATTTGACAATTTTTATTAAAGAAATAGAGTGTCCTGCCCACCCCAACCTCCGCGATTTCGTATTTCGGATTATTAGAGATTATTAGGAGGTTATTGCGGTATTAATTCTAAAAAGCTCCCAATAACCTCCTAATAACGCCCCAATAACCTCCGCGGTTTCACTTTCATATTTTTATCTGTTATTCAGGATTTTGTGAGATTGTTGGGGCATTCACTCAAATAATATTGAAATAACTCTCTAACAACCCTCAAATAACCTCCGCGGTTCCATCCCAATGTTATTCATAAGATTATTATGAATTATTGAGAGATCACGCACCCAACACTGCCTACTCCTGGAAGCAAGAGCATTCTTAGTTCATCCCTGCGGCTGTATATGAAATCCGGTGGGAAGGACTCGGAGGTAAAATACACCATTGTTCTCTGTTTTTTCTGAAGAGAAAAAGCAGAAACTGTTAAAAATTTAAGGGAGAAAGAGAGTGAGAGGGACTGTTCAGTTATGCATCCCATCATAAACAAATGAGCTCTTAAGTCTGTCATATGGGCTTATAGGCGAAGCTATATACAGCCAACTCCTTTTACTGTACTTCATTTATTACATTCAGCCTTTGGCTGTCGTTTCGTCTCCATCCAATCACTGTAACGCTGCTCCGAAGCAAATCCTTTGATTATTCTTCTATTTTTTTGCTTCGTGTTCTATGTGGTACAAATGAGAGTTTATTAAACAGGTGCTGTTCAAATGTAATTCGGAGATATGTAAATACATAAGGATTGTGTGCTGCGTCTGTAAATGCCGCAATAATAAATGGGATAAATGATAGCTTCATAATGATACAAATATTCTCTAGTTGTTTAGGATCTTGGTTTGTTGTATTGCATGCTGAAATCTTATGAAATATACATAAATGGTTATCATATGTATTTACATATATAATACTTTTTAGATTTATAACACACAAATATTTCATATCACATGAAAAATGCCATCATTTAACTTTTAAAAAGTGATGTATATTTTACATGCAGAGGAAAGTTGATATGTATGTAAAAATTAAAGCTTAGGATTTAGACAGTAAAAACATAAAAAATGAGTGACATGCACATAAAATTTTTACTTTTTAACTGTCATTGCTTAAGGAGGAAACAAAAAGTATGTCTGTAGTTTTTTTTTTGTAAAGGTGATTGTAAGTTGTGGTAAAGAAAAAAATTTCTTAAGAAGCTGTGATATTTATAAATACATATTTTTTTCAGATATTAGCTTTGTTACAGTCATTGCACTTTAACTGGTTATGTTAAAAATACCAACTTCCTACCACAAAACTTTCTATAAAGTTATAAAAAAAAAAAAATTCCCTCAATCAGAGTTGTGATGCCAGTTAGAAATATAAAGTAGGCAGAAGTTGTATGAATGGACCTTAACACACGAGAAAATATTACATCAGGACTCCGCACATAGTACTACGTGCGGAGTCTAGTGAAATCACGCCATGTGGTGCATGATAAAAAAAAATTTGTCCGGTAATGTAGGGAACATTCTCCCTTGTTATTCCGCGTTATTCAGGTGTTATTGTGTATTATTTAGGTGTTATTCTATTATGAGAATATTCTCGGTGTTATAATAACACAATAACACATGAATAACACACAATAACTCCTGAATAACGCGGAATAATACAGGGGGAATATTACTTGTGTTACCGCAGAATTTTCGCGCTAGATGACGCGATTTCATTGGACTCCTCACATAGCTCTACGTGCGGAGTCCTGATGTAATATTTTCTCCTAACACACAGGGTAGTGCTATTAATGTTATTAACATTTTTCTCATTGAATAATAGGACTGCTTTTTCATTACCTAATTAAAATTGTTTTCTCTTTTAACTTTTTGAGTTGCTATCTCACCATAAGCTTCATGCTTAAGTCAAATCCCAGCATGTTGTAATTTTTGGGTATGTGTAAGAAGGGAGTTGTTGACTCATAAATAGTAGTAGAGGTGTCATGGAAAAATAGAGGTTTTTAAAGTTTTTATGGAAGTTTATTTTTTGTCCAAGAAACAAATTTAGTTATTCATTTTATAACTATTGCACTTTAATATATCTAATTGTAGGAGCTCATTTAATTTTACAAAAATATGTGAAACATCTAAAAATATTATAACCAATAAAAGAAGGTTCATTTGTGATGATTATATGTAAAATTAACATTAAAATTATTATAAGGAAGTAAACTTTTTAAATATTATTATGGTATTATAAACTTTTTTTCTTAAAAAGTAAAACTATGCAATGGCTTCCATCTTGCTATTACATTTTTCAATAATTTCGCGGGTAAAATTAACAGTTCGCGGGTAAAACGCTTGTCAATAATTTCAAAACCGATTGATATTATAATAATAGAAAATTATAAAAGCATAAGTGACAAATTAATGTCATAGTTTTTTTTTTTTGAGAAAATTCAAGTCTCGGTATAGAACCGTCAGTTACACTATCGGTAATAGTGACGCTTACAAGCTGAAAAATTGTCTCACCAGTCGATTTTTTTAAGCATGCAAACCGTCAGTTATGTGTCGCTTATACTTTGATTTTTATAATCGACTGATTAACTGTCAAAAAAGTGTCGCATCCATCGTTTTCGTATGACGCGCTTAAGTCGTCAGTTAGGCATCAGTAAATAAATCCACTAGCTTATCGTTAGTTTTGCCTACGAATATGTTAAATGTTATTGCAAAACTGACGGTAAGTTGTTAGAAACCTGTAGCAATAGCAAAAAAAGTAAAAAAATAAATAAATAAATTTCTTAGTATTTATATTACCACACATTTTATCACAACATCTAATATATAATTTCAAGCATTTAACAAAATAACATAGTTGTCAAACAATAACTTATCCAATCAAATAATGAAATAATAAAAATGCATTTGCTCTAAAATATGTACATCACTGTTCACAGAAAAAAATATATGTCCAAATGTACAAAAAAATTATAAAAAAAAGAAAAACACCCCTCCCAATCATTTGCCTCTATCTCGCCAACCTTATATACATTGTCCTCCACCTCTTCCTCCTCCTCCTCTAATGTCGTCGCTGCCTTGCCACAGTCATTCACTACCAAAAGGAATCCAACTCAGCCTTCAACTTGGCCTCTATGTTGGCCTCTACCTCTGACCTCCTATGAGAGAAGCGAGCCTCCATCTCGGCAAAGAATGCCACAACATGCCTAGAGATCTCCTCATCATTTGCGATAGAGGTAGAAGTTGAAGATGCACAGGTAGAGGAGTGAGCGTCGTAGGCAAATCCCTGTGACCCGAGCCCATTGAAACGACTCTTCTTCTTTCATCTAGAAGCCTCCCTCCACAGGTCGTACTCAGAATGATCACACTTGCGGATCGTATTACCTCCTGACGCTTGGGACCAGCTCTCTTTCAGCTACTGGAATCTCTCATGCAAAAAAAAAAGTAGTTATATGTTGTTATAGCTAACATGTATTAACATCAAATTAGCTTAGATTGTCAATTATCTAGGACGCACAGGAACTGTCATCGATATAAGACAAGTCAGACCGCCTCCTATGAGTGCACTCATGTACATCGGGGGCGGAGGGCTCTCGTCCAATTCCACAGTTTGTCCATATAATGAAATAGTTAGAATACATCTTCGAAATATAAAAAACTTTAAAGAAAGAATGAAATCCTACCACCCCTGCTTGTATTATGCATGTGGGAATGCCCCACTAGTGTGCATGGAGGGCTTCATGCCTCCACAATCTGACTATCTGTTCTACTTTGCATGCTCCCTCTTCTTCTATTAGTCTAGAGAATTACAGGCCCTAAGTTGCGTGACAATGACATCCTCTATGAGTCACAGAGAATGTTGTCGTAATTTTTAAATATCGTAAAACATGTGTCAAACGTAATCACTACCCTTGCACTTGAAGTTACGCCAGATGTGCGCCTCGTGCTTAAGGCGTCAAGAAAACTATTTATGTTAAATTACAAGTGTTATGCTCACTTGATCAATAAATAAAAATTAACGTAAGATATTTGTGAACTATTCATACCACATACTCCTAAAACCAAAGATAAGCTCGATGCAGTGTTTCTTGTCTTTTGACTCTCGTCCGAAAAAGGCAGCATGGGCCTCTAATGCACTCAACCTTGCTGTAGTCAGGTGGGGGCGGGCGTGGGGGTGGGGGCAGGTACGGGGGTAGGTCTGGCGATTGTGGGGGTGGAAGTGGGTGTTGAACTCGTGTGGCCTCTCCTAACATGCTTATTCATCAAATAGCGTCGTGCTCCGCCCCCACCCCTCTAGTGGGAAGGGAGATCGTCAGCCTCCAATTAAAATCTGCAATAAAGAGAATAAATTTTATTAATTAGTGCACTATTAACTTACTATGCAAGAAACTAAAAATAGAACAGTACGTAACATGTAGATGAAGCTGTAAGGTGGAAGATACAACTACTAAAATCGAAAACATAAAAGCTCACAATAAATTGAAATACAAAATTCAACGAAAAGTACAATATACAGGATCATGAGATTAAAGCTTTAAATATTTGAAGTAGCTTACTCATCTGACTCGGCATCGTCTAAAGAGTAATTAGAGGATGTAATCATGATCTCAATCATCACCGAGATTAATTTCTTCATGTTCGCCACTAACAACATTTAGATCGAGCTCTTCATTGATTGCATCAATTAGAAAACAAAATTATGTCATTTCAGTTTCTTGATGAGTGCGTTCAATGTTATTCTAAATATTAATGGTGACTCTTGGTTTACTCAAAATGCATCCGCCTAGTCAACAATATCTCTTGTTTTATGTGGATATCAAAGATAGTCGCCTATCGAGATAGAATGAAAGGATCCAATCTAGCTACTTTCTGTTTACCCTTGTCCACGATTTTAAACAGGATCGAACAAAGTACAGTTGAATAGGAATATACATCCTCCAATATTGTAAGGATAAGATAGTTTAACAACTTCTTCTAGGTCCCATGATAGTCTCTCTCATCGTCTGATTTATCATGTTCTTTAACACAAATGTCAGATTAAAAGACTTTTTCCTTCAGACATGGATCTCGTATGAAACATGTGCCCATTTACATTGTATATTTAACAAGTTTTAACAAAGTGCATAGGTCCTCAAGCAAGATCTATCAACCTTTGATATGTCACACAATTGTCCTAATCATGAATATATTAATATATACAAAAGAAATCCCATGTTAATAAAAAATTCATGTCACATGAGGAACGAATATGTCAATTTTATCTCACATGCGTTGCAAACCACTTGGGGAAGTTATTTTTGATCCCCTCCTCGTGTCATCGTCTTCAACTAAATTTAACAAATCCACAAATTAACTGTTAACATGTTGAAATATCATTGAAATAGCTAAATGAGTGAAAGATTATAATAAAAATTGTCTTACTCAATAAAGGGTTGTACTTCGTCCTAATTGAGAAGAACATAAACTATTGCTGCTTGAAGTATCTTATCATTAAGGTAACGTAATGTGCACCTCTCTGATGCTTCTTCTAACGGTTGAAAAACATAAATGGTCGATTGTGACACCAAACCCGATGACTCTTTTGTGAAATAGTAGGACCAGAATGTCGTTGTCTCTTGCAAGAATATGCTTCACATATCGATCCTTCTATCTGGATCTTATTCTTCACAGTTTTCTTCAGTTTATTCAAAATCTAAAAAACAAATGTTACTTAGCTTATAGTGGCAATTTTTTTTTTTATAAATGAGTCATTAACTACCTAGTCTCAAAGTAATTACCTCTCAAATGGATACATCCAATGGTATTGTACTGGAACTCCAATTAATGTCTTGTGGGGTAAATGTACTACAAGATGCTTCATTGAGTTGAAAAAACTATGCGAAAATATTCTCTCGAGCTTGCAAAATGTTACATAAATGTTTATTTCTAACTGACGTACGCCGTCAAGTTTCAAACAAGTCGTGCATAGTTCCATGAAGAACACATTGATTTCGATTAATGGACTAAGGAATTCACTCGACAAATAGATAATTGTTGTTAGCATCAAATCTTATAGAACAATATGACAATCGTAACTTTGTATTCCAAATAAATTTCCAGCAGCCACATCAACACAATGACTCAAATTCGAAACATACATACTCGAGAATTTTAGTGATTAGAGTCACTCACAAATTATTTTTTGATGGGACAAAATTAAAAAATATTTTGTTTTGGGCTTAGTGAGCTTGTTAGCATCTGTTTCTTGGATCTCCAACTCACACCTTTTATATATCTCCTTCAAATTAAGTCCAACATTCACATTATCCTTCGTTTTTCGGTTAACATCCATTACAGTGTTGAAGATGCTATCAAATAAAATTTTTTCTATGTGCATGACATCAAAATTGTGTCCTGTCATGTTATTCTTTCAATAAGATAAATCCCAAAAAATTAAGTTCTTTGTTTAATTATAGGTGACACAAAATCCTGGTGGATGATGAGAAAGGTCATGACATGCAATAATTTTTGGAATGTCACTAATAATTTGCAGTACATCTTCCTTGGATATTTCTGAAGGTGACAATGATTTCTCAAATTTGTTCCCACTAAATGCATTCATATTTCTACTAAAGGGATGTTCACTATTTAGAAACAAATGGTGACGACCAAACCATGAATTGCTTCTGTCATGCTGAAGCATAAATGCCTTAGATGAATTCATGCAATATAGATAGGCTAACCTTCTCCCGATGCTCTGTCCATATAAAATTCCATATGCAACAAATCACTTATTATTCATATTAATGCTGTTTTTCATCAAGAAATTGTATTTCACGGAGATGTATTACGTTATGACACATATTCCTAAAGAATTTGCAGCTCATTTATTAACAGCTACAAATACACATCAATCCTTCATTTTAGGGCTACTTGAACCTGGTATAACAGATGTCAATTAGAAGAACGAGTTGTCATGCTCATCTCAAGTGGCAAATTGCATGCCATAACAATCACCAACCAACAAGAATAGGGTGATGTGGTATAACTGTACGATGTTAAACCTTCACGACATAATCATGTCGTACGTTACGTGCCTTTGCAACAAACTTAGAATATGAGCAATAAAAATATTTTAATGCCTCTCCATCTACTAGACGAATCAATGAGTTGTTTTCTCCTGATTTGCTGTGATGACATGTCATATGTGGAGTAGTACACATAGAACTTTATAACATTTGCAGATGTGGCATAAGTAGTAGATAAAAGAGCTGCTTGAACGAAACTTTTTTCTGCCTCTTACTTTTTGTGCTTTGAGGTTTGAATCTAGGATAATTATAAAATCCGCATTGAATCTCCATCCCTATTATTGTAAAATATGATACATCCCTTTACACAGTAATCAATCTTCCCTGCTCTAAGCCTTAATTTGTAGACCGACTTTTTTGTCTTGTGTAAATCTTCAGGTAGATTAATTTCTTTTAGCAGGACTGCAAACTGATTAAAACACTCTCGAGGCATATTGTACTCTATTTAATTTTCAGCATTATGAGAGCTTCAAATAATTCACAATGAGATGTGCAATCCTCTGACAATATCCCTTGAGCAGCATTTAATAAATCATAAACGTTTTAGCCTCAAGATTTGGTGCATCTTTCTGCTACATTTGCTTGCATAATAAATGTCTTGTTCCATTAAAGATCATTTCTTTAAATCCGCTGGAGTCAAATCCAAGTGGAGGATCATAACTCATCGGAGGAGCATAGCTGATTGTTTTAGGATCAACCTCCCCAAGTAAAGTCCAAATCCAGTAATCTGGCCAAAAACCCCAATAGTATAGATCATACCTCACTACGTTTGACATTAGGTGTGTTCGATTTATGTGTTTCGAATATAAACACCAAAAAACCTACCCTTAGATAGGTAAACCGACAGTTGAGATGCAGCAGCCACAAATTCCTTGACACTGCTCAAGAACTCATGGGTGATCCATTTTATATCTGGATAAATTCTATTATACATCCAAAATCTCGATGTACAAATATTCATTTGTACCCTCAAACTTTAGAATAATCAATACATTATAAAGTGCATTAAAATGGATATATTGTATTTAATTATTGTAGTAGATGTACTGGCGGTGTTGTACAAATGCCTCAACACCTTTTGGCTGAATACTAGGTTTGAAATCATAACGTAATAACCCACTGAAGCAGTTAGGGATGTCGAAAATCGATAATCATCGAACATTTATCCATATTTTACCTCTAATTTTTTCTATCACTATAGCTAAACGAACTCTTTCATGTATATTTCTTTCACTTTTTTTTCCATATGAGTGTAAAGCCACCGATCCACCTAAGTATTCTAGTCTTAACATCTCTAACTAGATTATTTTCACACGTTATATTTTGCGAAAAGGAAGTGTTTCATAAGAATAAGATGTAAGAGTGTTCATTTATTTCTTCAATGGAAAATCAGTGGCCGACAATGTTCTTGTTGCGATGGGTCATGATGGGCTTCTGTTGCAGCTGAGGAGATTTTAGGTTCCTCCTCGTCTAGTTGGTTTGGGGGCTTCTTTGGATTAGGGAGGAAGAAGGAAAGTAAGAGTGGAGCAGCCATGGCGGAGGTTTTGGAGAACTTTGATTCTGCCAGTACTCCTATGCAAACTTTTGAGTATAAATGAGATGGGTTGGAAATTTCTCGGCGGGGAAAATTTGCTTAGGAGTTTGGTAAGTACGAGATTTTTCATTGTTATTTATGCGATTTTTGTGACTTTTTGCAGATTGATATAACAATAATGTGAATGCTTGCATATATCTGGATGACTGAAGGAATGTAGTTGATTTTCTTTGTATTTTGATGATTTTGATCAGACCTATTTTTATACGACAAGTTTTTGCTATATTATTACTTGTGCTCTTTGTTTAAAACATTAGAAGATTTTCGTAGATGTATGAAACAAAGAAAGTGCAGGCGTGATTTTTAAGAGCTGAATGAACTAATCCTACAAGGTGAAAGAAGGCGTTGAGTAAATAATATTGAAAGGAACACGTTCAGTAGGAGTAATCTAGTGATGATTTGGACCGGCTTTCCTTTATATGCTCAGGCTTTCATGTTTTGAACATTTGAAGTTAATATTTTTTTCTCCTTCATGGCTACGTTTTAAATCCTAAGAATGTTTTACATTGATCTTGTCAAAATTCTTTAGGTCCACTTTTTGTTACCTTTTGGTGGAGATTAAAATCTTAACTTTTGTAGTGCAATCATATTTTTCGTTAAACTTTTGTCCATGAATAATTTTGCATTGTCTTCAACTTGTTTTTCGCTAAGATTTGTTTGCTCGATGATCCAGATGCTGTTTTGTTCTGAATAATCAATTTATGTTTAATTGTGCATGATTATGTTGAGCTAGTTGCTTGATCTTGCTTTTAGCTCTTGCATAAATCACACTGCTTTGGTTAAAGTGTGGCTTTGGCTGCCATGGTAGGTGAACCATATGGATATACCAGTGGTTTGTTTTGATGCATTGGTGGAAAAGGTGTCCAACCCTTAATGCATATATTGGTTCTAACTTATTTCTATTATGCGCTCTTAACTAGTCTTATCATAACCTAGAATGGCTTATGCTTCAATGCTCGAGACAATTTTTTGTTTGATTGTTGCTTGCAAGGCTCTTTCATGATCTAGGAAGCTTCGGTTACTCCATGTTGGTGTTGTTGGTTAGTGAGTTATGTGATATAATTTATAGGCACTTGATCAGTTTGATATGTTCTTTATTAAGGGAGGTATGTGAGAGTGATGAGTTTAGTCCGGCATTTCTTATTTGATTAAATTTATAAGTTTATGTATGATAATAGATTACATTGATCTATTAGTATAAGCTTTGAGGTTTAAATTTTGGAGAGTTACAAATGAATAATGTTGTGATTTGTTTGCTAAATTTTTTTCCATAGAATTTTAGTGATAACAAAAGTATCAAATGATTGGAGAAGAAGATTTTGTTATCAATATTTCAGAACAAAAGTGATGTTCAAGATTGTGTTAATTATAAAGGATTCAAACTTACACGTCTATGAGAGACAGTGCTTGAATAGAGAATTAAAAAAAATGACATCAATTTTAAAGAACCAATTTGGTTTAATGCCAAAATGATTTACTATAGAAATTATTTTTGTATTGTGGCAATTACTGAAGAAGCATATAAAAGAAAAATACGATTTTCATATATTTTTTATTTTTTTTTATAGATATATGATCAATTAGCATGATAATTTATTTGGTGGAATTTAATACAAAAATGCGTGTGCTAAATAGATGTTACTATTAATGATATGTATTTTGGTGCATTGATTAGTATTAGAAGTGGTTATGAAGATTCTCAAGTGTATTCAATTACAGTATGTATACATTATGGATCATCATTGGGTTAGTATCTTTTTGTATTAGTTTTGAAGATGCAAATGTTCAAAACAGAGTCCTATTGGTTTATATTTTTTTTTGCAGATGATATAGTTTTATGTAGGGAGATATTCATTGAAATAAGTGAAAATTTAGGATAATATAGGAAATGTTTAGATCATAAAGACTTTAGAGTAAATTAGAGCAAATAATGACTATATGATATAATTTTTAGTGAGAAATTATCATTTGATGTTATTGGAAGCTAATGTGAAATTTAAGTTGACTAGTTTAAGTATCTTGGGTCTATTATATGAGCATGGAAATGTGGATGAGGTTATAACTTCTAGAGTTGTATTTAAAGCTAGATAGCTAAAATATAGAAGTGCCTTGGGAGTTTTGTATCGATCTAAATTGGTAGTTAAGTATAGGGATATAAAAATCATAATTGAATTGAAAGTGTTAATTGATCTAAATATATAAAAATCATTGATAGGTAAGTTTTGTTGATAGAAATAGGATTAGTAAGTTGAATGTGTGATAAAGCTAGGGATGATAAATTATGGGATGATTGTATTAAAGGGAAGGACAAAGTAATATTTATTGAAGATGATGTGATTAAAAGTATGAGATGGCTTGGGTATGTACAGCAAATGATGGATGCTTTAATTTGAGGATTATGAAGGAAAATTGGCATACCCAAGGTTAAATGAATATAAGTTATTCAATGCAATTGATGAAGAACTGGTTTATCACCTTAGACATCATTTAACTGGAATCAATGGGAAGTGATTATTCACATTGCTGACCATAACTTGTTGCGATATAGCTAATGATAATGATAGAGCTATTAACCATTATCTATAGCTTTAACTTGGATCCCTAATGGCTCATGGATGCATGGTATAACATAATGAGAAGGGATTTGGATGGCAGAGTTCACTAGCAGAGAAAGTAAGGGTAAAATAAGAGAAGTCTCAATTTGTTCATCAATTAATCCAAAATATTAGCTTTTTATTTATGAATAAAGGTTAGAAAGAAAATATTAAGTATTTCAAATTTCTACCTAAACCTAATTAATTTAAAATTTAAGTCAAATATTTTTCAAAAGGATAATTAAGCTATCTTCAATTAAAATAATACCACAAATCCTAGTTTTAAATGAAATAATTAAAATAAACCTTGAAATAATTGAATCTAATTTCTATGCTGCATTAGTTTGCTTGGACCCTATAAAACATTTATGTTGACGGGTTTCATATAAGCCTTTTGCATGGAAGTTTAGTGTTCATGGTAGAGGAGATGAAGCATTTTTGGATATCCTTTAGGTCTCTTTCATATGCATAATAGTTTTTTTGAATTATAATCCTCCTAGCATTGCCAACCTTCATAAGTTCTTATTTAATCAACATTATAAAAAATTCAATACTCTTATAGTGATGGTAGCTTACAAATTACAATATGGTGTTGCATATAACAATTTTATATTAACAATTATAGATAGGCAGTCAACCTATGAAGTAACTGATACTAAAACAAGAAGTTATGATTAATTTGCATCTCCATTTGTAAGGTTTGGGAAAAAGTAATAGTGATTGAAGCTCCTTACAGTAACAAACTCCAACGTTGTCTCTTGTTCAAGTTCTCGGTGAAGCTCATCCCCGTGCCTGTAATCATTAGGCTCAAAGTCATGCTAAAGTTTAATTATGTCATTTTACTCAACTGCTCTAACAAAAAGCCAATTAACTATTGAAGTTGGTGCAGTGTCAAGGATTTAAGTGGTTGAACTGAGACCTGAGATGATTTTTTCATGTTTTCTTTGAAATAAATATAATTCCTTGATAAACTTTTCAGTACTTTCAGCAAGAGTGTTAGCTGAATAATTTTGGAGAATTTGATGTTAGATGAGATCTTGGACTGCTATTCCATAAATGATCATGCCATTCATATTTTTAACGAGACACATTATAATACGTCTTATGATACTGATAAGAGCAAGAATTGTATTATTCCATTCCATTGTGAGATGACCTAAAGGTATTTTTGAGATGTATGAAATAATGTTGTTTGTGAGCATTCTTTGGCACATATGGCAAAAATTGAATCATTATAAAATTGTACTTCTTATCTTTTTAATGCCTGAATTTGTTCAACTCATGTGACATTTTAATCATTTTATAATATATCCAATTTTTTGCACATTTTGAAATGCATTCAAATTATTTTTATAAAATTCTAAATTTTGTAGTGATCAAATTGATATATAACACTATCTATAAATTATCAATATATTTTGATATATAAAATTAAAAAATAATATATTAATTAAAATTAATTAATTTGATTAATGTAATTAATGTTTGTTATTTATTCATCAATTTATCATCCCATTTTATTGTGCGTGTCGCGGAGGGATAGATTTTGGATTGCTGAAATTTAAGCATTAGTATTTTTCATAATATACATACGTGTGATTAAATTTTGGTACCTCCCATTGCCTCTTCCCAAATTTCCTTCCTTCCTATAAGCCTCTCACTGGGATTGTAGCAAAGCGGGAGACATGATTGTGATCTAGACAATCTCGTGAGGTTCACACGGCAGAACTGAGTGTTGGACTCTCGGTGGCAGCTACCGTGTGCATCAAAGAAGGAAAAAGAATGAAAGGGAAAGGGGGAAGAAGGGAAAAGGAAAGAAGGGAGAAGAGGAGGTAAGGGGAGGAGGACATTGGTGGAGAAATCAGTATCTTGAGATAAAATATTTATATCTATATTTTTTATTTATAATCAAATAAATATATGTATTTATTTTAATTAATGTAAAGAGCATTTTTTTATTTGATTGTAATTTCATGGGCTTGTTAATTAACGGGGGAGTGAAGATTTGGACTAAATCAATAAGTAGGGATTGTATTCTTATACAGGAACCTATTCGAGGGAGGAACATTACTTAATATTATTTATGCATTGAACTAGTGAGTAACTTGAGAGTTTCCTAAAATCATAGGAAACTTTGAGTCCAGACAGTGCATTATGGACGACGAGCTTGAGGCAAACTTTGAGAAACTTGTTATGGGGCTGTCTAGTCAATTGAGGTAAGACAATCATGTATTAAATTAAGAAAAATATTTTTCTATAAGATTATTATGTGATATATTGTTATGAAACTATATTTTAGAAGTTATGCATTTTGCTGAATACCTGCATATGTTGTAAAAATTAAATTTGAGTAAACACTAGATATTTTACTGATTTTCTTAGACTCGTGGCCGTGTGCATTAATAAAATTACTTACAAGTACATTTATATGATTAAATATGCATATAAAAATGATCTTTAGGGTTATAAAATGATTAATGGAATGTCATAAATGTTGTGATAGGTAGATTATCATGCTGACGACCAATGCATGTAAATATAATAAGGAAATTATAGAATTTCCAACTCTCAATCTGAAACTGGAATTTATCTTTTGATATTAGGGGGTGTTGATAATTGCTATGTTTGGAGATAACCAAACTTTATCAGCATTTGTGGCTAACTGGTTGTTTGACGCTCAAATAAATGAATTAAGTTGAAACTTATGCAAGTACAAGTTATACTTCTAAGACAACATATATTTTGTGTATGAAACAATTAAAAACAATCATATAATTGTGCAAGAGATGATTGAAATACATGTTTATTACAATTTGTTTCTGCTTATTATTTTTATAACGTTCTTTACCTATTTAATGTGATTAAAGTATGCTTTTTATATACTGCCATCACTTGCACTACCCATAGTTGAGCATGCATGTTTTCATTATGTTTGTAAAATCTTATTTTAACATTGATTGTTTTACTTTGCTCGTAATTTACTCCCATAAGTTGTGTTTCAGGTATGGGTAAGGAGCATTGATGCGACTAACCAAGTTTGACATTGTATAGTTTTTGGGTTTTATAATTTTGAAAACTTTTTGAAGACTTTTGGGCTATATATTTTTTATATATTTGATAGTTAGCAGCTATGTATGTGTTTTGTGAAATATACACCTCTCTGTGTTGAGAATGTGGATGCATATTAAATTGAATTATATCGTTAATGTTTGCGGCGATTGAGTTAGATTAATTCATCACTTATTGAGTTTTGATTTATGCAAGTTTGAACTAGTATTGGTGGTAATTGTGTCTAACTGAGAGCCTGTTTGAGGCAGCTTATAGTTGCGGGCGGCATTTTGAAAACACCGCCTTTCCTTTTGTTAACCGTGTCGGGGCTTCTTCTTCAAATCTATCGTTTTTAGTTATTGAATAAGTGCGGTCGCGATATCGACCCCGCGGCCCGCGTTCGTTCGCACGAGATTACCCCGCTGCCCTCCTTTTTCGTCTCATCTGCCCTATCGTGGTTCTTCTTGTTCCATCTCCTCTCGCTTGGAACTTTCATGCAAGGTCGAGCAAGAGGACAACTTCTCCAATGCGGCGGGATAAAGCATAGCTAGCATCCTTCTCGGCATCATTCACGGGTTCGAAGCCCGACGAAGGGTCGGTGGACCCTATCGTTCTTCTCCTCGCTCCATCTCCTCTCGCTTGGAATTCCCGTGCAAGATCGACTAGGCTGATGGCTTCTCCAATGCGGCGGGAGAAAGTAGAGCTAGCATCTCTTGGCGCCAGTCACGGGATCGAAGCTCGACGAAGGGTCGGCGGTATAGTTACTATGTAGGAATAAGAGGGCGGACATGGGGAGCGAGAGGAAGAGAAGACCTCTCCTAGTGCCGTTCTTGCTCCGGACCTCACGGGGGATCGAAGCGGCTATGGTTTTCTTCACCTCTATTGGTCAACAATGGGGAATCCGAGGGAAGCCCGTGGCTCGAGATGTATCGAGAACTTCAGAGCTTCTACATCATTCCAACCTTCCGATGCTATACATTTTGAACTGTTGAGTATTATCTTTTTCTTTTTTTATCAGTCTTGGTACTCATCGTTAAATTTATCTATGACAGTTCTATTGCAAACAACTTTACTGCACAGAGGCAAAATTGTCATTTATTCAGAAATAACTGTAGAACAGCTGTTTTCCAACAACACAAACCAAACAACCATCCAACTTATCCGATAAGCTGTTGATCAACAACTTTTCCAGATCAACTGCTTATCAACAGATTATCAATAAGCTGCAGCTGCCCCAAACAGACCCCGAGTCATTCACCTGTTTTTACCATTATTTGACCCTAAAAGGGTAAGCTGGGGTGTGAAAATATTAGTTTAAGGGCCCGTTTGGGGCAGCTTATAAGTGCGGCGGCGTTTTTAAAAACGCCGCCGTTCCGTTTGGTTAACACTTTTAGACTGCGTTTTACAAAACTGAGTTTCCAATTCTTTAATAGCCCCAGCCGCAGGAGCTACCCCACGTTCCGCGTTTCCTTCGTGACATTTACCACGGCTACCCTCGTCTCTCTCGCATCTCGCGATATTCTCTTCCGCGACGACACCGAAGCAGGTAGGATGGCAACGAAGGGATCGCTGGCTCTCTCGCATCTCGCGATCCTTCTCTCCCGCGATGACACCGAAACAGAACGAAGGGATCGCTGGCTCTCTCGCATCTCGCGATCTTTCTCTCCCGCGACGACACAGAACGAAGGGATCGCTCCTTACAGAGACCACCGAAACTCCCATCTTTCTTATCCTTCCGCATCGCTCCAACAAGGTAGGCATCGCGCCCTACCTCCTCTTCGTTCATCCCGGATTCGTCAATGCTGAGATCAAACTTCAAGCAGTGAAGGCCTGCTCCGCTCGGAGAAGCTTCGTCGTTCATCCTCTATTTAGGGCTTTTCATGGAGTGGCCGCACCGGACACTCTCGCCGTCGCTTGACTTGCTCCACATCTCCTTACCATGTTCTAGCATTAGGTTCTCGCGGCTGTACAAGGCTAGCCGCGCTGTCCGAACCAGAATCTGAGCCCATCTTGCTCTTACCGGTTCCTCCCATGGATCATTTTGAGTTGACACAGCTTTTGTCTGGTCCTTATGACAAGGAAGGAGCTATAAATGCTACCATATAGCTAATCTTATAACCATTTAACTTATTCTAATGTATCATTTATTAGTAGATACTCACATTATTTTATTCACTCTAGTTTTAAATCTGTAATAATGCATAAGCTTGGCATCTTAATATCTAGTTTTATATTATATTTTAGGGGCATTTGCAAACATACCACAAAATTCGTAGGTATTTATATATCTAACAGTTTTGTTTACATTTACACCAACAAATTATTTGTATCACATTAAAAATATACCACTATTTTAAGTTACAATGTGATACACTTTTTCATAATGAGGGTTGAAAGCTGTTTATATCGAGTGCTGCACATATTATTCATTTTAATTATTTTTTTTCTTTGCAAATAAGCTATTTACAAAATGAACTAACCAAACAACTAAACAGTTTATTCATAACAGGGGTAGAATGATCAATTTTCTGGTGATCACTCGTATTCCATTAGCTTAAACTAAACATAGCTAGATAAACTTATTCGTGACTACTGCTATCGCAGATTATTAAGCATAAACCGCTTATCAACGTGATGCGATAGCTCGCAACTGCCCCAAACTGACCCTAAATGCATTCAATGTTGCTCTTGATCATAATCTTAACATTCTTTTTTTTGCGACGTGCATTCATGTGATATTTTCATGTCTACCAGCAAAAATTTCTTACTGAGTAACTTTCAACAATAAAATTTATGCAAGGAGATGTGGCTTGGAAGACAAATGTGTCATGGTTGCACAAGAAGCGTGATTTGCTATCGGGCCAATGCCGTAATGCTATGTGCAATAACAAAACTGTGGCATGTTGTGAGATGTGACAATGATGTATAACAATGGGCTGAGTTAAAGGCTGTAGCATGAAGATGCATTGAGAAACGTGGTAAGTGTTGGGGGTGTTTACGATGACATACAGGTGATACAGGATGATGGGGCGCATGCGGAGGCTGAGTTGTTTGCTTGGGGAAGTGGAAGGAGTGCTGAGGGGCCCTGTTGAAGTGGTGGGTGGAGAGGTTTCAAGGGTGCAATGAAAATGCATTAATTAAGAGAGGCATACAAACATGAGGTGCGTGATGAAATGGGAATCCTCGGTGAGTTGTTTGTAGTAAGCAGTAAGGCAACTAGGCTTGACTGGATGGAGTTGAGATTTGAATTTGATAACCAATTCAGGCAGGTGGTGGCAGGGCAATGCTTGAAAGAGAGAAGGTAGATTTTGGTTGGTACAGGGCGGTCATCTGGGATGAATTGGGCATTGGCATTGCGAACATTGGGATAGTGTGATGGTGGAACTTAAAGTGGTCACTTCTATCCAGAAGATATGCGAACCTTGGATGAGAGAATGTAAAGGCATCATTGTTGAATGTGATAATTTGAACATCATGAAGTTTTTGCTAACCAACTTGGAGAAGAGGACTTGGCAACTCCAACCCAAGAATGCTCCAGATTTAGCTTTTCTTACCACTTTTAGGAAAGTTATTTTTCGGCGTTTTCATAGAGATTGTAATAAAGCTGCTCACTATTGTGCTAAATACTAAGCTTCCTTTACATGATAATTTTGGTTTTAATCATTTTAGTGGGGGTAGTGCTCTATTCTCTTTTGCTTTCTGAGGATAGAGCTTATTTTTTTTGTTGGTTGAGTGACTTTTTTGTTGTTTGTGTTTTGTAACTTGCTCTGCTTTTTTACTTTTAATGAAATTACTTTCAGGAAAGAGACAAGGTAGATAACCAAAATTTATAAATAAGAGAACAGAATAGGAGTTGATAATACTTTTTTAATTCAATCATTAATTGGTCTCAATTGCAAGCCGTGAATTCCTATTTCTATGAATAGAGTTTTAAAGATAAAATCAATATTTTTTGAATTTAATTCTAACTCCAAGTAGTTCAAAATTTAAACTTTATATTATTGAAAAGGATGAGTAATTCTATTTGCAATTAATTAATTAATAAATTCTAAATTAATTGAAATAGCTCGCATAAATCTTATAGTTTCTTCAACCTAGTTTAAGCTTCACATGTTATCACAGGTGTTTGATTTAATTTGCATCTATTCATAAGTGTACCATGCCCAATTTATTCCTTTAGTGGTCTAAATTCTAAAAATTTTAGGTGATATGGAGTTGGATGAAATTATTTGTCTCAACTAGTTTTGGACTTTTACCAATATGGTGGTTTGATAATGTGCTGCATGTTTTTTTAGGAACTACATTGAACTGAGTTTTGATAACTACTAACTATTTTTACTTTCCTTTTGATTTTTGAAATCACATTAATCTTTCTTAAGCTTTATTTAGCTACAAGTTATGGTGTTTTTTTTGCCCCCTTACATTTTTAATGCTGTCACTTTATCACATTCCTCTAATCTACCTTCCCTGCCATGTCTACTTTGCACCTGTTTAACCTATTTGATAAATTTTCATGGCGTTCTCTTTTTCCCCCTCACTTCTATAATTGTGCCCCTTTATCATACAATTCCCTCCAACTTGCCCTCTTTGCTAGGCCCGCTTTGCACTTATTGGGTCTCTCTGCCTCACGTTATGACGTTTTCTTTTTTGTCCACCCAATTTTGTAATGTTGCCACTTTATCATACAATTAGATCCAAATTTCCTTCCTTGCTAGGCCAACTTTGCACTTGTATGTACTTTTGGCCAATTGTTCATGATTTGTGCATTGTGTTATTACTACAATTCGGCCTTTGATTGAGTCAGTCTTCGATTAACTTGATTAGAATATTAACTGATCATAAATATATATTGGACTAATTTTGAATGACTTTTGCTTTCAACTTGGCATCTAGTTCTAATTGTTATATCATAATCAAATTAGGTTTGGTAGGATGTACCGAGATATATTTGATATAATATTGTAGAAATTTAGGAGGAAAAAAACTTATTTATTTCTCATTAAGCAAATAACTAATATATATATGACTCAGACTAACCTCTTATAATTAGAGGGAAATTCAAATCATCTTGATAAAAATGAAAGAAATAAAATACAATAGTGGAGAATTAAGGGATAATAATCCCCTCATATGTAACAACAGACCCATGATTACCTAAAATAAAATACTCAAATTGCAGAGGTGGAAGATATCAAGCTCAAGAAAGAGATGACGCCGCTGGAGGATATCGGGCCGAGGAAGAAGACAGCCATGAGTACTCGGCCTCCCAGTGGGAGATTTGTTATTTGTGGAGACCGGTTAAAAAAAAAACCTATTCCCGCTCCGCCTGCTCCCGCCTTTTTGCGAAGCGAAGCTTCGCTTCGCCTCGTCACCCGAATTCGCGATAAGAGGACCCCGCCCTCTCCCTGTTTGCGATATTGCAATCTCCCGCCTCCCGTTTTTCGCGAGCCGCTCAAAATCGCGAAGGCTTTTTTGGGTTCGACCGACTCTACCTCCTCGATGCTACCTCCTCCACTCAAATTCATGAAAGGCTCTCGACTTGCTGTTGCTCTCCTTTCGTGAGGTGTTTCTGCTGTGCCAAAGACAACAGATGGTTCGTGCAGTGTCTTGCTGTGTGGAAGGAGGAAGAAGAGAAAGAAAGTTGAGATAAGTGTTTTTTGTACGTCGAAGCATTGTTGTGTAAAATCCTCAAGAAATAAAATCCTCTGCAATTTTATGGACGTAGATAACTTGCCAAACCACGTAAATCTGTGTTTTCCATTGTGTTTTATGGTGTGAATTTTCTCTTTCTATTTTTTCACTTCGTCGTCGATCGTTCTATATATTGCCGTCGATGTATTATATATAACACAACACCCAGCATCCTAGGTTCATATTTAGAACTCAAGGGGAAGAAGTGGTTTTCATGTCGTATTTGTTCGTCTTGATAATACGTCAACAAGAGCTTTGACGGGGATTTCCAGCCACCGCCGACACAAAAATTCCCCTTAAGAGGGAAACTTTTTGTCGCGACACAAGAATTCCACGAGAGAGAAATTTTCTGTTGTCGACGCAGGATAGTCTCGTGAATTTCAGATTTCGACTGGAAAGAGAAAGCATAACCTTAGATCTGACATTTCTGCTAGATAGTGAAAATTCGAATAAAAGCAAAAAACCTGTTGCAGATTTTAGGCAGAGGGCCTGTAGGGAGTGACAACAGTACAGAGAGGTTACCGCGGAGGATAAAACTTCTTACAAAGAGGGTCATCGGTTACTACGAAGGCTTCTATGAACAGAGAGGAATGAGTGGAAACTCCTTATGAAGGCTCTGCTATCCCGTCTGCGGGGAGTTGAGGTCGCGTCTTCGTGCAAAAGAAACAACGAGCTCGGATGAAGCGTGTGTGAACAAATCGAAGTGTCTATGAACGCAACAAATGAGGAATGTCTTTGTATGATGCAGACGAGACTCAAGCAGCGTCATCGAGAGGAATAGGGTTGCCGGCGCAAACTAAAATGAATTAGTTCTCTAATACCATGTAGAGATTTAGGAGAAAAAAAATCAGTGATTTCGAATTAAGCAAATACAAATACTAAAATAAAACATATAATGAATCGGTGTGGTGAGCATGCTTAGTATAAACCAAACTATCTGTGAAAAAAAATAAAATGAAACTACCACCCAATATAATGCAAAATGTTTGCTAAAACAGACTTATAAAGATATGCAAGTAAACGATAAAACTAGTTATCCATCTAAAAATATCCAATATTCTTGGATAAATAGAAAACTACTAGAAATTCAAGTCCATATGAATTCGGTGATGGATCTCACACAACGAAATTGAAAGACATATTGAAGTTGTTAAAGAAACAAAAAAGAACACATGAGAATTCCTTCATAAACTAGAGATTCCAAATGTGTAAAAGATCTAATTCAATACAATAATGTAGCAACCATCATCATTAGCCTTATCAAAATTATAATGGGTCTATGTTATGAATTTTCATTTTTTCATTCATTCTTGATGAGTGTTGCATGATATATTAATATGTTATCCATCTAATTTTTTTTAACTTCTTCTATCTATGTTGCTCAAGTCTAATCCTTTTGTCTCCCAGACATTAATTTTATATATTTTTTAGTGTTTAGACCTTTCATTGTTTATACCAAAATCACAAAATCCATTGCTAACTACATATCCTTTATAGATGTTATTCTCACTCTCTTTATCATAAGCTTTTCTTAGTTGTTCTTTGTAGTTTTCCTATATAACCATGTTAATATTTCTATTCATCCAACCTTTATTTGACTACTGGTAACTTCTTTATGAACAAATTCTTAAATTCATACATCACATCTTTAAGTCTCCGCAATTTGAGGTCTCAGCATTATCAATTCTCGTTCTTAATTTATACTTTTTTGTGATGTGAGGCGTTATTCCTATTCAATCCAAATATTTTGTTTAAATTTTATCGAACTTCATAGTACCCCATTTGCTACCTCATCTTTCTCTGATATTTTTTATCTACTCTAATTATCACATCTTTTACTATACATTCTACATGTGCAAACTACTAAATTTTATTTTCCATTTTCTTATTTTTAGTATTATATCCTATTTGTATAATCTCAATGATTTATAATTTTTAATCTATCATTTCTAATTTGCCTCACATTTATCATAACATTCTGATTCTATAATAGCCAGCTTATGTATTAAGGAGTTATTTAATTTTAAACTCTAAAATCATACTAAAAAGGCCTATTACATTTTTTTGTAATATTTAGTTTTTAAGTCTCCATGATTTGCTTTTATTTGCATGGTAGTTCTAAGGAAATTTTCCATTTTAGCCATCCAATAGGAACTTTTCTAATTTGTTAAACCTTTTGTATGGTAGTTCTAAAGAAATTGTGGAGGTAATTAGTATGGTGGAGCTAATGGTAGGATAGGTGGTTGATGTTGGGCTTTATGGTTTTACAAAATGGATTCTTTATTGGCGGGATTGGCTGTTTTAACTTTAAGTGGTGATGGATGTTGTAATGTTGGTGTTGATGGTGTAAATGTTGTGGTGTTGGTGACAATAAAATTTTGGTTTGTTAGTATCGTTATAGTAATGGTGTTGGTGGTGGCTGTATTTGTTCAAGTAGTGGTGTATAATGTTAAGGTCTGGCTAGTGAATGATAAAAACAAGAGAACGATTTTGTACTTTTAAAAGGATTGTTCGATTCACCCTGATATCAAATTGATATAGATTAGGTAGAAATATTAAAGATTTTTTATAGATTTATCTTAAGAGGGAAATATTGAGGGAGGGAGGGAGCAAATTAGTGAGAGAAATATGAGAGTGAAAAGGTGGCAAATGGAGAGTTAAGAGGGAATGAAACAGGTACATAAATGTACCCTAGTTAAGATAATTTTTTAAATAAATTAACGAAGATCAAAATTTAAGCTTCTTATAATCATTGCACTACACTATTTGTTGTATGTTGCAACAAATTTTTAATTTGGCGAACCCTTTAAATTTTATCACAATATATCTTTTGTGATGATATTTTCATCACAACCTTATTTTATAAAACTTCATCGGAAATTCAATTTGCAACAGATGCTTTATTTCTCATAAAGATTGTGTCATGCAATCCACTGCAAATCTATTGCAACCCATTGCAACCAACTTTTGGCAGATTGCATTAGAAAAAATTGCTATAGAACTCTAATTAAACAAAAAACTAAATATAAATAGTTAGCAGTGGTTTAGCATTGACATAATTATTGACATAATTGATAGTGGTCGGTTTTGTATCTAAAACACCAACATGGTACATTTGCCAAATTTGGTTGCAAATTTATCATAAATTCTCACAAAATTGTTGCAAATTTGCAATTTCAATGAATACAACGACTATAAAAAGTCTTTATCCCACTAAGTAGGGTCGGCTACATGAATCTTTTTCTCCATTGTGTCCTATTAAGTGTCATATTTTCATTTAACTCTAATAGATTAAGATAACTTTTTATACAATATGCCCGTCTTTTTAGGTCTATGTCTGTCTTTATTAAAAAGTCGAATGTAAAACATCTACTCTCCTAACAAGATCATTACATTTAATGTGACTAAACCATCTAAGACGACTCTCTCTAACCTTGTCTGCCACTGGAGCTATACCTACCCTTTCACGGATAGATTCATGTCACATTTTGTCTCCAAGTGTCAAGCCACTCATCCACCTAAAGCATTCTCTTCTCAGCAACACAATTTTTCATGTGCTTTTCTTTTAAAGGCCAAGTATCTGTGTCTGTCGGCGTTGTTTTGTGCGTGAAGTGCCCGTAAGAAGCTGTCGGTCGCCGGAATCGGAATCCCGTCGCCCGTTTCGGAAGGATCCTTCAACGAAAAGAAAGGAAGTCAACCGACTCCATATTTTTCATAGTTTGAATGAAAGAGTGCTTACCCCTCAAGTCATGCACTTATCCCGAAAGACAAACACAAGACTTAAGCGTGAGACTCGATCAAATAAACTAAGAAATATATGACGTCCGTTTGATCGCGAAACCAATTTATTCGTCGATAAATTCACTATTTAATATGAAGAATTAAATAGGGTTTATTTTAATTGGGTTCGGAAAATGCTTCTATAAGAATGCACTTATAGTTAATTACATCTTAAATGACCGAAATCATCTAAGAATACTCTTGATAAAAATCGTGAAATATTATCTTCGAGGAGGTCGAAAAGGATAGGACTTTTCAACGAAATAAGATGTGGAGGTGTGCAAGGACTTGGCTCAAATTTGGAATGCTGAATCCGAAGGGAGAGGAACCAGGGGATGTCGGAGGTTCGAAAGCGAGCCTCAATAACTTCCCGAGCTATCCTATGGTTTTGCCGACGACGACAAGCTCCACTCGTTGAAGACGACCGTGTCGCCCACTATACTAGCTCCGAGCTCCTCATTGCGAAGAGAGCTGAGTTTTCTAAGCGTGGCGGTCGAAATGTTCAATCGAGTCGCCCTACTGGTCGAAGTTCTTCTAAACATCCTATCGCAAATATGTTTAAGTGTTGTACGGTTTATAACGAGTGATATGTATATAATGACAGAGAGTAATAAAGAAGCATGCAACAAGTATATAATGTAACGTCGTTCAAACGGGATAACGTACGCAGTAGAAGAGTATGAAAAGTGACAATAAACAAGATATAGCATGCGATGGAGTATGAAAAAGCGTAACACGCCGCAAATGTAAACAAACCCGTATACTCTAGGAGGCTCGTTATTTTCTTTTGTATAGCCGCGAAGTGTGCCACATGAAAGCCAAGCGAGCAAAAGAAAACGTCGTCGAAAGCTTCGAGAAAACAAAGTGACCGACTCGCAACGGAAAAGCTCGAGAGAAAAAAAAGTCGCTAAAAACTCCGAGAAATCCTAAAAAGGACCACGAGTGCTTCTATCAAAAATCAAATGAAAACCCGAAGAAAACCGCGAAGCACTCGGCCCGGACCAGCTCGTAACCGTGTAAGCTGCTCGAAGGGTCGTCGAAGGCTACCTCGGTCACACGAGTGTATAAAGCCCGCTACTCAACGAAGGGTGTCCAACTAGAACTCGACTCGGGAGAGTGTTCCCCTACCCAAGACCGATAATCAACGAGTGGACAATCAAATTTTATAACATAGTTTTGAAATTTATATTTTAGCATGCATACTGATTTCGTATACGCAAAAGAGAGTTTTATCAATTTTTAATCGTGGTGGAAATATATTTTTTTATTATGGAATGTAGTATCATATTTTTATCGCTTTTTTGAAAAGTATAATCGTCCACGAGTCGATCATTTCGTAGGTAAAAGATCGCTAACAATCCTAAGAAGGTGACGGTGCCCCGCTCGCTTCAGAGCGGCGAACGATACCGTCATCCTACGGCTCATCGCGCCCTGAGCGAGTCCCGATGTCGTAGGATGGGATATCATTCTACTCTATCACCGGCGTGCCTTTTGCATCATCGCCGTCATCGCCCCAAAACAAACAACAAAACCAAAACCAACTCCGAGTGAAGAGGGGAAAACGTGTCAAGCAACGAAAAAGGGGGAAAGGAAAATTAACCCACCCCCGAACTTGGAGGGGTAGGACGACAGGTGAGTTAATTTAAAATTCCCCTAACACATGTAATAACAAGGCGTTTAAAAACGAAATCCGAGTTCCCAGAATCAACCCCGAGGGTGTCATTTTCTCGCTCAAGCACAATTCTATCAAAAGGAAATTTAAAATCGAAATCGTGGAAAGAAAACGATCAAAGCTTTTTTTTTTTTTTTTTTTAAAATCAAATAAAAAAAAGGAAAATGACTCGAGGCAAACCCCGGTTGCGAACATTTCCAAACCCATAAGAAAGTGAATGGACAAGCTTCCCAAGAACATCAATTTAACTCCAATTCATCAAATGAGGCACCTAAGAAGTGGCCCAAGCACAATGCTCAATATCTCCCTCTCAAACAAGCAAGGAGCAACTATAGGTTCATCTTTATCAATTCCCAATTCAGCCATAGCGATAAACAAGGCCGCCAACACATTAATTACTAAGCATAAGGCTCTCGGCCGTGGCCAAAACAAAAGGGTAGTAAAGCCTCCAACTCCAAAATTCACAACTCAACGAACAAAAGGCCACCACCATAAGTAATCCCCGCATAAGGCTCTCGCCAAGCCCCCTAAATCAAACCCGAGCCAACAACAGCCAAAGAAGGCAGCTCAATCTCAAACCGTAACAGCTCTCAAAGAAAGTCAAACCCGAGCCAAGACAAGGCCAAGAGAACCAACCTCAACCTCAAGCCACAACAACCAAGTCCTAAATTAACTCAAGACCGGGCCAATCAGCAGGCCAACCCGAGCCAACACAACAGGTCCCAAAGAAACAAAACCAGAAAAGACAGCCCAACATATAATCAAAAAAAAATAATTCCATCACAAAGCTAAAGGGAAACTGCCATATTAAGCATTCAGCTAAACCAACAACATCAGCCCAAAATTCAGGATACCACACACCCTGCTCAAAGCTGAAACTGAAAGAGGGCTAAAAGAGCCAACCCGAGCCCATATAAGGCTGAACCCGAGCCAACCTCAATTCGAAAACAAGGATACAATAATGCCAACCGGAAACCGAGCCACATAAGGCCAAAATCCGGCTAGAATCAAGCTTAAAACAAAGAGTATAGCAAAACCTCAACCAAGCCCAATATAAGAGTAAATCCAGAATACCAAAGTAGGCTCTCAAATCAGAAATAAATCAAGCCAACCAATCTCCCAAACAGTAGCCAAAACAAGCCTCTTAAAGCATCGAAATAAGAGTAGCAAGTATCCGTATGTTAGAATAGCCTTTCAAGTAAGAGTTAAGCCAAGCCAACCGAGCTTCAAGATGAGCTATAATAAAGTTAAAACCACACCTATCATGAAGCTAAAACGAACGTTTCCATATACTTAACGTATTAAAATGCGAGCCTCAATACATTTATCATGAAAGCGAACATAGGGCTCCTTCAAGTTGAATCAAAACTTCACTTTAACATGCTTTTTTTGTAAAGGAAAGCTACAAGGAGCAAGAAATGAACTCCGCATGTATATAGAATTAAATAAATACTTCCATGCCTCGTGTCAAGCTAAAGTACACAGGGAGCCTTATAACATTCATCTCAGCATGCAATTAACACATTCCAGGAGATATAAGCCTTCAGCCGAAACCATAAACAAGAAAGAACCGCGCCAATCAACAAGGCTACTGTAGCCCTGGGCCAAATCGAAGAGGAGAAAGGGGAGTCGAGAAGAGTTACCGCAGTGCGTAAAACACACAGGAGCAAACCGCAACGCAAGACAACAAAGACCTCCCCTCCTCTTCACAGAAATTTCGGGCCAAACACAATCCCACCCCAAATGGGGTTTAAATAGGCAGAGAAGGGGAAGCAGAAGTCAAGAGATCAACCTATAGGATCGAACGCAAGTGGGAGAGGCGCAGAGACTGGCGACAAATTGCCGCAAGGGGGAGCAGGTTGCTCGCACAGGGATAAGGATAGGATCGCGAGCGGCTCGAGGAGCAAACGGCCGCCAAGGGAGCACGCTCGAGCGCGGGAGGGACGAAGCTTCCATGGAGCTCGCGCGGGAGAGACGAAGCCAACCGGTCGAGCGTGAGGAGAGTTAGGGCAGATTTAGTTTAATTAGGTTTTTTTTTATTTTTTATTTTTTTATTTATTATTTTAAAAGAAGTTTTAAAAAAAATATATTTTTTTATTTAAAAAAAAAAACTTAAACTACGAGTTTTGCCCCCGACGAGCTATCGTCGCAAGCTTAACGTCGATTTTAAGTGAAATCGACATTCCGGACGCATCGGCGCAGTCCGTTTCGTCGTCCGAGGTCGTCTGGGCAACCTCGTCGACGAGCGCGTCAAAATTTTGACGCGAGCGCGATCGAAAGCGAGGTCAACAGTGTCATAAAGCATTTAAATCTCACCACCATCTTATAAAATTTTCCTTTTAAATTTAAGCGGTACTTTTCTATGACACAATAGGCGTGAAGCATTTCTCCATTTCAACCAATCAACTTGAATTCTACTAATAACATCTCCTTCTATTTTACCATCACTTAAAAAAAAGACCCAAGATATCTAAAACATTTACACATTTTAATGATTTAATCATAGTTCTATCACAGAGTGTTTATAAAACTAATTATTTTTGTCGCAACTTTGTTGCAACTTTGTTTCAAACTATCTTTCATCCAACGAGGTTACATTATCTTATCAAATTTCTTATATTTACAAGCACAACAACATTTAACAATATCGTCAACAAGCAAAAGATGCCGTAACCATAACATTCAAAAAGCAATAAACACATTCAATGATCTTAACATGTTCATCATAACAAATCAACACCCTAACAATCTTAAAACAAACAACAAATCAAAGTAAATGTATAAATTTGGATGAATATAAAACACATTACAAATCAAGTGTGGCTATTAAAAAATTCAAGTGTTTAGAAATAAGAAATGGTGCTTAGAACTAAAAACTAGTAATTTCATGGGACCATATCATCCCCATCCTCTTCCATGACATCAACTAATCTTTTTCCATGCATTTTAATAGGGACTTGTTGATTTATTTATGTCATATCTTGAAGCATAATTTCATCCTTCTACTTCACTTGAATCATTTGATACTATTGATAACAATGCAAGGTATTGAATCCCATTATTATGATGTACTAGGACGTTGTAGGAAGTGATCATGTGGAGCTTGAAGGGGCATCAATAGGTGTGTATTCATACAATGGCCTTGTCCTTGAGTTTTCTTTAACCTTGTACTTGGGGCATTAACATCACATTGATATGTATGCAACCCCTTATACTTCTCAATTAATGTGGCAATTTCATGCTTCTATAGTCTATGTTGTCATAAAATTTATATTGAGTAATATTATTATATATCCTAATCTAATTCATGTTTTAGGTTTACATGCTAAAGTCATATAATTTTTGAATCCAGATTTATCCGTGAAGCTCACCTAAATAGTAGTGTAAATAAGGAGAGAGAGGCAGGGGGCGTAGAGAGAGAGAGAGAGAGGCAGGGGGGAGAGAGAGAGAGGCAGGGGGAGAGAGAGAGTGAATAATGAATAATAAAAGTTCGTTTACTATTTATAAAACATTTCCTCTATTTATAGAGGAGATGATATAATATTAATATTATATTTTTTGTCTTTGTTTGAAAGAGGTTCGTATTAGGGTAGTTCTGATATTTTACATGTCTGGGCTTATCTACTTTCTGGCTCGACCGACTAAGCTTAGTCGGCTTTGGGTTGATGGGATCAGCTCGATCGGCATGGGTTGGTCGGCCAATCTAGCCTGATTGTCAATCCTTGATCACTAGTGAGGATTCTTTGGGGCGTCCATGGGATGATTGGAGATACCGTGGAACTGGATCTTTCTTTGGATCGACTCTGCTGGAGGGTAGGTGTCGGCCGCATTTTTAGCTTTTCTTTGAAAGATTTAAAATTTTGTGATTTAGTTTAATATAAAAGATATATAATTTTGGAAAGTAGTTTTGAAAGTAGTGTATTTTAATTTTTTTAAAAAAATGAGACCGCCTGGATCTCATTTGTCCAATAATTTGCATAATCGTGTCTGATGTCACAAATAATACACCTTCTCGAAAGAGTAATGTATCTTGCGACGGTAGACCCAATCATACGAACTAAAGCGACTAGTGACATCCGTTCGATCTCGCGAACCTTTACGTGCGACCGACAAGCTCTCCTACCTAATGTAAAGCACTATGCAGGTTTATTTTACCCTGGTTCCAAGTTCCCCATGTAGTGCAAGCCCTCATAGCTAATTACATCTCAAATGACCTAGCGTCATTCGAGAAAACTCTCGATAACGATCGGTGGTTCCGCCTTCAAGAATTCAAGGGTTTAGGTTTTCACTGTAGGACGTGAAAAGCAAGTGAGAGCGGCTCAAATGGGAACAATTATTTCCGTGAGTCCAAAGGAAAGAAACGTAGTGGATGTCACGTATCCGAGGCGAGCCCCGACGACTTCCCAACTATCCTATGGTGTGGCTGCATTTTGGAGAGGATGTCATTTAGTGTTTAATCCTGTCAATTTTATTATTTGGGACTTACACTTACATAATACCCAATTATGCAAATAGCCCACAGAGATAAGAGGGTTTACGTCGTACCGTACGACAACCTCGGAACCTAAAGCGAGTTAGGACTTACGCTGCGCAGCAACACTGGCCGCACGTAGCTCTAAAGAAGGAGAGCGAGGTTTTATGTCAGGCTTCGGCGAGCTTACCTCAAGTTCTATACGTTGTTATTTAAACTATGAAGGGCTTTTCGTCGCTGAAGATCCTCTTCGCTTCTCGATCCAAGCTCCTCGCCGTGCCGCCCACTCGAGTCGATCCAAGCTTCACTGCAAGTAGCAATCTAATGTTCTAAGGTTCAAACAGCTTTGCCAAATGTGTTCCAATGTTTCGGTGCTTGTTGTTTTTCGCTTGCATGCAGAAGAAAGTAAATCGTCGGCAAATAAAATGTTGGAAAGAAAGTCACAAGAAAGTGGAGTGCAATAAAAGTAGATCGCAATAAAGCAATTATGTAGAAATAAACCGTAAAACGTACTCCGGCATCTGCTACCGTTGTATGATTTGTATCGTAGACGTGGATCATTCATTATGAAATCTAAATGATCTTACGAGCAAATTAAGTAAAAGAGAAAACCCAAAGACAAGAGAAAGAAAACGACTCGTAGAAATCACAAGCAAAACTTATAATCACGTATGGAAAACCTGGAACCAGGTGCGAGACGTTAGTAAAGGCGGGGCTCAAAGCCTGATCATGTGCTTATCCGACCTCGGATAAGAGTTACCGACCCGACGATCTAAGGAGGGTAGTCCTTAACCCAATCCAAGTCGACTAACCGTGACCTTTATATATTTTATAAGCAAGAATTCTTTAATTTTCATGCAAAAGTTGTTGTTTAAGTTTCTATACGTAGTTCTTTTTAACACGCAAAGAGATTTTTTTTTTATTTTGTAAAATAATAGAGTCCATAGGCTAGTCACTCTAATCGTGCTAGGACTACTAACGACCTAAGATCACTCTGGGAAACAATCTAACCAAGAGTCGGCGAATAGTATCATCGGTCCTTTCCTCTCCCCTATGGAGGGTCCTCGAGGTAGGAGATACTATTCTAATTATCCCTCGTATCCCTCGTTTCCCTCGTGTAACACACATAAGCATTATTATCATCGCCCTCGCTACCTAGACCTCAGACTCGCACCAATCCGATGATCTATATGTGGCAAAACAAATGTCCCCACTGCTGTGAGGATCTGAGTGTAATGTTCAAGCTCAAATCCCGGTGCATTGGGTTTCAATATCGTTGCAGTCATTTCTGCGAATTCCACAATCGATTTGACTAGGAAGCGGTGAATCAAGCCTCGACGCATTCTCCGGTCTAGTGTCTCGATCGCCCGCGAACTAAGTGTCGTGTGCCTAGTTTCATCGTGCATTCGGGCGTTGTGCGATGTGCTCTCACCTGTGGTGTGGCTCCTAAGCGTTAGGAAGCTTTACGCCGTGTGTTAGGTAAAGGAGGGCGAACCCTCACTTGTGTGTAGGAAGTCCATCGCCGTGAATTAGGTGTGTGCGCTCTCACCTGCGTGTGCAGAAGTCTATGCCGTGAATTAGTGGATGGCCTCACTTAAGCGTGTGCTCCCAAGATCTAGGAAGCTTACAGTGAAGAACTAAGAGGATGGGTTCTCACCTAGAGTGTGCACCTGTGTCTAGGAAACCTATGTTGTGACTTGTGCTTGGAGTGATTTAAGGTGTTCTACACTCGCTTAAGTGTTTTCTAACTAAACCTCAAATATCCCTTAAGTGTTTCCCAATTAAATCGGAAATTCCCCGTTTTTTGACTTAATCGTTTTAAACAACAATGAAATAAGAAAAAAAAAAAAACGAAAAAAAAAAAAAAAACAGAGAAGGCCGGCTCACTTCCAAAACTAGCAAAAATCAAAAGGAAAGAAAATGCAAGTGAACCGTGCCTAAATCACAATTTTAAAGCTTCCAACGACTCGGGGCAGCAACTAGCAAGCCTATGCGGTGACTCTATGACCTCCTACGACTCGGGGCAGTGATTAGACACTCCAAACAGCAGTCCTAAGGCTCCTACGACATTTAATTAGCTTCAAACAGCATTCTGCGGCAATTCTAAACCTCACACAGCTCGTAAGCAGCTCCAAACAACAATTATAAAGTTCAAACAGCACTTATAAGACTCCAAACAACAATTATAAGCTCCAAACAGCAGCTATGAAGTTCACCCAACTCCAAACAAGCAATTTCGATTCTCCCCACAAGCATTCTACAGCCCTGAACTATTCCAAACAGCAATTTATTGGTGTTAGACAGCACTTTCTAGGCTCCTAAAGCAGCTAACAGCACTTTCTAAGGGCTAGACAAGCACTTAACAGCTATTCCAAACATCAAACAGCAGCTTTTATACATTTCAAACAGCAAACAGCAACTTTCTAAGCCTCCTGCAGCAGCTAACAGCACTCCAAACAGCACTTGCAGCTTTCTACAGCATTAGGCATCACTCAAGTACACCAAACATCACTTATACTCTTCCAAACAGCAATTATAAACAAGGGATAGCAATCCTATGACACCTAGACGCTCCAAACAGCAGCTCTAAGCGTTGGACATCACTTAAAACAGTGAATGAAATGGTGCCCAAAAGTGTAGCCCTCAAGACACTAAAACAGGCCCAAGAGTGCGGCCCACAACAATACTTTCAAACAACTCCAATCAATGGACAATCAACCAAGAAATCAGCCCCAAAATCTCTTCTAAAACAGCGAATACAAAGATCCCAAATCAGCCCAAAATCGTGCCCAAGTTGTTCCAAAAAAAAAATCAGCTCCAAAATGATACTTAAAACAATCATAAATTAGTCCTAAAATTACATAAAAAAAGTCACAAATTAGTCCCAAAATCGTCCCAAATCATCACTTAAATAGCTCAAAATCGATACCAGTAATGACTCCAAAATAGTTGGAATATTGGGTGGTATAAATGCAAAATCAAATTTTAGGTGTTAGGCATGTAAATGCTTAGGAATAGTTTGGCATGAATTGTAACATCTTGTGACAACATATGATTAGAGCGGCATGCATGCAGATTTCTCAAAGTTTTAAGAAGAAATCATCAAAATAAATTATGATTCATAATTAAGTATCTGCTGCAAAAATCAATTTAGACTCATGCACCTTAATTCATCAAAGTAATAGGATGTTTACAAAAATAAAGAGAGCGGAGAGAAACCCATAGAAAATAGGTTGGAGAAATACGACCTTAATTGCAGGAAGCCCAGAAAACACTACACAACAAGGCGGCGATTGCAGCAGGGAGAGGGGACGATCCGGCGCAGCTTCGTGTCGAGGCAAGCGGAGTCCGGCGAGGGTGACGAGCGAAGGAGAGTCGGGTAGGGCTTTCGAGTCGCTGAGGCGTCGAGCAGGAGCGTCGAATGGGGCGCGAGTGCTGCAGGGGAAGACGAGTCGAACGACTGTTCGGTCGAGCGAGGCTGGGGCGAGCGAATCCGTGCGGGGAGAAGGCAAGCGAGCCGACGGGGGTATTCGGGATGCAGGGAGCGGCGAGCGGCGTCGAGTGCGAGGCAGGATCGGGAGTAAGATGGCGAGGGCAGGTGAACGGGCTCTGCTCGGCGCGTGGAGGCGAGGCGAGCGGGAGCGATCGAGAGAGGGAGGCGAGTCGAATGAGAAGAGGCGGGGTCGAGCAGGCGTCGAGCGGCTTCGGGCACAGGAAAGGCGAGCGAAGCTTCAGTGTCGAGTGGAGACGCGAGGAAGGGAGCCGAGCGGCTTCGGGCGAGCGTAAGAGAGTTTTCTGTGCGGGAGGTGACGAGCAGGAGGGTTCTGTGCGGCAAGGAGGCGAGCAAGGTGAGCGGCGAGCTCGAGCGGCTCGTCTGTCGTTCGCGTCGCTGAGCGGGATCGAGGGCTAGCAGGCGAGCGGGCTTCTGTGTCGAGCGTGAGGGAGACGGGGCGATCGATGAGAGAGCCGACGGGTGAGAGGAACGGAGAGGAAGATGAAGGCTCTCTCTCGATGTGTCCGGTCGAGCGGGATTTTTATCTCGCGCCTCTCGAATAGCCGTTGCACATGCCTCGAGCGGGGAAATAATTAGCCGCCTCGTGTGGATGGATCTTAATTGGAAAATAAAATCCTCTAATTAAACCTAATTAAAATGACATTAAAGAGATTGATTTGAATTTTAAAATTTTGAAATTTGAAATAGCCCTGGCTCGTGTTCAGCCTGTGTCGGGCTCAAAATGAACCCGGGCTGAGCCCAACCCGTGCCCCGCTAATTTAAAAAAAAAAAATGAGCATTAATTTTCTTGTCGTTCGCGCGCGCGTGGAACCATAGCAATATGGGTACGCTTCCTAGCTAAATTCGACGTCCCGGACGCATCCGTGTGGTCCGTTTCGTCATCCGAGGTCGTCCGGACAAGTTCGCCGACGGTCGGGCCAAAAAGGTGTCAAATTGTGGTGTGTCGAGTGCTCGAGCATTAAGGGCTTGCACGGCGCCGTCTCGCTCTAGTGAGAACTCATTTTCGAGCCCTCTCACACGTTAGTCCTCAGCCTTCGCAACAAAGAGTCGAGTGCTCGGACTACTCATGCGAGGGCCTTACAAAAATCGGGTCTGAAGTGGTTCGAGTCTCATGGGAGGTGGGCTCCATGACTAGTCCGCTAGGATGGTCAGTAAGAAATTCCTAAAGCTAGATCCTAGGGTCTAGGAGGAATAGCCTAATACCTCACTAAAAATGAGGTCAACAGTAGGCTATCGTATTGGTTAAGCTTTCTTGTAGTGACCGGATCAAATGATCTTTTGTCTTGTTTCTGACCGAATGACCTATTTTTTGATTATCCAGCCATCTTTTTGTCCACCTCGTGGTCTGGTCGGTTTTGGTCTTGTTGGCTTGGTTGGTATGGCTTTGCTCGTTTGGTCAAGTGGCCTTACGATCTCCTGGCAGCGAGCTATCCTTCGTTGTATTCTTCGCTTCTTGATCATTGGATCTCTTTAAGAGCAGTGCTGACATGTTTTTGATGTACAATAATAATACTCTATGTTATTGAGTACTGATGCAATCATTTGTCCCCTCATCATGTTGGTTTTTATTAATTGTGCTCTATTCATTTTCTCTTGTCCTTGCTAGGGACAAACTTCAATTTATTTGTTTTTGTAGTGCTTCTTGTTGAGGCACAGATTTTGGCTTCTGAATTGCACTCTTTGTTACGACTAAATTGGTAGAATGTAATTTATAAAAACTTAAATTTATTGGAGCTGATACTCTTATATTCACTAGCTATTGGTTATGTTGAGTGATGAATGGTATAAATCTATTTATGTGCTTCGCCAGGCCTTTATCCTTCTTAGTTCTTATGACCACATGTGATTGATGCTTCCAAATATTTGTTTTCAATTAGTCAATTGTATTAGCTCAAACAATGCTGGTCATCCATTTATGGTGACACTCGAGCTAAGCAGTAAAATTGTCCTTGTTGCTTTTGTGATGCAACATAGTTTGCAACTAAACTCAAAATTTGTGCGTTGTGACACTGCAACATTGCCTCTCACGTGTGACAAAGGACATGCGTTCCTCTAGGCAGATGCATGAATATTGTGATTACAACTAAAATATTTAATTTGAAAAATGGCAAGTACTAATATAATAACTTATAGTGAGTACTCACTATGTATTACTATATCCTCTCTTTTCATTGAATGGTATGCCCCGTTTATGAAATGAAATGTATTAGATCAAGCTTGTTAAGAGGTCTGTGAGTAAATTTCTTGCACACACATCTTTTTTGTTCCAGAATTTTTTTTCCTTCTAGTTGGGTTTTATATTATTTGGTCTTTCTGAGAATTATAGAACAGGTTCAGGTAAAAGTAAGTTTTATAGCAGATTTGGATATGTTGAGACAGCATTTCACAGAATAATGGGCAAACTGAATACTGATGTGGTTAGCGTGCTTCTTTGGACAAGCACTCAAGTTTGAAAGAAAATGCCTAGAAGGATAGAATGTACTCCCTTCCCTCATCACACGCGCACACAAAATTCCTATAATGGATTAACGGAAGAAAAAAGGTTGGAGTAGTCATCTTCCATTGTGTTGGTGTTTTTTTCGGATGATAACCACTAGCGAAACAAGAATTAATTGAATTTATCATTGGTCGGGTTGGAGAGTAAAGAGAACGAGACTGTCCTTAAGGAGATAGAATAAGGAATGCCTCATTTGGTGGGGGGCAAGGGATGGAGATGATCCTATGAGGGGAGGCCATGAGAAAACTCAAATCTCAATCTATTTTATAGAAAGGGGTTTATTAAACGGTACAACCTACTCTAGATTAAATAGAAAATAACTATCAGTCCTAAATGTCAATACTTGGCTAAAAGTAAACATCAAATAAGACTAAATAATCATAACATCTTGCACTACATCAATTCTGCAAGGCAACAAAGAATTGTACCCTGAAGGGTTGAAACATTGTCAGATGAAAAACCGAGGGTCTTTTATTATGCTGTAGATCAGATGACATCTAACCTTAAGAGGAGAGAAGAAAAATCTATTTTTTAGAAGAGGCGATGAATATGAAATCCATCTCTTGTAGGAAGAGATGAAGGGTAACAAAATTGCTATTAACAACATTAATAGTAGAGGATGCTTACCATAGATCATAAAGAGCATTTCCATTGCTCTTGAAAAACAATATTTAGAAGCTTTGAGGTCTTCACGCACTTGGTTGAGTCTCTCAAGTAGAATTTTTTTCTTAAAATCTTTTAGTTGAATTTTGTTTTGGATGGGATATTTGGATTTGGGTTGGTAAGTGTGCCAGATGAACCATTTGCAGGCTAATTAGCGAGGACATGTTGGAGAAAGGTATTGTTCTTGCAGTTTTGGAGATTTATAGACACAATTGTGAACGTTTGAGCGGACATGATTTGTGCACTTGGGTTGTTACATGGTGAAGCTACAGAGCAACGTGTTAAAGAGTTTTCCTGCATGATGAGAAACATATAAGAGATGATGCCGGCACATTGAAATTCACAGTTGTTGTGATAGAAATTGTGGAAGGAGTAATTCGAGAGGTGGAGCTCAATGCACCTGGAGTTAGCGAGGTGGGTGCTGATAGGGGCAAGAGTGTGGTAAACACCAGTAGAAAAATACTAGTGCAGTAAATAAATTGTTCACTTTAGTGGTGGAATGGTGGGCGTTAGTGGGTGTGCAAATCCAAGGTTGTCATGGATACAAGGCCTATGATAGAGTAAAGAAAGTTGAGCGGAATTCAGATTGAGAAGCAGAGCGAACTTGTGGTTTAGAAAAAAACGTGATCTAAGTTTGGTAAGGCTTTGACACCAAAATTGATTACTGGCATGTAGTTAGAGTTAGATGAGTGGACACTTTAGAGGATGGGAGGCAATGGGTGGAGGTGAAGAAACAAAGAGAAAATGGGAGGCAATGGGTGGAGGTGAAGAAACAAAGAGAAACTATCTTATTTCTTCGTGAACTTCAATAGACACTAGGCCTATTGATACTAATGGGGTTTTTTTAAAGATTATAACATTACTTTTGAATAAGTAGAAAATAAGGAACAAGTTCTTAATGGCATAAAATAACTGACTAAACATAAATCATAGATGATACTCAATAATGAGAATATCTTTCATTACATCAAGAGATCCCCAATTAAGTGACCGACTAATAGCTATTTTTGATCTGTAACTCTGCATATATGATGTTTGAGAGCATTGAGTTGTATTGAAAGTAGTTCAAGTGGTTGAAAATGGTAAGTTTATATGAATGACTAATATTAAATCTTTATTTTTTTTATTAGTTATGGAGATGCTTATAAAAGATTTTTAAAGAAGGTATCTTGGTCTATTGAATTAAATGAAAATTTTAAATAATATTGAATATGTTTAGAAGACATTTGATTGATGATTAGTAGAATTAAACTGAGGCATATTGTCTGTAATTTTAATGGTATAGTCAATTTTTAACTAGTATTATTGAAAACAAAGTGATTCTTAAGTGATATTTGTTTATCTTGACTTTATCATATAAATTTATGTGCATATTGACGAGGATATAACTTTTTCACAAAAATGTTGTATGGTTAAAATCATAGAGATTTTAACGTAGTTGTCATAAAATTACAAATAGGCCAACTATATAACATGATTTATGGCGATTAGTAGTAAAGAAGTTATTTATAGATAAGCAAGTTAGAGATGGGAACGTGGAGAAGAACTTGTTGCAAAATTAAGAATGATAGAAAATTAATTTTCTTAGGATTTGGTATGTACTTTAATTGAATTTACGAAAATGGGACGTGTTTTGAGTGTACAATGAAGGATAGAAAATACGTTATATATGAAGATGTAATTAATATAGTTGGATATGATGGAAGATGAATAAACTTAAGTATTATGTAAAAAAATAATGTAAGAAGATTTTCATAAAATAAATTTAACATCTCATGTATCTCTAAAAAGGGGCAATGCGAAATGATGTTTCGTGAATTCAACCTCTAAATAGTCGGGAGAATGATTTTGAGGGTGCTGAGGCATTAGATCAAGGCTTCAAAAATTTCTCATGAAAGAAAAAACAAACAAAAGAATTATAATCTAGTTTCTTTATGTATTATTTGGGTCAAAAGAGGTTAGAAGTGGGAGGGAGAAGAGAGTTGAATAAGCTCGTAAGAACTTACCTACAGCTAGCCAAATACATGCTCAATACTTGAGACCCATTTTACATACACAACCTTTATTAGTGCAGTTAGTGCATTTATAACATTATCAGTACATAGAAAAATCCAACGAGTACAATTGACAATCTTGAAATGTGATTCAACTTAATCATCGCATGCTAAAAAAAGTTTTAAATTAGGAGAATCTCATTTCTTTGGTACTCATGGCGCCTTTTACAATATATATCCAATGTACCATGTTACTTCAGAGTTCAGTCATACAAACATAAATATTTATTTGCAAAGAAACCCTAGAATAAATCAGTAGATTCTTCATACTAACACTAATGTGAAATGTCTTCGCAAAACATCTCATAAAATGTTTCCATTATCAATAAATCTCCCTAACATATCACAGCATAAAAAAAAAAAATCTCAGCACAATATACATTATCAATGCTTTATCAATCTAAATCAGTCTTGACCGTTAATCACCATATAGTTTATATACAACAAATGGCAACCTATGACATGTTACAATCTCGTTATCATCAGGAAATAGCTTATATTGAAACACTACAGCATACGAATGATTAATTATACCTCAACCATCATAGCAACATTAAAGGAAACGTGCGACAAGCCCTATCAAGATTTTCTGTTGTATCATATATTGGCAACCAGCATATGTCAACAACCTATCAAAGCTTTAATAGCTATCACTTATACAATCATGGTAGCTCACCCTATGGTAAACCATATAATTACATTACATTGCATTCTCTCTCCATTTATAGTTATGCGAACATTTTATCTATTAAGTATAAACTTTGAACACAAAGTGCATTATTATTTATAAATATGCTCATTTATAAGAATCATAGTTGCAAACAGGTAGGTTTACATTAATCATAGGTTTCGCCTTAACTAATTTTCATCCAAAATCCTCCAAACATTGTATGTGACCTCCAAAATTCTTGAGAACATAAATTGACAATAAAAGTTTCGTAATCAATTTTTTTATCATTTGGTTAATTAAAGTTAGCAATCAATCATCATCATAAGATTTTTATATGATATTTATTCATGTTATCTTTTATTACCTTCATTGGTACCATGTACAATTCTACTTGGTAGAGAATCACATCCTATGAAACATCGGGTTCTCTTTGATGCTTAACTTGGACAAATTCCTTCTTAGGAAATCTTGAACTTGATGGATAATTTTCAAAATCTGATAAGGTTTTGTTTTACCATATTTATCTCTTATATATGGGCCGACCACCACCTCGAAATCTTGGAGGATTTGATTGTTATATCTTAGGAAACCTTTGATTGGTGTATTCCCTTCGTATTTTATTTTTTTTGAATATTTTTTTATTCATTATTTTTTCATTTTCTAATTTAGGTGAGATATGTTTGATAAGTTTGTAAATAAGGAGAGATTGATTTCCCTATTTATATGTACTTTATTTATGAAGTACAAAGATAGGAATGCTCCTCCCCAAATAAATTTTATATGGTATCAAAACTTTAGATCAAACCCTTGATGCAGGTCCTTCTCCTTTCGACCAGCTAGATCCCATTCTGCAGGATTTCCCTCCAGCAGAAATTTTCTACTACAGCTAGACTTTCCCACTGCAGCCGAACTTCCCACCTGTACCAGCCAGATCTCTCCTTCCTTCGGGATATTGTTCCTGCAGTCAACCTGCCGACCAGATGTCCTTATGCTGGCCAAATTTTCTTCCTGTAGTTAGCTGAAACTTCTTTTCCTGCTCTTCCGTGCAGTAGAAATTCTACCTGACGCAGGCCCCTCCTCTGAAATTCTCCCTGCCGCAGGCCCCTCCTCTGAAATTCTCTATGAAGTCGGAAGCGTTCTTGTGGCAGGTCCTCCTCCGGAATCCTCCCTGTAAGCTGAAAATTCCTCGATGCAGGTCCTTCCTCCAACTGAATAGTCCTTCCGAAGCAGCAAAAGCTGAAGCAAGAGTAGCAACGTCAACAAGCAACAACAAGAGCAACAACAACATTAAGCAGTAGCAGGAGCAACATTAGAAAAGACAACCTATTTTGCAGCAACAACTTCAACTCCTGTTTTATTTTATTTTAATTTTTTTGTTCTTCCTTTCCTGCAACAACCTTCCATCTATCTGCATAAATTGCAGCTTCAACTCTCACTACTGTAGTCGACTAGGATTAGCCCTAGACATTCTTGAAGATGATGGCAAATTACAAGATGAAGACATCAAGATCTACTCTGGAGGTGAATTCTATGAGTCAGAGACCATGGATACTATCCAAACGACTCCCAAACTCTCTAACTTTATCATAAATTATAAACTCAATGAACATAACTACCTTTCATGATACGTGTTTATGTATATTTGTAGTAAATGAAAAGAGAAACATCTCACGGGAGAGGGCATCATTTCTAAGATCACTAACCCCAACCATTTCACATGGAAGAAAATCAAGACCATATGGTTACGTCTTGGTTGGTCAACTCAATGACTACTGATGTGGGAAAGAATTTTTTTGCTATTCAAAATTGCCAAGGAAATTTAAAAGGTTGCAAAAGAAACATGTTTCAACATTGAGAACACTGCAGAGTTGCTTGAGATTGAAACCAAGCTTCATGACCTCCGATAAGGAGAGTTGAGCGTCGCCCAATACTTCAACACTATCAAAATATTGGTTGCAATTGGATATTTTTGAGACACGTGTGGATATTT
This sequence comes from Papilionanthe hookeriana x Papilionanthe teres, assembly GCA_022702705.1. NCBI lineage: Eukaryota > Viridiplantae > Streptophyta > Magnoliopsida > Asparagales > Orchidaceae > Papilionanthe > Papilionanthe hookeriana x Papilionanthe teres. The sequence continues at coordinate 56,140,353 of CM040424.1, forward strand.
TTACAAGATACGATGTCATTTTAATCAATCATCGAGAAGAAGAGGACCATCAAATTCCTGGTATGACTAACTCAGGAATTAAATGAGGTGAGAGGGATGATCATGGGAGCAAGGCCTCATCCATCTCCCTGCAAAGTCTCCGTTGAAGTCAGGAGAGAAGAGATTAGGAAGAAGCCATGCTGATAAAAAATAGGGGTTCACCAAGCATTGAAAGTTTAGCTATGTACAATCTTAATCCTTCCTATGACTCAAAGTTCAAGAAGAACCACACCACATGTGATTCTTGCAAGTAGATTGGGCATATCAATGATAAATGTTGGAACTTCATGGAAGGCTTGCTGACTGGAAACCTAGGTAGGGAAAGAAAAATCAAGAGAAAAGGACAAATGCCGCTACCACATGTAAATGATCGAATGAACCATTCACCAATGAATAACTTGAAGCATTAAAGAAAAAGAGGTAATTTATAGCTTCACGCTAACCTCATGACACACCAATGTAATATATCATTTTCTCATCTTACCAGTAACGAGAGATTCAAAACTTGGATCATAAATTCAGGAGCCTCTGATCATATGACCGGGGGTATCAATGCCCAACCAAATATTAGGAGGCTTCTACATTTAGATTAGTAAGAATTGCAGATGGATCACACTTAAAACTTGTTGCTGTGAAAGGAGTTGTGAAGCTCTCTCAGGTTATTACTCTTTCCTTTGTCTTATATGTTTCACAATTAGACTATAATTTGATTTTAATCATTAAGTTTACTCATTGAATGTATGACTAAATTTCTTCCAAACTCTTGTGAATTTTAGGTCGATGAATCTGAGAAGGTGATTGACAGTGTTGAAATGCACCAAGTTTTATACTTGTTCTAGGAAAAATCTCTCTAAACACAACTATTCTCACCTTTATATGTCCTTCAAAATTTTGAGTATGTTAAGTTTATGTTTGTCGAAAAATAGGTCGTGTTATAGTATGTTAAGTTTATGTTTGTCGAAAAATAGGTCGTGTTATGGTATTGTTGTCTGGGCCAACCTAATTTCAATTATGCCGTTGTTGTATTCACATTTGTTTCCCAATAAAAAATATTATTTTATCAATGTGAGATTTGTTAACTTACTAAACACTAGAAATAGTTATCCCATGACTCAGTATAATCCCTCACATCCTTTTTCTATTATCCTCAATAATATTTGTGGACCTTCAAAGATAAAAATCTTTAGTGGGGCTAGATGGTTTGTGTCATTTATTGATATTCATACTAGAACCTCTCAGGTATATTTAATGAAGGAAAAATCTGAAAAAACCTAGAAGTTTCAAGCCTTCCATAATTTCTCATCAAGTTTCAAAATATATTTTGGGGGAAGCTGTTCTTATGCAACATATCTTATCAATCGAATTCCTAGTAGGGTAATTAACTTCAAAACACCTTCATGTTCTGATGGTTACCTATCCATACATAGTTTTCTCTCCTACTAAACCACTTAAAATTTTTGTGTGTGTATCATTTGTTCACATTTTTCCCCAACTCGCACCAAACTTGACCCTAAATGTATCAAGTATATTTTTTTTTACTGTGCTTCTAATAAAAAGGGGTATAAGTGTTACTCTCCTGTTATTATAAATACTACAACTTTATGAATGCCACATTTTTTTAAATTCAATTATATTATAACAAATCTGATGTTCAGGGGGAGAGTGCTAATTAACATCAATTTTATGATGTACTTGATGACACATGCACAACAAACCCACCCAACTAATCATTTTTCACTTGACTCTCCTACTTTTGTTGAGGATATCCAACCAACCCAATCTGAAGTCTATAACAAAGAACTTCATTTGTAAACTAGGAGGAAGAAAAATCTAGAGCAAGTGGAAGACAACTTACAATGCCATTGCTGCTCCAACAGAAATTCGAGTCCGCATGTATTTGAATTTTTGTGTGAGGAGTCTAGTACTCATGAGCTATCCCTTTCCTCTTGCGGTGGTAACAACAAATAAAGATATACAAGATGCTTAATTCAAGAGTGTAGCTTATGAAAAGCTTTCTTTAGCATATAAAACATTTATATCTAACCATGATAATGAACATATTCCTAAATTTATTCATAAAGCTCTTGAAAATCTAGAATGGAGAAAAGCAGTGGAAGAAGAGATATGAGCACTAAAGCATAATGACACATGAACTTTTACTAAATTTTCTTAGAATAAGAAGTCAGTCGGATGTAAATGGGTATTCAACATAAAATACAAAGCAAATGGGAGACTTGAGAGATTCAAAGCTAGACTTGTTGCTAAGTGTTTCACCAAGCAAATGAAATTAACTAGCATGAGACTTTTGCAGCTGTTGCCAATTGAATACTATCGAAGTTCTTCTTTTAGTAGCAGTTAACAAGGCATGGGGACTACATCAACTTGACATAAAAAATACCTTCCTAAACGGGATCTTGGAGGTAGAGGTGTACATGGAGATGCCATTAGAATTTGAGAATGGTTCCAACAAACTCCTTTTATGCAAACTAAGAAAGTCTCTTTATGGGCTTAAACACCTTGGGCATGGTTTGAAATGTTTGTTAGCATTATGAAATCTAATGTAGATTCTCAAAGTTAAGGCGATCACGCATTGTTCATAAAACACACTCAAGGGAGCTAAAATTGTTACACTGATTGTATATATAGATATGATTCTTACTGGTGATGATACAATAAAAATTTTTAAAGTCAAATAAGTGCTGGCCGTTGAGTTTGAAATCAAGGACCTAATAAACATATATATTTTTTGGGTATGGAAGTAGTAAGGTCCAAGATAGGGATTGTTATATCATAGAGGAAATGCATTTTAGATCTGCTAAAGGAAACAAAGATGATTGGATGCAAATCTGCTGACACTCCAATGGAACCCAATAAGAAGTCTAATAGGGAAGAAGAAAGTATATCTGTGGATAAGGAAATATATCAAAAATTGGTAGGATAACTCATCTATCTGTCGTATACTAAGCCATAAATTTAATACTCTGTCAGTATTATGAGCAACACATGAATTGCCCAAATGAAGAGCATTTGAAGATGGTTTACAAGATTATGAGGTTTCTTAAGAAGACTCTTGGTTATGGCTTAGTTTTTGAGATAATCAGAAACAAAGAAGTGGAAGTCTACATTGATGCTCGTGGGCAGGAGAACTCATTGACAGTGCTATTGCTCATATGCATGAGAAAATTTGTTTACATGGAAAAGTAAGAAGCAAGCTGTTATTTCGTAAAGCGGTGCTAAATCAGAGTATATACCACTTTCCTTGGGGATATGTGAAGTGATCTAGATTAAAAAATTGTTAAGGGGACTGACATGTTCTTCCAATAAGCCTATATAGATGTTTTGTGACGGTCAAGAAGCTATCAAAATTGCCAAGAATCTTGTGCATCATGACAGGACCAAGCATATTGAAGTTGATAGATGCTTCATCTTTGAAAAGTCAGTGGGGGAATTATACAACTAAGCTACATCCCAACACACAAATGAGTTGCTGATGTCTTCACCGAAGCTTTTCCTTTGAGCACCTGCTCAAAATTCAATATCAAGCTCGGTCTCTATAACATCTATCGCCCATCTTGAGGGGGAGGGCGGAAATCATAGGAAATTTGGTTCTTTGCATATTTACCTCTCACATGGGCTGGCCACGACCTCCAAAATTTGGAGGATTTTATTGGGATATCCTAAAAAACTTTGATTGGTTTATTCCCTTCCAAATTTATGTTTTTTTTTTTTTTTAATTTTAGAATTATTTACTTTCATAATTTAGGTGAGATATGTTTAGTAAGTTTGTAAATAAGAAAGGATTGATTTTCATATATATATATATATATATATATATATATATATATATATATATATATATATATATATATATATATTAGCAAAAATAACAACTTCATTGATAAAACTTCATTGATGGAAAATCGATACAAAAGTTTTAGTAAGCAGGTGCTAGGAACTCACTCACAAGGCATACAACTAAAAAAAGGTCAAAAAGTACAAGTATACCCCAAAATTAGACTAGAATTTATGAAAACATAGAAGTGCCGCTCAAGAGTAGAGGAGGTCAATCTTGATTGGATGGTTTTCTTCTCCCGCTCCCCTTAGTTTTAGGAATGGAGTCCAGCAACAAAGTGTGAATATATATGTACCCTATTTGTGAATAATGAAGAAGGGAATGTTCCTCGCTAAGTAAATTCTACAATAAATTTAAAATATTTTTTCAATTCTTGCATAGCAATTTATAAAATGCTTTCAACCATTGATAAATTATTATTATTTTTCTGTTAGAGTTATGTGCTTCTACGAATTTATACCTTGACCTTTTAATAAATAATAACTTTTTGGGAATCATTTTAATTTTTTTTGTTTTAGATTTTTATTTTCTAGTTTTATTTTAAAAATATGTTTGATTAGTTCATGTTTGTATGTTTTTACAAAAGAAATTAAACTTTAAAAAAAATACTCGAAACATCTTATAGTTATTTTGAGTATTTTTAATAACAAATAAAAATGTTATAACATATCAAATATATTTTATTTCAAGTAAAATATTAAAAAAAATAAATAAAATAAATAAAAATCAAGTGTGATTCCAAACGGCTCTAAACTTTTCTATTCTTGTCCATATAAGTTACTTTGGAAGTCTTATGATCTACTATTCTTCTACGACAGTGCTCCGCTTCAATTCATTTTCAATTTAACTCTTTTTATTAACTTAAAAATATTTAGTTTTGAATCCTATTAACGCCATTTGTGATGGTCTTTTAGACCTCAGAAATTCATTGCTCTTCTTCTCCAGGAGTTCTGACTATATATGGTGCATACCTAGCCAAAATACTTAATCTTATACTGTATTTTTATTTTTCCTCCATATAACCCAAAAAACACCTACAAATTGCTTCCAATAGATCATTGAGTTTAAACTCTTTGTAATTTATCTTCTTATTGTCCCAACTTCCATCATTTTGCTTCACCTTCAATAGAAATTATCTTTAGGACATTTCATCCTATTAAGGATCTCGATGCAACAATCAAATTTTCAGAATAAAAGATGCTTGGGGCTTTGAAACAACTTGGCAGTGTTTGTCTACCTCTTCTCCAATGTCACTGTCGGCCGCATTTTTTTTCTCTTTTTAAGAATTTAAAATTTAGTGATTTAGTTTAATATAAAAGATATATAATTTTGGAAAGTGTAGTTTTGAAAGTAGTATATTTTAATTTTGAAAAATGAGACCGCCTGGATCTCATTGGTCCAGTAATTTGCATAATCGTGTCTGATGTCACAAATGATACACTTTCCGAAAGATTAATGTATCCCGCGACGGATGACCCAATCATACGAACTAAGAGACTTGTGACATCCGTTCGACTCGCGAACCTTTATGTGCGATCGACAAGCTTCCCTACCTAATAGAAGACTGTAGCAGGGTTTATTTTATCCGGTTCCAAGTTCCCTATAGGCAAGCCTCTATAGCTTAATTACATCTCAAATGATCGGTGTCACTTAAGAAAACTCTCGATAACGATCGGTGGTTCCGTCTTCGAGAATTCAAGGGTTTAGGTTTTCACGGTAGGACGTGGAAAAGCAAGTGGAGTGGCTCGAATCGAACGATTATTTTCGGAGTCCAAAGAAAGAAAAGGTAGGGATGTCACGGATCCGAGGCGAACCCCAGCTGACTTCCCAACTATCCTATCGTGCGGCCGCGTTTTGGAGACGATGTTAATTAAACGTTTAATCCCGTCAATTTTATTATTTGGGACTTACACTCGCATAATACCCGATCATGCGAAATAATCCGCAGAGATAAGAGGGTTTACGTCGTACCGTACGACAACCTCGAACCTAAAGCGAGTTAGGACTTACGCTGCGCAACACGGTTGCACAGAAGCCTAAAAAGGAGAATGAGGGTTTACGCCGCGCTGGACGAGCTACCTCGAAGTCCTATATGTTGTTACCTAAACAAGGAAGAGTTTTGCTGAAGAAGATCCTCTTGCTTCTCGATCCAAGCTCCTTGTTGAAGTAGCAGTCCTAAGGTCTAAGGTTCAAATGGTTTTGTTAAATGTGTTCCAATGTTTCAAGTTGTGTTGTTGTTTTCAGTTTTGCATGCAGGGTAAAATAAATTGCAAGTAAAATTGCTAGAAAGTAAAGCGCATGAGAAAGTGGATTGCGATAAAGTAAATCGCAGATATATAAGCCGTAAAAGCGTACACAGGCATCTGCTATCGTTGTATAATTTGTATTGCAAGCATAGTATGACTTGCAATGGACTTAAATAAACTTGCGTACGAAGTAAACGGAGCGAGAAAACCGGACACGAAAGTCGGAAAATAAAGAAAACGAGTCGTAGAAATCGCAAACAAAACTCGTAGTCGCGTATGGAAGATCGAGACTAAGTATAAGACATCGGAAAGGTGGGGGCTCGAGCGGGTACCGTGTGCTATCCGACCTTGAATAAGAGTTACCGAACCCGACGATCTAAGGAGGTAATCCTTAACCCAATCCAAGTATTAGCAGTGGACCTTTGTAAGTTTTATAAGAAAAATTATTCGATTTTCAATGCGAGAAGATGTTTTTTTTTTATATATAGTTTTTATGAAGAGTTATTTTTAACAAGCAAAAGAGATTTTTTTTTTTTTTTTGTAAATATTTTGTAAAAATAATAGAGTCTACATGCTTAGTCACTCTAATCGTCTTAGGACTACTTGACGACCTAAGATCGTCGGGAAACGATCTCACCAAGAAGCTCGGCGAATAGTATCGTCGTCCTTTCCTCTCCTCTATGAGAGGTCCTGAGGTGAGAGATACTATTCTAATTATCCCTCGAATCCCTCGTATAGCGACACATCAAGCATTATCATCATCGCCTCGCCACCTGAGACCTCGGACTCACACCAGTCCGATGATCCATATGTGGCAAAACAAATGTTCCCAATGCAGGGAGGATTTGAGCGTAAGGTTCGAGCTCGAATCCGGTGCAGTTGGGTTTCAATATCGGTTAAGTCGTTTTGGGAATTCCACGATTGATTTAATTAAGGAAGGGTGAACCAAGCCTCGGTGCATTCTTCGGTCTAGTGTCTTGAATGGTTTGTGAATTAGGGTCGGTGCCCAGTTCACTTATGCATTCGAAGTTTAGGTAGATGGGCTTTCGCTTAGGGTGTGCTCACTAGGTACAGGAGCTCGCAGTGAAGGTTAAGTGAGTGGATCACCTAGGGTGTGCTCTACAGGTGCTAGGAAGCTTATCTTCGGGGATTAGGTGCATGACTCTCACGCTAGGGTGTATGCTCCGAAGTCTAGGAAGTCTATGCTGAGGATTAGGCGGATGGGCTCTCATCTAGGGTGTGCATTTAAGGTTTAGGAAGTTTATGGTGTGGGTTAGGTAAAGGAAGTTTTCACCTAAGGTGTGCTCCTAAGTCCATGGAGCTCTATGCTTGTGAATTAGGTGGGTGACTCACACCAGGGTGTGCTCCGGGTTCAGGCAGCTATGCTTGTGAATTGTGTTTGCGAGTGATTAAGAATGTTTTACCCTTCCATCAAGTTAAATCGGAAATTCCCTTTTTTTGTGACTTAGCCGTTTAAAACAACAATAAAATAAGAAAATTAAAAATAATAATAATAATAATAATAAAATTATGAAAAAGGAGGAGGTCGGCTCACTTCGAAACCGACGAAAGCCAAAAGAGAAGAAAATGCAAGTGAACCGGGCCTAAATCACGATTTGAAGGCTTCCAACGACTCGGGCAGCTACTAGCAAACATATGCGGCGACTCTACGACCTCCTACGACTCGGGGCAGTGATTAGACACTCCAAACAACAATTAATTGACTTCCAAACAATTCAAACAACAATTATATGACTTCCAAACGATTCCAACAGCAATTATACCCGTCTCCCAGCTCTCTTACAGCTTCCTACATGATTTTCAAATGTTGGACAACACTTTCCAAGGCACAAACTACTTCCTACAGCGCTTCTAAGTGAAGGACAGCACTTTCCCGCTCGCCTACAATAGTTATATGGCTTCCAAATAAACGTCACGTGACTTCCAAAGCTCTCTTACAACTTACGAGCACTCCAAAGAGCAATTATATTCTTCCAAACATCACTTTTACTCTTCCAAACAACTCTCGCAGCAATTTTAATCATCGAACAACACTTTTACAGAGATTTGCAACTCCAAACAGCAATTCCGAGCACTAGACAGCACTTCCAATGCTCTCACAGCACTCCTACAGCTCTTTACAACACTAGGCAGCACTTTCTAAGGGCTAGACAACACTTAACAGCTATCCCAAACATCAAACAACAGTTAACAGCTCTTCCAGCAGCTTCCTACAGCGAGTATTCAGCAATTAGTGGCATCCTACAGCAGCCCCAGGCGTTCTTGCAGCTCCAACAACACCAAACAGCAATATTAAATACCAAACAGCAATTTAAATGATTCAAAACAGCATTTAAATGATTCCAAACAGCGATAAGAAGGCTCCCAAATGTCTCCAAACAGTGCGGAAATTAACATTTAAATGGAGCAACAAAACTCTCCAAAATAGCTAACAAATGAGCATTTAAATGGAGCATGAAGCTTTCCAAAAGTAGTAAAGAAATCGGCATTTTAAATTGAGCACAAAATATTTTTAAAACAGTGAACAAAATGATGTTTAAATGGTTCACAAAACTTTCCAAAACAATGAAAATATTGTACCCAAATAAACTCCTAAATCTTCTCCGAAACTGTGACACTGTTGGGCGCTATAAATGCAAATGTAAAGCTTAGGTTCAAGACTTGTAAAGTGTTTGAGAATCGTTTTAGCATGATATGCAAGCCTTGTGACAACATATGATTAAAAGTTTAGATGCTAGAGACGTGAATACACATGAATAGAGTGGTATGTATGTAAATCTTTTAATATTTTAAGGAGAAATCATCACAACTGATTATAATTCATATTAAAACAGCTGCTGCAAAAAAAAAAAATCAATTTAAATCAAGCTTTGCAAGAGACCAAAAAGCTGATAGAATCGGGTAAAAGTAAGCAAGTTAGAAAAATACGACCTTGAGCGGGGAGTCCCGGAAATGCTACGGGATAGCGAGCGGTTGCACCAAAGAGATGCGGCACGGTTTCGGCAATGCGGAGGAGTCCGGCGAGCGGGATAGCGGACGGGAGAGGAGTCGAACGACTATTTGGCGCGGGAAGGAGGAGCGGGCGAGTGGAAGATGGCCGAATGGGGAAAGCCTGGAGGCGAAATCGAGAGTTCTCTCGGTGCGGTGGAGACGAGCGAGGTAGGTCGAGGTCGAGGGCTTCGGGCGGCGGGGCTTCGAGCGGGCGAGCGGGCTCGTCGCGCGCGGAGAGGGTTCGTCGCGCGGTTCTTCGGTGCGAATGGCGGGGGTGTTCGGTCGAGCGGGGAAGAGCGATCGAGAGTCGGTGCGGATGGGTAGGCGCAGCGATAGCGAGGGCGAGGCGAGGGCTTCGATCGCGAATGAGAGGGAAGCGGCGAGGGTGACGGGATCGAGCGGCAGAGGTGAGGCGAGCGGTTCTATTCGGTGCAGAGGCAGGCGGAATCGAGCGGAGGAGGTCGGGTGCTTCTGTGCGAGCGTGAGGGAGAGGGATCGAGCAGCTTTGTTGGCGAGAGGAGCAGGAGAAGGACGACTCGGGGGTTCTCGCGAGCAGAGGAGCTGATATCGAATGTCCTGGAGTAAAGCCTCCCGCCCATGCTATAGCCGCGTTCGTCCGTTACAGGTGATTGGGCGCCAAATTAAATGACTTCCATACAGGACGACTGATAAGGTAAACTTTAATCCCTAATTAAATTTAATTGAGAGGAATTAAGTAGATCGATTTAAATTTTAAAAATTTGAAATTTGAAATGGCCCAAGCTCGTGTTCAGCCTATGTCGGGCTCTAATTGAACCCGGGTTGAGTCCGAACTCGTGCCCCGCTAAAAAAAAATGCGCATCAATTTCCGTGTCGTTCGCGCGCGCGTAGAACCATATCAATATGGGTATCCTTCCTAGCTAAATTCGACGTCCCGGACGCATCCGTGTGGTCCGTTTCGTCATCCGGTGTCGTCCGGACAAGTTCGCCGACAAACGGGTCGAAAAGTGTCGAGTTGCGGTGTGCGCGAGTTCGAGTCATGAAGGGTTCACCTAAGGTCGTCCGCCTCTATGGGAACTCATTTTCGAGCCCTCCACATGTTAGTCTTTAGCCTTGCAGCCGGGAGTCGAGTGCTTGGGACTACTTATGCGAGGTTTCACAAAAACGAGTTTAGAAGTGGCTCGAAGCTACTATGGGAGGTGGGTTCCGTGACTGAGTCCGCTAGGATGGTCGATAAGGAACTCCTAAAGCTAGATCCTAGAGTCTAAGAGGAATATCCTAAGACCTCACTAAAATGAGGTCGACAAAAGGACCCCGATAGGTGTGGTGTGCGGGACATGCACACCGCGCGTAGTGGTGCTGACCGAAGCGATCAACGAAACCAAAGAACTATCCAAGCAACCTTACTCGGAAGCGTCCAAACGTCGGACCGCGTTCGATAATCGAATTTGAGTTGAGGTTCCCACTTGGGAAAGCCGGCTCGAAAGAAGCTTCGAGTGGAGAATTTATGAGTATCCGTCTGAGGATTAGCAAGTGTATTTTCAAATTGTAATTGCGAGTTTGAGTTTTCAAATTTGAATGTCGATTTGACTTGCTTTGTGTTCTTTTGTTGTGTTGCGAGAGATTATTATGATAGTGAGGAGTGTCGTGGTTGTAAGTGAAAGGATTTGAATTGAACAAATCCTAAATGTCTCGAGAAAGAATAGGATCGAGCCTATCCCCAAATGTCCTTGAGAGTTGAGTGATGAGTGTTGAGTGCTGAGAAAGGAACATGATTTAACCTATCCCAAATGTGCTGAGAAAGAATAGGACTGAGCCTATCCCAAATGTGTCGAGTGCTGAGAAAGGATTAGGATTGAACCTTATCCCAAATGTGTTGAGTGCTGAGTGCTGAGTGCTGAGGAAGGATCAGGATTTAACCAGTCCCAAATGTGCTGAGTGCTGAGAAAGGATTAGGATTAAACCTATCCCAAATGTGATGAGTGTTGAGAAAGGATTAGGATTAAACCTATCCCAAATGTGCTGCGAGTCGCTGAGTGCTCGAGAAAGGATTATGATATAACATATCCCAAATGTCTTGAGTCGCTGAGAAAGGATTAGGATTAAACCTATCCCAAATGTGCTGAGTGTTGAGTGCTGAGAAAGGACTAAGACTATGCTTATCCTGATTGCTGAGTGCCGAGTGCTGAGTGCTGAGACTGCTGAAGTGTGGAAGTGCGGAGCCTGCGAAGCGGGAGGAATGACGAAATTTGTAGAAGTCGTGAAGTGGTGGAATTTATAAAATTGTGGTGATTGCGGAGAGCGATTTTGTGAAATTCACGAGTTTATAAGGGTGCGGAGGTGTTGTGGAACTATGCAGATTTGCGGCGACTTGGAGACTTATGAAGTTGTAAAATTGTGGATAATTTGCAGAATTTTTTTTTTGAATGCAGAGATTTGTGAAAGTTTGTGAGTGCAGAGAATTGTGAAAATTTGCGGAGATTTGTGGAGTTTGTAAAATTGTGAGAATTGCTAAGAAATGTGAGTGCAGAGATTTGCGGAGGTTTGTAAATGATTTGTTGAGATTGTGAATGCAGGGATTTGCGGAGGTTTGTGAGTGCAGAGACTTGAAGAGTTAAGTGTGGAATCTTGCAGAGATTGATGTGAAATTTGTGAAGACCATGAAATTTGTAGAACTTGCGAGTGCAGAGATTCGTGATATGGATGTTGAATTTTGTGCAAATTTTATGTGGAATTTGTGAAAATTTATGCGATGCGGAAAATGTCCGTAGGAAGAAATCGAGCCGAGAAAGAGCATGAAGGGATTCATTTCCAACTCAATGGTTGATCGAAGAAATGTCCGTGCGAAAAGAGATGCAGTTCCAATAGAACCAGCCAAATCTCAATCACACCGGAACAAAAGGCATAGAAGAGCGCGGTTCTATGTAGATAGAGCCAGCTAGCTTCTTCAGTGCGAAAAATAGGACCCGAGTTCCTATGGAAAGAAACTTCGTGCCGAGGAAAGTGACGCTAGTGATAGGCCAAGGAGAGTCAACCCGGCCCGATTGAAATACGAAGTTTGAAATGTTGATTTTGAATTTGATTTTATTCGATATGGCATCGAGTCTATTTTTATTTTTGTTGTGCTTTGATGTGGTCTATGTTCATGTTTTGTGAGTTCTCTTTAGTTGCAATGTTGTCAGGATTTGGACCCAGTTTTAGACAAGTATAACATCGGTGCTCCTAGAAACAAGATTGTCTTTGGAACACCATGATGCGCAGTACTTCTTGAGGTGCCATCCACTGTCGGAGACAGTGCAAAAATAACCCATTCTTTAAGGTACTTATCGGAATTGTATTCTTTCAAGTACACATAAAGATGTGCTTATTTATAGGGACATCACAACTCGAAAGGCACGTAGCTTTGTAGCTTTGTTGTGGCGGTCGCCGTTTCTTTATCACGTGATTTTGTAGAGTTTGTTCATATTGTCTTTGGGAGGAGACATGTGTAAAAACAATCCATTCTTTATGGTACTATCAAAATTGTATTCTTTCAAGTACACATAAAGATGGGCTATTTCGAAGGACATCATAGCTTGAAAGGCGGCACTTTGTAGCTCCGTGTGTAGCATTCATCGCTTCTTTATCACAGATTTTGTAAAGATATTCACACTGTCTGAGAAACCATTTTGATACTCTTCGTGGAGTAGAATCCTCTGGGCATTGAAAGATATGACTTCAGGGTAGAATTTCCATTAATTTGCTAATAACATGTGCCTTTCTTTAGTCCTTTCTTTCCGGGCTAAGCGGATTCGAATTTAGTTCATGTGTTTTAAATATTTTTCATCTCCCAAGGATATTTCTGAGACAATTAATAGTCGACCAAAAGACACAAGATCACTTAACTCTTTCCCGAGTATAATATCTGAAGAATTTCCTTAAGAGACCTTTCAAGTTTTGCTAATTCAGGGAGAATTCAAACACCAATTTTTGATTGCTCACCTCAAGCTTCTTCCCAGGGAGCCCTTTTTTCCATTTTTTTTTCTTTTTTTTTTTCGCTCCTCCTTCTTGATTGAGAATTACTATATCTGGTGAAGCACCTGTTAAATTTTGAATGTCTGAATTGAGACACCAATTTTTGATTTTATGCCCACCTCAAGATTCTTCTCAGGAGATTTTCACTTTTTTTTTTTTTTTTGCTCCTTTTGTTTTATGGGAATTACTATATCTGGTATAGCATAATTTAAAGATTTTGAATGTCTGAACTCCCCTGATTAACAATTCTCAAATATTTCTTAAGACAAATCCTGAGATATTATAACTCGTTCGAAAGTCGGACCCGACCACTTGACGAGAGGATTAAAAGTCTCGTGATATCCTTGGTCAATTACTCGTATTATGATCACACTGACTTATTTTGAATTTCACTTAGGACCCCGTCCGAAATTTTTAAAGTGCAGGACCCAGTCATTAGGGTATTAATTTTATTTTCCCCTGAAATCATAATTTCTATGACGATGCTGAAATTTTTTATTTTGGATTACTCCTTTCTCGGGTTGTCTTCCTGTTGAGTTTTGAACATTTTGTTAACCATGCTTTTCAAATATTGAACAATTATGAAAAACAACAAGTTCTTTATTTATTTTATTGCGGTGGGAGGAAGGGACATACAAACATTGATACCATTAACATTTATTTCAAAAACAAAGTAGTACAATAAGTAATCGAGAGATGTTTCATCCTTTGTCACCGCATCGGAATCAATCGAACACTAGGATCGACCGAAATTACATTGGTGGAACCTTATTCGGGTTCTTTCAAATATTCTTTCGGGATCGTTATGTTCCCATTCTCGAAATTCTTCTCGAGCCATTCTTCAAACCGATACAACCCTCTATGGTGTGCCCAAGCAATCCGTGATATGGGCAATATCCGGGTGATCCTTCTTATCGACCTCATCCGGTTTCTTCGGCTCCAGCAACCCGAACTCGAGCTTCGATCAAATTTCGAACATCTTCCCCACCGCCTCATCCTCGAAGGAGTAGACTTTACTCAACCGATCGGCCATGGATGGACCTTGCCCTTTATCCGTGCGGTAAGTTCGCTGCCGGCGCCGTGATCGATGGTACCGCTCGGTTGTCTTCGCTGAGGCCGCTCTACCCGAATCCGCATCGTCGCTTGCCTTCGTCGACCGTCGCCACCGTTCCGCATCTCTTCTCGAATGTCTTTGCGGGCTTCGACTTATCGGCATCCGGAATCCGAGTTGCTTAGCCTCCTCTTGCGAGCTCGCGGCTTTACCGAGTAGCTTTTCAAAGGTTTTGATTGTAAATCCCTTAAGTAGGAAAGCTACTGGGCCATGGATGCTCTTGAGTAAGATCTCAATCGCATGTTGTTCCTGCAATTGTGGCTCGCATTTCATACTTAGATTCCTCCACCGTAGAATGTACTCCACTAGAGCTTCGCTCGGTTTCGTCTTTCTACTACAAGATCACCCACGGTGATATGATGCCGAGCTCCGAAGAAACCTCTTAACGAACATGTTCTCCAGCTTCCGTGAATGTCTTTATCGACCCATTCGGTAATTCCGCATACCAATCGAATGCAACCCCGAGAGACTACTCACAACCGGCGAAATAATAGTGCTTCACTACCCCCGCGTTGCAGCAACTCGCCCGAAGTGTGCAACATGCCGACGAGGTTTCCCGTTCCATCGAACGTTTTGAAGGTAGGTGGCACGAAGCCCTTCGGGTAGGCACCGCATCGAACTCCTCTGGATATGGTCTACCCTTTGGAATCAATGCTCCTCCTTCGGATCGGGCTAAGGCCTCCTTTACCCGTTGTTCAACCATTTGTTCGATGTCACTTTTCCGGTATAGTGTTTTGGGCCGAACCATTTATTTCATCTGCGACATGAATGGTCTCTCGGCCGGCTTATTTCTGGAGAGGTCGCTCTCGGAGATTGAGGTTGATTCTGAAATGAGGCTATAACGGCCGCCATCTCCTCCATCCTTTTCTCCATGCGGATGATAAGCTCATCCCTCTGTCGGATGGCCCTTTGTGACTCATCCTCGGCGTTCTCCTCGGTAGGCAAAGGAGCACCGCGCGATGACGCAGAGGCTCTAGTCTCAACCATAAAGATCTCTGCAAAATCTTCATCCATATGAAATGACAAATCGTGTTCTTCATCATTGATGCTTCCACTTTGTTCTTTTGACAGTTCAACGATGTCTGCCCTGAGCTTCTCTAATCTTTCCTCAATTGTCCTCCCTTTAATGATCTTGAGATCGACTGGGACTGGTGTTGTACACCTTCCATCAACACTGGCTTTGGCATGGCCGAACACTACCGATTGGAGCATCGGACTTAGAATCCTTCGCGGGGAGACGTCTTTTCGATCTCGTTGCGGCACTCGGTCCGGCGACCTTGGGACTATACAACTTCTCCTTCGAACCAAGGCCCGGAGACTAGACATCTCTTTGGGGGCCTCGGCTCTCCCGGATAAATCGCGGTCCCTAATGCGCGGTCCGGATGCGATAACTAGTGATCTTTTGTCATTGTTCATCTTGTGGGGATCTCCCCTCGTGGTGGCAATCTCGTTCTCGGACCTGTGCAAGACCGAATCGGTCGGCGGTATGTATGTTTTCGAGAGGCAACAAGCAATCTTATGAATACTCTCTTCTCCGAGAGCGGCAAACAATGGGTGAAACCCGCTTCCTCCAAGGAGAGGTGCGGTCTCGTACCATCCAATTTCGTCCCGTCGAGGAATTTTTGTGGCGGAAACAGTCTTTAAAGCTTTCGCTCTTTTGGCTTTTAAAATCTTGCGGTTCCTATTTCTGCGTTGTGTTTTGGTAAGTTGACCGGACTTTGAGCTAGATCCAATTTCAAACACAGACAACAGCGGACCAAAGGCATCAATTGATTCTTTTTCATTAAAAATTTGTTTTCCTTTGGGCGACGGTGTAACCGGTGGAGTGATCGTGAATCCGAGAGTCGTGGCGATGACAACCCTCTTTTCCACGAGGCTGACAGGCTTGACGGGAGCAGAAGCAGCAGTCTTAGCAAAAGTCTTCCCCCCCTTGGGCTTCCTGATTACGGGGAACTCTTGCTTAGCGTTCGAGTCAAATTTGGCGATTGGCTCTTTTATTGTTGAGGCAGTGTCTTGAAGAAGACATAAGGCGCCTTGCCGAGAATGACTTCGACCTCGTCGAAGCCGGTTCCAAACTCGATCAACGATCCTTGGTAGCGAGCGACCTTGTCACAGGGCGGTGTTTCCGTCGAACGAGAAGATCAACTTCGGTGACGACATCATCTCTCGTCATTCGAAGAATTTTCGAAGTCGCAATGTCTCGTGCCTTGTAGTTTCGATGGAGGTACTCGAGTTGACACACTTGTCTTATAAACTGGGCATCCTGTGAATTTATTCATGTGAATTTTGTCTTAAACCTTTTTGTGTTTTGTTTGGAGTTTAAAGGGAGGATTGTGATAGAGAAGTTTCAGTTTTAACTTGTTGAGAACAAGTCAAACTCAAAGAGGAATGAAACGTAGGACCCGGTCCGACATTTGGAGGATGTCAACTTCGCATCGAACTCGCTTCGATAAACCGCTCCTAACCTACCACACCTATCGGGGGTCCACCCCACTAAACCCTAAGGATTCCTGAACCACTCTGTTTAATGGTGGTTAAACAGATGGCTCCAGAATCCAAAAAGAGTTGGCAATACTGGCTCAAGGAAGAAATGAGCACAGTATGTCAACAGAAGAACAACAGTCTGGCCCACGAGGGACATGGACACACTGCCGATGTATGAAGACAAAACCTCCTGATCAAAATGGAGAGAGGAACTAGTCCCCAGCGGAGTCGCCAGAATTTGTCGGCCGCATTTTTTTTCTCTTTTTAAGAATTTAAAATTTAGTGATTTAGTTTAATATAAAAGATATATAATTTTGGAAAGTGTAGTTTTGAAAGTAGTATATTTTAATTTTGAAAAATGAGACCGCCTGGATCTCATTGGTCCAGTAATTTGCATAATCGTGTCTGATGTCACAAATGATACACTTTCTCAAAAGATTAATGTATCCTGTGACGGATAGACCCAATCATACGAACTAAGGGACTTGTGACATCCGTTTGGTCTGCGAACCTTTATGTGTGACCGATGAGTTCCTCTACCTAATAGAAAAACTGGCGAGGGTTTATTTTATCCGGGTTCCGAGTTCCCTATGAAGTGAGCTCCTATAGTTAATTACATCTCGAATGACCTGGTGTCACTTGAGAAAACTCTCGATAATGATCGGTGGTTCCGTCTTCGAGAATTCGAGGGTTTAGGTTTTCACGGTAGGACGTGGAAAAGCAAGTGGGAGTGGCTCGAATGGGAACAGTTATTTTCGGGAGTCCAAAGGAAAGAAAAGGTAGGGGATGTCACGGATCCGAGGCGAACCCGATGACTTCCCAACTATCCTCATGCGTGTTGCGTTTTGGAGACGATGTTAATTAAATGTTTAATCCTGTCAATTTTATTATTTGGGACTTACACTTGCATAATACCCAATCATGCAAATAGCCCGCAGAGATAAGAGGGTTTACGTCGTACCGTACGACAACCTCGGAACCTAAAGCGAGTTAGGACTTACGCTGCGCAACACGGTTGCACGAAGCTCAAAAGGAGAATGAGGGTTTACGCCGCGGCTGGACGAGCTACCTCGAAGTCACTATATGTTGTTACCTAAACGAGGAAGAGTTTTCTTTGAAGAAGATCCTCTTGCTTCTCGATCCAAGCTCCTTGTTGAAGTAGCGATCCTAAGGTCTCAAGGTTCGAATGGTTTTGTTAAATGTGTTCCGATGTTTCGAGTTGTGTTGTTGTTTTCGGTTTTGCATGCGGGGTAAAATAAATTGCAAGTAAAATTGCTTAGAAAGTAAAGCGCGATAAAGTGGATTGCGATAAAGTAAATTGCGATATATAAGCGTAAAAGCGTACTCAGGCATCTCATATCGTTGTATAATTTGTATTGCGAGCATAAGTATGACTTGCGATGGACTTAAATAAACTTGCGGACGAAGTAAACAGAGCGAGAAAACCGGACACGAAAGTCAGAAAATAAAGAAAACGAGTCGTAGAAATCGCAAACAAAACTCGTAGTCACATATGGAAGATCGAGACTAAGTATAAGACATTGGAAAAGGTGGGGGCTCGGAGCTGGGTCATGTCTTATCCGACCTTGAATAAGAGTTACCGAGCCGACGATCTAAGGAGGGTAATCCTAACCCAATCAAGTGATTATAGCAGTGACCTTGTAAGTTTTATAAGAAAAATTATTTGATTTTCATGCAGAAGATGTTTTTTTTTTTTTTTTATATATAGTTTTTATGAAGAGTTATTTTTAACAAGCAAAAGAGATTTTTTTTTTTTTTTGTAAATATTTTGTAAAAATAATAGAGTCTACATCGTTAGTCACTCTAATCGTGCTTGTGACTACTAACGACCTAAGATCGTCGGGGGAAACGATCTCACCAAGAGTCGGCGAATAGTATCATCGGTCCTTTCCTCTCCCTTATTGAAGGTCCTTGAGGTAAGAGATACTATTCTAATTATCCCTCGAATCCCTCGTATAGCACACATAAGCATTATCATCATCGCCCTCGCCACCTAGACCTCAGACTCACACCAGTCCGATGATCCATATGTGGCAAAACAAATGTTCCGATCGCGAGGAGGATTTGAGCGTAAGGTTCGAGCTCAAATCCCGTGCAGTCGGGTTTCAATATTGGTTAAGTCATTTTAGGGAATTCCACGATTGATTTAATTAAGGAAGGGTGAACCAAGCCTCGGTGCATTCTGCAGTCCAGTGTCTTGAATGGTTTGTGAATTAGGGTCGAGTGCACTAGTTCACTATGCATTCGAAGTTTAGGTAGATGAGGCTTTCGCTGCAGGGTGTGCTCCTGAGGTCTAGGAAGCTCGCGAGTGAAGGTTAAGTGAGTGGATCACCTAGGGTGTGCTCCCAGGTGCTAGGAAGCTATGCTTGGGGATTAGGTGCATGACTCTCACCTAGGGTGTATGCTCCTGAAGTCTAGGAAGTCTATGCCGAGAATTAGGCGGATGGGCTCTCATCTAAGGGTGTGCATTTAAGGTTTAGGAAGTTTATGGTGTGGGTTAGGTAAAGGAAGTTTTCACCTAAGGTGTGCTCCTAAGTCTATGGAGCTCATCGTCGTGAATTAGGTGGGTGACTCTCGCCCAGGGTGTGCTTACTGGGTGCAGGAAGCTCATCTTTGTGAATCGTGTTTGCGGTGATTAAGAATGTTTTACCCTTCCATAAGTTAAATCGAAATTCACTTTTTTTGTGACTTAGCCGTTTAAAACAACAATAAAATAAGAAAATTAAAAAAAAAATAATAATAATAATAAAATTATGAAAAAGGAGGAGGTCGGCTCACTTCCGAAACCAGCAAAAGCCAAAAGAGAAGAAAATGCAAGTGAACCGGGCCTAAATCACAATTTGAAGGCTTCCAACGACTCAGGGCAGCTACTAGCAAACATATGCGGCGACTCTACGACCTCCTACGACTCGGGGCAGTGATTAGACACTCCAAACAACAATTAATTGACTTCCAAACAATTCAAACAGCAATTATATGACTTCCAAACGATTCCAACAGCAATTATACCCGTCTCCCAGCTCTCTTACAGCTTCCTACATGATTTTCAAATGTTGGACAACACTTTCCAAGGCACAAACTACTTCCTACAGCGCTTCTAAGTGAAGGACAGCACTTTCCCGCTCGCCTACAATAGTTATATGGCTTCCAAATAAACGTCACGTGACTTCCAAAGCTCTCTTACAACTTACGAGCACTCCAAAGAGCAATTATATTCTTCCAAACATCACTTTTACTCTTCCAAACAACTCTCGCAGCAATTTTAATCATCGAACAACACTTTTACAGAGATTTGCAACTCCAAACAGCAATTCCGAGCACTAGACAGCACTTCCAATGCTCTCACAGCACTCCTACAGCTCTTTACAACACTAGGCAGCACTTTCTAAGGGCTAGACAACACTTAACAGCTATCCCAAACATCAAACAACAGTTAACAGCTCTTCCAAGCAGCTTCCTACAGCGAGTATTCAGCAATTAGTAGCATCCTACAGCAGCCCCAGGCGTTCTTGCAGCTCCAACAACACCAAACAGCCATCTTAAACACAAAACAGCAATTTAAATGATTCAAAACAGCATTTAAATGATTCCAAACAAGCGATAAGAAGGCTCCCAAATGTCTCCAAACAGTGCGGAAATTAACATTTAAATGGAGCAACAAAACTCTCCAAAATAGCTAACAAATGAGCATTTAAATGGAGCATGAAGCTTTCCAAAAGTAGTAAAGAAATCGGCATTTTAAATTGAGCACAAAATATTTTTAAAACGAGTGAACAAAATGATGTTTAAATGGTTCACAAAACTTTCCAAAACAATGAAAATATTGTACCCAAATAAACTCCTAAATCTTCTCCGAAACTGTGACACTTGTTGGGCGCTATAAATGCAAATGTAAAGCTTAGGTTCAAGACTTGTAAAGTGTTTGAGAATCGTTTTAGCATGATATGCAAGCCTTGTGACAACATATGATTAAAAGTTTAGATGCTAGAGACGTGAATACACATGAATAGAGTGGTATGTATGTAAATCTTTTAATATTTT
Source organism: Papilionanthe hookeriana x Papilionanthe teres (assembly GCA_022702705.1). NCBI lineage: Eukaryota > Viridiplantae > Streptophyta > Magnoliopsida > Asparagales > Orchidaceae > Papilionanthe > Papilionanthe hookeriana x Papilionanthe teres. The sequence goes on from CM040424.1 coordinate 56,161,153, forward strand.
AAGGAGAAATCATCACAACTGATTATAATTCATATTAAAACAGCTGCTTCGCAAAAAAAAAAAAAATCAATTTAAATCAAGCTTTGCAAGAGACCAAAAAGCCGATAGAATCGGGTAAAAGAAAGCAAGTTAGAAAAATACGACCTCGAGGGGGAGTCCCGGAAATGCTACAGGATAGCAGCAGTTGCACCAAAGAGATCTGGCACGGTTTCTGGCAATGCAGAGGAGTCCAGCGAGCGGGATAGCAGACGGGAGAGGAGTCGAACGACTATTTGGCGCGGGAAGGAGGAGCAGGCGAGTGGAAGATGGCCGAATGGGGGAAGCCTGGAGGCGAAATCGAGAGTTCTCTCGGTGCAGTGAGACGAGCAGGTAGGTCGAGGTCGAGGGCTTCAGGCGGCGGGGCTTCGAGCAGGCGAGCGGGCTCTGTCGCGCGCAGGAGAGGGTTCTGTCGCGCGGTTCTTCGGTGCGAATGGCAGGGGTGTTCGGTCGAGCGGGGAAGAGCAGTCGAGAGTCGGTGCAGATGGGTAGGCGCGACGAGTAGCGAGGCGAGGCGAGGGCTTCGATCGCGAATGAGAGGGAAGCGTGCGAGGGTGACGGGATCGAGCGGCGAGAGGTGAGGCGAGCGGTTCTATTCGGTGCAGAGGCAGGCGGAATCGAGCGGAGGAGGTCGGGTGCTTCTGTGCGAGCGTGAGGGAGAGGGATCGAGCAGCTTTGTTGGCGAGAGGAGCGGGAGAAGGACGACTCGGGGTTCTCGCGAGCGAGAGGAGCTGATATCGAATGTCCTGGAGTAAAGCCTCCCGCCCATGCTATAGCTGCGTTCGTCCGTTACAGGTGATTGGGCGCCAAATTAAATGACTTCCATACAGGGACAGCTTGATAAGGTAAACTTTAATCCCTAATTAAATTTAATTGAGAGGGAATTAAGTGACTGATTTAAATTTTAAAAATTTGAAATTTGAAATGGCCCAAGCTCGTGTTCAGCCTATGTCGGGCTCTAATTGAACCCGGGTTGAGTCCGAACTCGTGCCCCGCTAAAAAAAAATGCGCATCAATTTCCGTGTCGTTCGCGCGCGCGTAGAACCATATCGATATGGGTATCCTTCCTAGCTAAATTCGACGTCCGGACGCATCCGTGTGGTCCGTTTCGTCATCCGGTGTCGTCCAGGACAAGTTCGCCGACAAACGGGTCAAAAAGTGTCGAGTTGCGGTGTGCGCGAATTCGAGTCATGAAGGGTTCACCTAGGTCGTTCGCACTATGGGAACTCATTTTCGAGCCCTCTACATGTTAGTCTTTAGCCGCTGCAACTAGGGAGTCGAGTGCTTGGGACTACCTATGCGAGGTTTCACAAAACGAGTTTAGAAGTGGCTCGAAGCTCTATGGGAGGTGGGTTCCGTGACTAGTCCGCTAGGATGGTCAATAAGGAACTCCTAAAGCTAGATCCTAGGGTCTAAGAGGAATATCCTAAGACCTCACTAAAATGAGGTCAACAGTCACACATGCCACTCTGTGCGTAAACCATAATTGTATTAGCTGAATTTCAAATTGCATAATGGGATTTGATATCGTAAATCCTTGATGATTTTCCATGATTTCATTGGGCATTCTCATTAACTAGCTCACCTTGTATAAGTTGTATTATGGCTTCTTCGCCCACTCACTTTCTTGTCCTCTCACTTTCCAAGTTCAATTGAACTGCCGTTAGTTGACTATTAAATTTTTTTTTGTATTCACAATACCATGTAGTAAAGCATACATGAACTTAGTTAAATCTAGTCATTCACATGTGCATTATATTATTATAAGCAAATGTAAGCTGTTAGAATACGTGTAACATCATTAAAATATATTTCGACATGCTAAATCATTTAAACTATCATGATCTTGGAATACATCCTAATATCATCTGAAAACTTTGTGTTGCACCTCACAGGAATTATATATAGCTAGATGTAGAATCAAATACAACATGATGTAAAATTATATGGTGCCTTGCTTGTCGTATATAGAGTTATAAGAGAAGCACCATGCATGTATATAGAGTTATAAGAGAAGCATCATGCATGTCAAACATGTATAGCTCCTCATTAATGCTGATCTAAACATTCACCTAATCACAAACAGAGCTATCAATGTGCATCATGATATTGAATCTTATTAATCATAAGATCTCATGGAAAGTAAGGTAAATGGCATGCTCTAACTTCATAATGTGACATGTATCACCAAATTTTATGAAAGGGGCATTTACACACGATGCACACAATTCTTAGGTATTTACATACTCACACCTAAACTTTCATTGTTACGTACATAGCACTCAAATCCTTAACATCACATAAAAAATAGCACTATTACACCACTTTTTAAAAGTGAAACACACAATTCTTTGGTATTTACATATATCACACCTAAATTCCCTCTCGTGAGTATTTATTTTTCCCCGTATCCAAATGGTTGATAATAATGGAATAGTATTTTATATAAATCTTGTGATGGCTCAAACCATTCACTTAGTCATTCTGGTGGATTTGATTCAACTTTAATCTGTATGCAAAAATTAGAATATGTCAAAATATGAGATATGGCAGCTTCAATTTTTCTACCAAATATTATTGCTGGTGGTATCGAATTCACCCAGATGCCTCCAACGACTCCAAAGCTTATTAAAAGAGATATATCAATTACTATATTCACGTCTACTTCTGAAAAGATTCATGCATGCATATAAGCTTTATAAATAAGAAATTTATGATGGCACGGGCATCTAGTGTACCTAACAAAACCCCTATGCATTTTCTGGAGACATTCCAACATTATAGATCAAGATTGTAGAATCCTTTTTTGTTATATAATCCAACAACAACATTCTGTTTTGAAGCTTTTTTCTTCAACATTTCTTGTATAATACAATTTTTGAAGTCTTGATTCACTAAACATTTCAATAATCATACTTTGCATGTCCTCTAGAAGGTTGCCTTGATATATTCCAACAACTGGTATTCTACTATTTTTTGGGACTAATATATGTGATCTTCTCTTTTGAAGTTCTGGTATTCATATTATGTATTTCTTCCATTATTTGTTCATTTTGGAGGGTCTTGAAATTACTAGATTCACCTTTGATAGTTGCATCAGATTCCCTTAGATCCATAAATGTTTCATTTGTTATCAAGGATTGAGAAATGTAATAATTTGGTCATACTAACATTTCTGCATTCAGTACATGCCTCTTTAAAATTATAAGAGCCTTTCCTTGTACGTTTAGATTATGGGTTGAGGTGGAGAGAAGATTATATAACATAAAATGATGTTTTTTCCTTTGTACGTTTCCTCATTTTCGAGTTCCTTCCTTTCCTCATCAAGCTTCATAGTTTATAATACTATCATTATCAAATTTTTATATTATCTTTCTGTAAGCTATGATTTGTGGAATACCTAGTAGCCTGTACAATAGATTGATAATATATATATATATATATATATATATATATATATATATATATATATATATATTATATATATATATATATATATATATATCATGGATTGGAATTACAAATGTGGCATTTTTTATGTAATTTTGTATAACTTTGGATTGATATTGCAAATTTTTGAAGAAAACAATTATAGAAAAAGGATTATCAGAATTGGCTATAGTTGCATTATCCCTCTCTGTCCAAACAAAACGTTAAGATCTTCCACAAACGAGTAAAATCAATTCTTTTAATTTAAACAAAAATAAATTGAAAGTCAACATTTTTATTTTAGATGGTCATCTAGACATCATTTTAGGGCTCTTAGAAGATGTTTACAAAGTATATATAGCGGGGATGCGGTTATGGAATAGTGAGAGAATGATAATACATGAGTTTGACAACGTGTGTATTGGGATAAATGTCATTTGGTGTGGATTGGGATAAATGTCATTGGGTGTTTGGCCTGATTGAAAACAATCGAGGAACCACAAAATAATGATGTACCAATGACGAGGATCACCATATATTTCTGCACATGCTATAGACAGACCATTTGTAAAAGATAGATGATACATTACGAGAGATCACAATCTCTAAAATAATCAAAGTACTGTTAATCTCCTCGAAACAACAAAAACCCACACATAAATTAGTTTCTGATAGAAATAATTCAAATTAGAAATAATAAAATATGAAAAAATAAAAAAAGGTTAAAGGAGTAATGGTTGAGATCACAAACTGGGCACCCCTCTTGCAATCATGGAATTTTAATACCGTGATACGTTGAATACTACATCGTAGGACAACTCCTAAATCATTCTTCTTGGCTTGTAAAGACTTGATATTCTTCTCTGGAAGAACCTAGATCCCTTATTAGAGGTTCTTTCCCACAAAATACGTTAAGGAGATCTCCAAAATTGTGTTCACAACTATCACACCGCCGAACTTAACTAAACTTTAATAACCAATTTACTACGTAGAGTCTTCCAGAAATAGTTTAAAAACTTCTCATCTCTATATGAAGGGATGACAAGTTCGAACTTTCTTAATAAGGGTTGCTTTGTGTTTGGCATCGATTGTCACCATTTTGATCATTAATGCTAGTCTTGTTGGTGCTTCTTTTAAGGCTCATACAAGGATTGTTCGTGACACTATGTTCTCAATTCTATATGAATGCCCATCATCTCAAACTCCTTCCATGGAAAGTGTATAATGCATTTCTCATCTTAGGTGAAAGAATACATGTTCTTGTGGCCATCATGATGTGTGCAACGATCATACTGCCAAGGATGATCTAATAGGATGTGACATGCATTCGTAGATACCATGTCGCGCCACACTTGCTCCTAGAAATTACATCCAATATAAAACTCCATAAGACATCTTTTATCAACACTGATTTTATACTTCTTCAACCAGGTCAGATAATATGATTGAGAATGCTTTTGACTAGTGAGACTCAATTTGTCCACAATTTTTGCAATTGCATTCATTTATAATGAGATTGCACACTTTTTCTTGCACCGTATAACATGTATGAAAGATGTTGTGATGAGGCTACTATTGCTCTCTTGCGGGCTCAATCTGAAGGACCTATCGAATTATTAACACATCTCCTTGTCAGTTGAAGCTGATATTCCTTTGCATCATTTTTTCTTGCATCTCCCGTGTCATTGTCTATATTTTTCATTGCTTCTCAGTCAAGGGAATCACCCTCATCTTTGGTCAATTAGATGCAATGCTTAAAGCTTTGACACTTGAAGCACTTTTTGGTTGGGAAGGATTTGGGAGTACTAGTGGTATTCGCATTTTCTCCACTCTCTGGACTTGTTATCCTCGGGCATGATTGGATTAAGTGTTGCTCCAATAGGTGTACTCTTGTTGCCCAATCCAATGGTTGAACCCTGTTTGAAGGGTGGTGTGGATCTAATACTGTCGTGTTGTCTCTTCAACTTCAAGACTAGAGTCTAAACATTCTGTAATGTCCGGTAGGCATGTAACTGTACCACATTGTCAATGAATGACCTCAACCCCTAGATATTGAGTGGTGATGTTTACCTCTGGCTCCACTGGTTCACACTTCAATAAAAGTTGCTCAAACTCAGCTGATACTCCTACTGTGAGATCTTTTTGTTGTGAATAGTGAAGTCTCAATAAAACATCTGTCTGTAATGTGCTGGTATTGTACTTACGTTGCATCTTCCTTTTATTTATTTATTTTGGACCACATAACGATTTTCTTTTTTTCCTCATGCCGGCAAAGATGTTTCAATTTTTCTTTCATGGAGATGCACTCTTCTTTAACTTAAAGAGTGTACACCTTTTTCTTATATAAGAGGGAATATCCTTGCACTCAAAGACTTGTTTCACTATTTGGAGTCACTCCATAAACTCATAGGATCCATGCGACTGTCAAAATCTTGCAAGTCAATCTACACTCCAATATCCTAGCTTCTTTGATTTTTCATGTTAAAGAGTCTAAATATGATTCATCATCACTAGAAACTTCATCGTGGAAGGGCTTCAAATTCTTCTCTCGATCTAACGAGCCTATTATAGCTATTGGTGACCTCACCACATTACAAAAATATACATTTTTTTTTTGAGGAATCAATTAAATTGGAGTGCTATAATTTTTTATTCGAGTCTTATTTCTTTTGCATGTAACCAAAGCTAATATGATTTGTCTATTTTTTTCTTTTTAAGCAATATAGTATTATATTGAATAAAAAAAATGACATGAATTAAGCTCAATAATTGATCAATTATTCATAAACTGCAACTACTTTAAGACATTCATAAATTTAAAAATTTATTCCGAGTATAAACAGAATATTATCACCCAAAATTTTCTCCCCATTTTAACTGTTAGGCAAAGATCAACTACCTTAAATTTAATAAAATAAAAATTCTCCATTTACAAGCAAAAAATTATATTTTTATAGCTGCATTATTTAAGGAATCATTTTCTCTTTTTGTTCTCTCAATCAATTTCCTTTTGGCTTTTGTTAGGGAATTATGCACCATTTCGGCTTGACAAAGTTTTGTACGGCCTCATTACAAAATTAGGATTGTGTCGGAGACAACATGCAGTATGCCATCGAATTGATAATCATAAATGTTGGAGCATTTGATTATTAGGAAAATGTTCTTTTAGCTTAATATTATTAGGAAAATGTTCTTTGGTAGGCTTAGTTTTAACTTTTTCTTTACTTGCAAGTTGTTGAAGGGAAGCGGCTTTCAGTCCATCAGAATATTGAGCTGGTAGTTGTCGGTCCGAGTGGCTTCGTCGGCCTCTCGCTTAGCTTCTTGAGCATTTGGTTCTGCCCACACAGCTAATGTCACCACTCTTCAGACCAAATTTGTTCGGCTGCAAAACTCGGAGGACAAACCGTTCATAAACTGTAAATCCTAAACCCTAAAAGATTATTAGGAAAAAGTTCTTTTAGCTTAATTTTGAATATTTTGTGCATGCTTTGGTAGGCTTAGTTTCAAACATAATTTTTAATTGCAAGTTGTTGATGGGAGGTGGCTCTTAGTTCATCAGTATATTGAGCCAGTAGTTATCGATCCGAGTGGCTTTGCCGGCCTCTCGCTTAGCATTTGATTTCGCCCATAGAGCAGGCCAAATTTGTTTGACTGTAAAATTCGGGTGAATCTGTTTGGGGTGACGGTGCGGCACCGCATTGCAGTTTTGTCTGTTTGGGTAAACTGCATTTTGACAGCATTTTCAAAAATTACCGTTGAAATGTGTGTTTTTCCATCGGAACTGATTAGGTGCGGTGACGATACTTTCTAGTTGCGGTATAATTTTTTCAAAAAAAAAATAATAATAATAATCACCGTAATTTTTTGAATATAAGATTATTTAAACAAAATTGAGAGTTGTCTCTTTGATTAAAAATCAGTTAAAACTTAGTTTGTGAGTACATATCATTGAAATGAGTTTTATTGTATATGAAATTATTTTTCATGAATTCAATAGTTTCATTAGGTATTGAACTTCACAAATATTTTGGTGGCTAATGTTTAAATCATTAGTTTTTGTGAAAATTACATTTATACCCCTAAAAAAATTGTTAATTACAAAACTAGCATCGTCTTTCATTGGTTTTTCAAATTCTTACTCATATATAAAAATTTACAGAAAATTCCCAATCCATATTTTAATTTTTTATTAATTCCTAATGGTTCACTGGTCCAATAGTTCAAAAAAATGACGTGGATGCTAGTTTTAATGTGTGATTAATTACATTATTTTTCTTTGTTAATGAATATTTATATTAAGTTTTCATTTCGACATCATCTCAGTTTTTGCCCTGACAGACGATATTGTTCTCATGAGCATGCTTTTTAATGAAATATTAAACATTTGATTATGTAAACTTATATATATATATATATATATATATATATATATTAAAAAGATTGATTGACAGTCGGAGACCATCAATCATCCCCATAGGTTGAACTGACTGAGGAGCAGACCCCCTTATCAGTTCGGTGTGCTATTCTAATCCTCCCGTAATTTGTGGGATTTGAACCCTTGACCCGAGGGACTTACACCAAAGAGCCAAGATTTTTGCCCCGCCGCGCGCGCGCACACATATATTCGCACTCACACACACACACACGTGTACACACACACGCGCACACACACACTTGCTGGGATTTACATAAATATCACACAGTTCTCAACACGTAAACATTCATATTTTCATGTATAAAAAATTAAAGCACCTTTTCATGCATAGTATAGACCAATGTTTCATAAGTGTAAATATCAAATTTTAGGTGTTATATATGTAACTAGGTAAGAATTGTGTAGTATTTATGTGAATTGAAAATATTGAATTTTGATTTGTGTGGGCCATGAATGTCTTGATGAAAGGGATGGGCATGGGAAAGAAAAACAGAGATAGGGGGAGAGAGAGGGAAAGGAAGAAATCTGCCCATTTTTTTAGATCTTTGACCCTCTATCTATATATCTTGGGGTGTCCTCTACTTTGAAATAAGATTTGACTAGAGCCAAACAAAGCTTATAGAAATGTACATAATGTAATCATGTGATATTCTGCTGCTATGTCATGTCGTTAATTGTAAAAAAAATTAGTCCAAAGTGATGATATTTGGTGATTGATGCTCAATATTATGAACTCGATATTTTGGGCTTGGAAGACCAACTTGGTACGTCGCAACTTAGTAGCTCGCTAGGTCCAACTCCGCAAGTCAAACTAATGGCTCAGTAGCTCACCATCGTTAACTTGGAAACTCTAAAGAGCCAATTCGGTTGGTCAACTCGACAAATCAACTTGATTGATTGTTAGTTTATCAACTTGGCAACTTGATAGGTAAAAATTGGTAGGCACCTCAACTTGGCAACTTATTAGCTTGTTAACTCTACACCAGATCAACTCAACACTTGATCAGCTTGACTGGTCAACTCGGCAAGTCAACTCGACGAATCACCATTTTGGTTATATATTTAGTTTTTCAATTCTCTTGTATTATTGAAAAATCTTCAAAAAAATTAAGAGAATGATACAAATTTTATTCATTGCTTAATAGTGAGGCTAACATTACCATTATTGGGTCTTAAAAACCAGATGCAAAATGTTGATGGTTGCATTAGGTAGTAGACATATCGAGTAAAAATTTCATTAAAAAATTATGACATGAATTCTTTAAATTATTGTGTCAATGCTAGGCTTCCCTAGAAGAAATGCGCTGAATGACTTTAATACTATAACAAGTCTTCAAAGGCCACACCACTGACGTTCGAATGTAGTATTAAATAAGAAGAGTTTTCAAATTATGAACGAATATAGGTAAAGAAGTTGCTTCATATAAATAATATTAGGATATAAGTACTCCTACAAGTAATTTATTGAAATTAGTAGATATTTTGATTCGTAGGAAGGTAAATATCTTAGGCATTCAAGAAATTAAATGGGTTGGAGAAAAGACTAAAGAGATTGATAGTTTATGTTTTAAATTTAATATTCAGGTAGAAGTCATACTAGAACTGGTGTAGATGTAATTATATATAAGAGTTTGAAAGATAATATTGTAAAAATTGGTAAAATTGAAGATAAAATTATAGCTCTAAAGAATTTTATTGATATTAATATTCTTAATTTTATAAGTGTTTATGCTCGTTAGATAAGTTCAAATATATATTCAAAAGAAAAGTTTTGGAATGAACTAAAAGATTTAATACAAAGTATACCTCTTGAACAAAGAATCCTTATTGAAAGAGATATAAATAGATATGTTGGTAGACTGATACAAGATTTTATAAGTATCTACGGTGACTATAAGAACGTAGAACCATAATGGATTTTATTTCAACTTATGATTTTGTTATTACTAATACTTTATTTAAAAAAAGATATGATTATATTATCATTTATAAGAATAAATCTAATATAATTCAAAATGATTATTTTTTCATAAGAAACCTATATTTGTTGAGATTGTAAGGATTTTACAAGGTCATTCCAAGTGAAAATCTGAAATACATAACACTGATTATTGGTTTTGGATTATAAGATCAAGATTTAGAAAATGAAAAATAAAATGATCTATTATCATATAATTTGATGGAAAAAATTAAACGTCACAAATAAAATTATTTTTTATGAGAAAACTTTATGTTCTAATTGGTATGTTCATAAAGAAACTAATACTATATGAGATAAAGTAACAAATACAATTAAGTTGTAAAAGATATGCTTGGAGAATAAAAAAGAAAAACACTTACGAATAAAAATAGTTGGTGATGGAATAATAACTTGCATGAAAAGATAAAAAATAATAAATTTTGTTATAAAAAATGATTTAAAAGTAAAATCTTTTAGAATTATAAAAAATTTAAGGTGACTTGTATGAAGCCTAAGAGAATAACTTATGATGCTAAGAATTTTATTTTAATAATCTTATAATAGATTATATACTAATATATGTATAGACTTATCAAACAATGAGATAGAAAAGTAAAGATACATTAAGTAAATTATATTAAGGATGAAAATAAAAAAATATTTTTCTTTGATGATGATATTCATCATAGATTGGTGAGATATTTTGATAAAATTTTCAATTGAGATTGTGAAAATGCAATTGATTTTAGTGATGTTAATGTCATAGATAATAATGAAATTTTTTATTTTCATAGTCACATTAGTAAAACAAAAGTTGATGAGACTTTAAAGAAAATGAAGTGTGAAAAAATATTAAGACCTAATTGTATTCCAATAGAAGTGTGAAAATGTTTAAAAGATCTGAGAATTTCTTGACTTACTAAACTTTTTAATATTATTTTTAAATGTAAAAAAAAAACTTTATGAGTGAAGGAAGAGTCTGTTTGTTCATATTTTTAAGAATAAAAGGGATTCACGAGAGTATGCAAATTATAGAGGAATTATGTTAAGGTGCCATACATTAAAATTATGGGAGAGAGTAAACATATCCTATAGCGTGATATAAGAAGTTCTCAATATCAATTTGGATTCATGTCTAACAAGTCTATAATGGAACCTATACATCTATTGAATGGTTTGATGGAAAATTATAAAGAGAGTAAAGAGAATCAACATATGATTTTTTTTTTTTTAAAAAAGCTTATGATAAAGTTTCAAGAGAAGTACTTTGGAGAATTATTGAAAAGAAATGTTTTGATATTGCTTTTATTCAAGTTATTAAAGGTACATTGATGTGACTTTTTTATATGCAAGGATTTATGAATAAGAGATATTTAATATTTTTTATAAAGTCACAATGATCCAACGCAAATATACGTACGTATTAAGTAATACATGGCTCTAATGGAGTCCCATTTATCGATCCCATAGGGAAGCGAGATAAGAGGTTCTTAGTCAAATTTTAGTCTACTATATCATACTTTATATTGGAGGGTCGATATAAGTGGTGTTTTATCTAGTAACTACTCATAAATGCAGATGGTTACATGTAAGGATAATAACTATTCCTAAATGCAAATATTACTTCTAAAGATAACATTTCTTGATAAATTGGTTTGATAAATTTTGAGATAATAAAATCTTCTATTCTTATGTAGTGAATTGGATAATGTAAAGGAGTGAGATGCATTAAATATTGTATGTGCCAAATAGGAGCAGTCCTATTTTTTACCCTCTTCCAAGTGCATAAAGAATATTAACTAATCCTAGGTTTAGTCCCTAAATCGTGGTTAGACTAGGAGGATACTGGCTCTCACTCCAGAGCTCCCACTTCCCTTCGCGTGAAGGCTAACTCACGCTTTAGTTTCCAAATACTAGGAGCGAATTGGGGATTTTAGTATGTCACCTTAAAATCTTCAATTCTACGCCCATCAAAGTATATTTCCCTATTTATTTGCACTTAACCCCCATGAACTTCACCATCCGTGAAATTTGAATGTGGTTTCACTTTGTTGAGAATTACACCGCCCTCTCGGGTCGTAGTGCAATTACAACAAATTTTAACACTTTAACGAGCTCTTTTTGTAATGTAAATGAAGTGCAAGTAAAAACCATCACATTTATAATTAAAAGTTCTTCTAGTATGCATCCCAATATCCTAGACATGAATCTTACTCACTGCAAAAGAAAGTATAATGAAAATAATGGAATAATCTTCTTATGCCACTATTTCTAAATAAGAAGAAAGAGTAAGAGAAATACATCGCAAAGTACGAGGAAAACACAACGGAAAACTTCATTTCAAAGCAAATCCACAAGATAAGTGTTTACAAAATCATAAGATAGTGAAGATTACAATAATTAGCTTTTTCCCATTGAAAGAAAGATGAAAATCTCTTCCATAAGTCTCCCGCTGATCCATGCAATGCTAGTACAAACTCTTACAAATTCTCTCAAAACTCTCTCACTAATCTCTCTAAAAAGGTAGAAATCTTCATTTCTTCTCTTAATCTAAGACCTCTAAGCATTTTCCACATTTTCCCGAACATCTACCTCCATTTTTTGGCTTCAAATTCGCTTTAAAATAGTGTAGGGATGAATTTCCCAAGAGGTGCTTGAAGAAACCTTCCAAAAAGCGTCCAAATTAAATGTATATGGTTAATAACCGCCCAAAAACGCGTCCAAACTGTCTCGGGCGCCGCCGGTGCTGAATAGAGCGCCGTCCAATACCTTTTTTCATTCTTCTCGTGATTCTGGCGCGGTCCGGTGCCGGTCTGGGCGCTGTCTGGCGCCCAAACTACGCAGCTCCACTGTTTCGTTTCGTTTGGCTCCGTTTTAACTCAGTTTCGCCCCGTTTCAGTTGCGTTGTGTTCCTAACATCTTCACCTATAAAATAAGCATGAAAACAACCTTTCTTTAAAGTGTAATCTCCTTCAAAAATATGCAAGCAGTGTAAAATAGATTTAGCATAGAAAGACTTATTGACCCGACCCGCAATTACGCAATAATTTAACTTCCAAAAGATGGCAAAAAACTTGACCTAATTTATAATTAGCGGCTAGTGTGCAAAATCTTAAATGATATAAAAATTGAAAAATATTTTACACACTGTAGGGTACTACACAAGTATACGTATCGCTTCAAGTAATATAGTAGCTTTCTTTAAAAACCCCAGGTATCGATCCCACGAGGAAGTGAAGTAAAGTCTTTAATCAAATTCTAGTCTACTACTAATAGTCCTTAGTTTGGAATGTCGATTAAAATTATGTTTTATCTAGCAAGTATTCATAAATGCAAGTGTTAAATGTAATAGTAACTATAACTAAATGCAAATAATAATTCTAAAGATAACCATTTTTGGATGAGTTGGTTTGGAGAATTTTGAGGTAATAAAAACTACTATTCTTATGTAATGAAATAGATAATGTATAGGAATGAGATACATTTAATATTGTATGTGCCAAATAGGAGCAATCCTATTCTTTACCCTTTGATCCAGACATAAAGAACATTGACTAATCCCATGCTTAGTTATCGAATGCGGTACAGTTCGGGAGGATACTGGCACTCACTTCGAGCTCCACGTTCCCTTGCTCGAGGCTAACAATCTACACTTCAACGACTCGAACGATAGGATCGAATTGAGGATTTTAGCCTTGTCACTCTAAAATCTCCAATTCTACGCCCGATAATTATATTTCCCTATTTATTTCGCATTCAATCCCTATGAACTTCACCATCCATGGAATTTGAATGTGGTTTCACTTTGTTGAGAATTACACCGCCCTTTCGGTCGATGCAATTACAACGAATTTTAACACTACAATGGGCCCTTATTGCAATGTAAATGAAGTGCAAGTAAAAACCATCACATTTATAATTAAATTTCGTTTATCATGCATCACAAAATCCTAAACATGATTTCTACTCATTACAAAAGAAAAGTAAAAGGAAAATAATGACATAATCTTCTCATGCCGCTATTTCTAAAGAAGAAGAATAAGTAAGAGAGATATATCACAAAGCACGAAGAAAACATAAAGGAAACTTCATTTAATAAAAGCAAATCCACTAAATAAATGTTTACAAAGTTATAAGATAATGAAGAATAATACTTAGCTTTTTCCTTTTGAAAGAAAGACGAAGATCTCTCCCATAAAGTCTCCCGGTGATTCATGCAATGCTAGCGAAATCCCTTACAAATTCTCTCAAAATCTCCTCTCCAATTTCTCCAAAAGGGTAGAAATCTACATTTCTACTCTTAATCTAAGAATCCTAAACATTCCTCTAAGTTTTTCTCTCATTTCCTCTATTGTTTCTCACCCATTTCTAACATATATTCGCCATTTTAAAGAGTATGGACGAATTTTGAAGAGTTTCCTTAAGCACCCATTCGAAAAAGCGTCCAAATACGTCGAATATTGGCCCAAAACCGCCAAAAGTCGGTTCATGGTCGTCCGGGCCGCTGTCGACAGGTTCGAGGCCGCTGTCGGTGGTCTTTTTGGCCATTTTCCGGTGGTCTCGGAAAAATCTCGCCGTTGGCGAGATAGATCTCGCCGTCGGCGAGCAGGCTGCTGCGCGGCTCCACCGTTTCGCTTCGTTTGGCTCCGTTTCTACTCCGTTTCGCTCCATTTCAGTTGCGTTGCGTTCGTAACAGATAGCCCTACAAAGTAAGCATAAAAACTACCTTTTTTTAAAGTGTAATCTCATTCAAAAATATGCAAGAAGTGTAAAAGAGATTAAGCATCAAAAGACTTATCGATAGGTGTCAGGGCAGAATTTCATTTCTTTCTCGTTTTTGCTCCAAATTGCACCGTTTTTGCTTTTTTTTGCTCCAATCACCATTTCCTGTACCTAAAACCAATAAACATACAAAATACATTCCTTTAAAGTGTAATATCATTAAAAAATGAGTAAAATGATATAAGAAAAGCGTATATATTTTAGGCGTGTCACTTATCAAAATGTGTCAAGCTAAAATTTATTTTCTTGCTCATTTTTGCTCCAAATTGCACCATTTTTGCTTCTTTTTCTCCTAAAGACATTTCTTGTACCAAAAACCAAAAAACATACAAAATACTGTCCTTAAAGTGCAATATCATTAAAATTAAGCATAAACAATAATGAAAAATCAAGAATTTTTTAGGCGTGTCATACGTATACTAGAGCTATTACTTGTGTTCGAACATAATGAGGATTAGCCAAGTATTTTCCTATTTCTGTTGGATTACATTAGGGATCTACTTTATTAAGCCCATTTACTTTTACTTAGTTATGGATGTTCTTATTAGATATTTATAGGAGTATGTACCTTGGTGTATGCTTTTGACTGATGATATCCTTCTTGTTAATAAAAATCTAGAGAGGGTTCATCAAAAATAAAATTAAAGAGGTCAACTTTAGAGTCTAAAGACTTTCATTTGAGTAGATCTAAAACTGAATACATTGAAAGTAATTTTGTAATAACAGTTATAACTATGGGTGATCAAGACATTAAAATGACTGAACATTTTAGATATCTTAGGTCTATTGCTCAATGTGTTGGTGTATAGATGGGGTTGTTATTAGTAGAATTCAGGTTAGATGGCTAAAGTAGAGGAATGCATCAGGCTTAGTGTATGATGGAAAAACACTACTTAGACTTAGAGGAATTTATAAGATGGTGGTGAAACCTACTATGCTTTATGGAGCAATATGTTGGCCTATAAAAGTGAAGCGTAACATTCGGTTAGGTGCTGTTGAGATGAGAATGCTCAAGTGTTTGAGTGAGTTTACACTTAGAGACCAAATGTAAAAGGAATATATCTATAAAAGGGTTGGAGTAGCTCCAGTGTCAGACAAGATTAGAGAGAGTCGCTTCAGATGGGTTAGTCATATTAAATGTCGACCATTTCTTGACCTTGTTAGGAGAGTAAATGTTTAATATTTGACTTATGCTAAGAAAGTAGATGTAGACGTAAAAAGACTTGGGCATGTTGTATAAAAAATAATCTTAATTTATTTCAAGTAATTAAAATTATGACACTCAATAGGACATAATGGAAAAAATGGATTCATGACACTCAATAGGACATAGTGGGATACAAACTTATTATTGTTGTTGTGCTTAATAGTGAGGCTGATACCTACTCGTCCCTACAAGTTGAATCAAAATTTTTATTGTTAGCTTAGTCTGTACTCTACCTATGTGAGATTAATAATTTTTATTGACAATATACCCCTTCATCAAGGAAAGATTTTGTATTGTATATAGTTGCTAGTACGTTGAAATATTAGTAAATCAATAAAATAAAAATTTTCTTATACGCCAAAGTTATATTCATTCAATTTTCTCTTTTACTATTGAGCTGATTAGAGCTATTGTAAAATATATTACCGGCGTCAAATTGGTCTTCAATGCATTCTTCATAACAATGGGACAAAGTTGGTTGAGTAAATCATGCATGCTAATTAGAAAATACATGTGTTGAAGAAATTCTTTAAGCAAAATAAGAAAGGTAGGTGACTTCCGTTGAGTGCTGACTAGTGATTGCGTAGGGGCTCTTAGCTCTCATACAAGAAATCATCCCGAGGACACTTTGGCTACATCTATATGATTTCATTCTAAGGACAATTTGCTTACATATCATTCCCTATTCTAGTATGGAATATGGGTCCTGAGTGTCAATACTCTGCATTAAGAGCCTGACACTTGGAATTTGACTGAGTCAATTAGCATAAACTTAGCAAGTCGCTAGCTCGACAACTCAACGGTTTAGTAAGGTCAATTTTAATAAGTCAGCTTGGGAGGGCAACCTGATAGGGCTACCTGTTAGGGAAACCCAGTAGGGCAATTTGACAAAACAAATGTGCAGAACCATTTAGCAGCTCATCAACTCAACAATTTTGGATGGCCATTTTGATACGTCCACCTAAAAACTTGTTAGCTCATCACCTTGGCAGTGCCAACTCAAAATAGACAACTTGACAGGTCAACCTGACAAGTCATCAACTCATTATCTTGGCCATTTTCCAGCTTGATAGGGCCAACTCAATAATTAGCTGATCAAATTGGCAGCTCGTCAGTCAACCAGGTAGTTGGTTTAACTCTAGGCCTCGTCAGATTGATTGATCAACCTAATGACTTAACTCAATAGGTCGCCTTAGGGGTATATATAAAATAACAGCACAACCATTAATAATATCCATTTGAAAAAACTAGGATGTGTATAACATTTGATATATGATTTACATAAGATTATCGAGCAGGATTTAAGCGAATAATACTACCGACTTCAACTTGAAGTACATTAATCATGGGGTCGAAAGAGCAGATGTCATGGTAGAGTGGAGAACTCGCCACACTAGAAGGACATGAGAAATGCTTGTTAGTTCTTAGTTGGTGTCATATGCCATAACGAATAATGAGGAACATTTTTATTGGTGTTTTGTGAGAAGGTTTTGATTATAATGGAATATAATATCTAGAGGGTGAATTGTTGGTTGGGGTCACAATTAATGACCATATTCCTAAGTTTAAGTCTCATTCAAATCTATATTATCCTTTGACATTCTCCATTTCAAAAAATAAATAAATTAATAAAATCTTTATTTTAAAGTAATTTATGATGCTTGACTTTAATGCATCCAAATTTTTATTAAGAAAAATAAAAGAGAGCATCAAGTATTGCTTAGCCATTCTTAATTAATTTATTAACTATCAAATGTGCCAAATGATTTTGACAATGTTTATGGTCTTTTTGTATGTCATCATCAGAACCAGAAAGTAAATTCGGGGAAAAAAATATAATAATAATAATAATAATAATAATAATAATAATAATAATAATAATAATAATAATAATAATAGAGGGTGTGCTTACCTAAACTTTGCACCAGGCTTTTATGGTTCTTACCTCCCATGAACCGGCCTTTTGCAAAGTCAAACTTTGATAACTTTTTTTATTTATGAAAGTAAAACATATTTCCTTTCACCTGAAATTGACATTATGATAGAAACCCTAATTAATTGTTTGCACAACTAAATTTATGGAGAATAACTAAGATGCATAATATATTTTTTTTCCTTGACAAAAGTAATAAATATAAAAACATTTTAACGACGTTTTCTTAAACTCTTGGTTAATTTTGTAATTTTTCATTAGAATATTTATGTTAGGTATGACTCATATACCATATAAGGGACAAATGCTGGAGCGGAACGGAGCGAGCGAGCGGAAGTATCTGTCAAATCGGGGGAGTTTTGTTATGTGTGTTGGGAGTGCACAGGTAATTTTATAATTACATATTGTACACTAGAGTTATATATATACATTGTATTTGTAATCTTAAAGGGATGTACTGTCTTTCAATAAATCAAAAAGGCGTTTCCGCTCATTGCTCCCTATGACGTAAGCATCTTGCCGAACCTCGTTAAATTGTTGTGTTTGAACTTGATTGTTCTGTCGATTCTTGTGTTTCTTTACCTTAATCACTCAACAATTTATATATATAAAATTTCAAATAAGATTATATTTCAGTAATAACACATCTAAAAATCAAGTAAATAATTAAAATTTCAACTACAACACATTGTTCAGAATAATATCATAACATTCAATAGAATAGTCTTAAGCTAATGAAAGTCACTAATACATAATATAACACTAAATTCAAAGAGACCTATAGAAATCTGCCGACACACTTAACTTTTTTCCTTGCATATATATGTGGCCAGGAGATGTCTTCAGACTTGAGTGCTATCATTATTCCAATTATGGTGGCCTTAGTACGAAATTTAAATAAATATGTGATCATAGTATGAATTTGATATAATATCTCTTATTATCCAATATTGCTATAGTTTCATGGGGTTATATTTATAATATAGAGAGATATAGATAACCATCACATTCTGATTTCTTTTGTTATGTGATCAGTCTTTTGTCCATTTACTTAAAAGTTAAAAATATATACTAAAATGATGTTTATCTTGATAAGGTTCATTACATGCTGACTTAGAAAAGCATGAGGTGGATGTAAGCTTTGGGGACTCACACATCCTTCTCAGCATTGTGGGTCATAAATTCTTTTAAGGAAATCTTTTTATGTGTTATTAAAATAATTTCGATGTTTTAATTATGATTTTTATCGACCCATCCAAGTGGTCGAGCAAATGACCAACACGAGTCTTAGTTGAATCGAATGTTTAGAGGAGTTTCGGACTCAGTTTAGTGATAAGGTAGCGATTACAAATAGTAATCAAGTATTTAGTCTAGCTGAGTATGTAATGGGTGAGAACGAATAGTTTGATTGAATGGTTTAGTGGATTTGAATTAACATAAGAGGCTATTGAGAATGTTTGAGTGAATGAGAATGTTTTTGAGATGATTGAATCACTACAGGAATTCTGCTTGTCAGCGTTGAAAATTTTTGATGCTAATCATGAATTTTTGTGACGCAAATTGAGATTAATGTTGGATTTGCGTCGAAAAAAAAGTTACTGTTAAAATGAGCGTCGCTAAATGAATTAGCGTCGACATTAGCTTTGGATTTAGTATCTATATTTTCCATTGTAACATATTTCTGTTGCAAAGTTGTCTGGCTCAGAACTAACGTTGGAATTTGCATTGATCATATGTTGATGCAATTTGCTTTGCGACGGAATTGTGACAAAATTGCATCGCCCTATATCAAAATATTCTAACTATAACTTTGTCAATATAATAATTTTGCAATTATAGGATGCAAGTGGACATGTAAAATCAAACAACATTTGGATGGGTCCGTGGCTAGATACAAAGCTCGGTTAGTGGCTTAAGTCTTTAAACAAGAGTATCAAATTAACTATCATGAAACTTTTAGTTATATAGCCAAAATGCCAACTATTATAATTCTTCCAACAACAACCAAACACTATCATTAGGAGATACTTCAACTAGATGTGCATAATGCCATTCTAAATGGAATATTAGAAGAAACGGTCAACATGTATCAATCACCTGGTTTTCAGGATAAAAAAAATTCTTAACATGTTTGTTGTTTAGGAAGGATATATATGGATTAAAGCGAGCACCACGTCAACGAATTTTAATTTTGGTTATTCACTTAAAACAACAAGGATTTAAGTTTAGTCAAGGTGATCAGTCACTACTTATATATCAAGAAAATTGGTGTCTTAATTTTTTTGTTATATATGTGGATGATATTCTTATTACAGGAAATAATCAGATCTTCATACGAGAACCTCTGAAAACTCTACACAACGTAGTTCAAATTAAGAAATTTGAAAATATTGATGCCTTCTTAGGAATTCAATTTCACAGGATCTATTATGGTTCTTATTTGAATGAGAGCTCATACACACTAGAATTATTAAAACAAGCAAGTATGCAAAATCGTAAAGAAATACTTACATCATGCTTCTCAAAAGTCATACAAACAAATCTCATAGTAAAAAGGCCATATATTACGTATGTTGTTAATCAAGTATCTAAGCACATACATTTAGCCAAAATTGAATTTTTTTTAGCAAATCAAACTTATTCTCAGGTATCTTAAAGGATATCTCACACATTGACTTTGCTTTTTTGAAAGTCATCTCCAGTTTGATCTTACTTAGATTCAGACTAGGCCAGGGATACAATTACATGAAGATCTATTTCAAGCACCTATACCTCTCAAGACAGTAACCTTATTTCATGGAAGGTACATAAACAACTGACAGTTGCTAAATCCTCTACGGAAGCAAAATATAGAGGTCTATCCTTAGTAACAGGTGAAGTTATATGGTTTCATCAACTCATAACAAAATTTCAGCAACCTATGGAAACTCTAACAACAATGTTTTTTTTTGACAATACATCAATAATTGTACTGGAGAACGATGCTATCATTCATTCTCTAACCAATCATATAGAAGTTAATCATCATTTTATTATGGATCAAAGCTAATATCCTTAGCGTACAACACATAGCTACACAAGGTCAAATTGCATACATATTCACTAAAGATTTACCTACTACAATTTTCCTTAAGCTTAAGAACATACTTAACATCCTATCACTAGATGACTCAACTCAGTCATTGAAAGAAGGGAAAAGAGGATCTCACAACAAACTAAGGGTGTGTTTTGAGCAGCTTGTGCCTTTCATGATAAGTAGCTTATTCTGAAATGCGGCCCGCGGATCGGTCGTAGGGTTCGACCGCGGCCTGCGTTTAGTGTAAAAATTCAACCACGTTTTCGAATAAGCGGGCAAAACATGCGATCTAAACGGTACCATAACATTTTCAAAAATGCCCCCGCAGTTATAAGCTGCCCCAAACGGGCCCAAAATGTTTTAATAGTTGTGTAAATCTTCAATATATATATATATATATATATATATATATATATATATATATATATATATATATATATATATATATATATATAAGAAAAAGGTCTTCTATTAGAATGAAAGATCAGCTTACAATCCTGAAATGAGGGACTCCCAAAAGGTCCCCAGAAAGTAAGAAAAGAAGAGGAGGGGGAGAGGAAGACACAGAGATTAAGTTAGAGTACAATCCAAATATAGCAAGCCAGTTTGCGGGCTTGTTGTCCTCGCTATAAGTGAAGGTGAATATAGCATTTAATTGAGAGCTGAGCTGTCCGATCTTTTGAATCAAGTGTGTATGGTGCCATGGGGATTGCTCCTCAGATTCCAAGAGATGAATCATAATAGTGGAGTCCACTTCAACCAACAGAGAAGACTAAGAGGCCCTAACAACAAAGTGAACTGCCCAATAGACAACTATCAGTTCAGCTTCAAGGGCATCAGAAGCAGTGACAGGGGAATGAAAGAACAAGAGACATTTCCCTTCATGATTTCTATAAACCCCTCCCACTCCTGCACCAAGGTATGAGAAGCTACCATCAGTGTTGACTTTGATTGAGGGTGGCTCAGAAGGTATCCGGTAGACTTTGCTGATTAGAGTAGAAGCCAATTTCACAGGGGGAAGAGAAGCACATATGTTGGGAAACTTTTTGTGATGAATCAGTTTGTGGAGAAAAGAGAGGCAATTCCTCACCGAGCAATGGAAGGGGGTTTATCCTCAAATTTGGCTTGATTTCTAGCCATCCACAAGAGCCAAGCAACCATGAAAGGGATTGACTTGCATTTCTTTACTTTCCAGCTATGCCAACAAGAATGGAGATGTGCCCATTAAAAATTGGATGTCACCAGGGTCAATTGTTTAAGGAGTGCAGTCCAGACAGCCTGGGAGAAATTGCACTCAAATAAAAGATGAGGAATGGATTCTCCTCCATCAGGCACAACTAACATTTGGAGGGGCTGCTCAAACCTTTTAACTTGAGAATGTCATCAGTTGGCAATAGTTTATGAAAGACTCTTCAACAGAAGAAAGACATTGACGTGGATAAGAAGTTGTTCCAAATAGCTTCCTCCCAAGGCACCTGATCCTGAGCCCAACTGATCATTTTCGAGTAGATGGCTTTAGTGAAACTCTGCTTAGTGTATGCCTACCCAATGATTCTATCTGGGCGACTCCTATCAAAGTGTAATTTAGAGATATGGGTACCAAAAGACCTTTGAAGTAGAGTAGATAGTGTAGGAAGGGACCGGGAATTACCTTCCCAATAATCAGCTACTTTCAAAAGTGGGTCATGTTGATCAGAGATAGGGGTCAACCACTCCTTGGGGTACCAATGATCCAGCCAGAAATTAACTTTCCCATTCCCAAAATCCCAAAGGAACAACTCTTCAGCAATGTGTCTGACTTCGAGTAAATTAACCCACATTCTAGAATCCCCAACTTTCCTGACAGTAAGAGATGGATGATGGTCTTTGCAGTATTTCCCCCACATGTACTTTGCCCACAAAGAGGATTGAGCTCTAAAATTAATCCAATTCTTACGCAGGTTTATTTGAAAGAGATGTTGGAGCCCTTCAAACCCAATTCCTACATCCAAAATGGGTTTAGCAGCCTTTTGCCAAGAGGCTCAATGGAGTTGTTGCCACAGCCTGTTAAAAGCCTTTCTAGTTAAAGTTGAGTATTTTTCTTTATATTTGTCATTTGTATAAAATAAGAAGGTAATGCTGTGAGGATACTCTTTAAAAGGGTGATTTTGCCTCCATTGGAGAGGAAGGAATGGGTCCAACAAGAAAGATATGAGGTGAATTTGTTGAGAACCTCCTCAAACTGAACCTGCTTAGACCTCCCAGTAATGAGAAGGACACCAAGGTATTTAATGGGAAGTGGAGTTCTAGAGAACCCAGTGTAGCTTACAGTCCACTGCTTGCTAGTGGGGGAGAGTCTTTTAGGGAAGATCAACTGGCATTTTCCAGGGTTGAAGAGCATCCTTGAGTGAGACTGAAAAAGCTGAAGATAATGGCACACTTTTTAAACATCTTTTTTTATTGACGCTAGAAAACATCATAACATCATCAGCATACACAAGGTGTGAAATAACCAAATTTGACTTGTGGTGGAACCTAGTGTAGCTCTGAGATAACAAATTATTGTTAAGGATTCTAGACAGATAATCCATAGCCAGGATAAAGATTGTAAGTGATAGACGATGACCTTGCTTCAGTCCTCTTGTAGCAATTAAAGATCCCCTAGCTTGCCCATTGATGAGAATAGAGTGAACATTATTTGACATCCATCTGTGAATGAGGGTGCAAAATTCAGGTTGGAAATCTATGGCTGATAGGATTTCCAGGATAAATTCTCAACTTATTTTATCATAAGTTTTTTTTAAGATCTAGTTTATAAACTAGATTGTCCCCCTACATGGCTTGTCCAAGTTCAACAACAGTTCCTGAGCTAGCAAAACATTGTTAGTAATGGATCTCCCCTTAACAAATGCAGTATGATTGGGGCAAATCAACTTCTCTGCTCACAATAACTTTGCTGATGGTTTTACTAATTACTGAGGTGAGGCTTATGGGTCTGAAATGTTCCCAGTTATTTTGAACATCTGACTTGTGCACAAGTACCAAATTGGAAGCACTGAGTAACTAGGGAGGTCATAACCTTGAAAAAAAACTTTGAATATCAGCAATGACATCCATCTTGATGATATCCCAGGATTTTTTTTGTAGAAATCAGCAGTGAAGCCATCTGGCCCTGCAGTTTTGGAACTGTCAATGGAGTTTAAAGCCCTCCATATCTCCTGTTTAGTGGGGGAATCAGTTAGCCCAAGATTACTGGTGTAGGGTAGTTCCTCAATAATGTAAGATCTATCTGTAGACAACCTTCTAGCAGGGACCTGGTTCAGAAGTTTAGTATAATAGGAGACTGCATCGCTAGCAATTTCAGTATTGTCATTGAGCCCAATCCCTTCATTAGTCTGGATAGTGTGGACGGTGTTGCACTTCCTTCTATATTTGATGAAAGCATGATAAAACATTGTATTTCTGTCCCCCTCAGTGAAAATATTAATGGAAGCCTTCTGTTTTAAAAACAACTCCTGCTTTTCAATGGCTGTAAGAAGATAATTTTGAGCAGCTAATAAAGTCTTTTCCTCAGCAATTTCCTTCTGAATATCAAGCTCTAATTGCTCCACCTCTTTCTCAGCATCCTCCACAGCAGAAAAAAAAACATTCCTAAATGAAGTCCAGCCCCATTTTCTGAGTTATCTTCCAACCTTAATATGCAGTAGGCTAAGTTTAGTAAGGGGTTCAAAGTGGGTGAGACAATGCTAATGAAGGAAGGATGGGTGGACCACATATTGAGATATATGGAGAAGGGGGGGGGGGGGGGGGTATCAGACTCAACAAGACTGAGGTGAGTTACAAAGGTAAGAAGGAAATGGGAAAGTGAAGGACAATTAACCAGGATCCTATCTAGTCTTTCCCAAATAGATCCCCTCTTCCAAGTAAAAACAAGTCTCTTGAAACCAAGATCAAACAAACCAGCCAAATGGATATTATCACTGAATGTGGTCATTTATATATATATATATATATATATATATATATATATATATATATATATATATATATATATATATGTGTGTGTGTGTGTGTGTGTGTGTGTGTGTGTGTGTGTGTGTGTGTGTGTGTAATCCCAAGTGTTTGCTAGTATATATATATATATATATATATGTGTGTGTGTGTGTGTGTGTGTGTGTGTGTGTGCGCGCGCGCGCGCGCGCGCGTGTGTGTGCGTGTGTGTGTGTGTGTGTGTGTGAATTTCTTCACGTATGTAATACACTCTGATATCAATAATAATTTATGTTTTCAGCTTTTTTTCTTTATGGAGTTTCTTGAAGTAATTAGCACACTTCTAAACCGTACAAAACTTAATTAAACTCAAATAATCAATATAAAACTGTCTATAAATGATCTCAATTGATCATCAACCAAACTAATTAAAAGTATATAAAAATGAAAGATTTACTTGCATAGTACTCACTTCTTATGCATTTACATTTCTAACACCATAACTTCAATTTTTACATATATACCACCCATGAAAGGGTGTATTTCAATTTTTGGAAGTTAAAATATTAGTATTTTTATGTAATATGAAATATTTGAGTGATGCAAATTTAAAAATTAAAGTTTAGGTGTTAGATATGTAAATATATAATAATTGACTAGATCTAGACAATGATAAAAAGGCATTGCCCTTCGGTTGGCCTAATGGCCCAAACTTGTTTAAGATGAGTGAGATCTTGCAATGGCTATTACTATAAATGTATATATAGTAATAACAATCCGGAGAATGGCGACTCTTGGGCCTAGGGTTACGCTCTGGGGTTTTCATGGCGACTCTCGGGCGATCTTCATTGCTTTGGCGTGCTGATCTCCCCCAACGGAGTTCTCCCGGGCGATTGTCGTCGCCTGGGCGCGGTGATCTTTTCCCTGTCTTTCCTTGTTGTTTCATTTTGTTTTTTGTAGATTGTGATGGAGCGTAACTACGCCAATGCCGTCACGGGGGGCTCTTTGCCGAACTCAAAGACTCACTCATGTTATTTTCCTCAATCCTTTCATGAGGCCTGGGAACTTGGTGGTGGGGAGTATAGTTTCATCAAGAGGCTTGGTAGGAAGAATGGTAAACCGGCTTTGTATCTTTCCGAAGAGGAGACCAATATTTTAGCTTCATCGTGCCGTTTTGTGTTGATCGGTAAGTTTCTCTATGGACACCCTAAGTTGGACATCATTCGGAAGGAATTTGACTCTCTGAAACTAACCGGTGCTTGGAAGGTTGGATCTGTCGATGGTAGGCATATTCTTATAGATCTCACCAATGACGTTGATTCTACGAATGTTTTTGCTAGGAAAGTTCTAAAGATTGATAATAGGTATATGCGTATACTAAAATGGAGCGTTGATTTTAACCCCAAAGCTGAGTCCCCTGTTATTCCGGTCTGGATTAAATTTCCGGAGTATAAGTATCACCTTTTTAATCATGAGATCTTATATTCTCTAGCAAAAGGTTTTGGCACACCACTGAGAGTTGATAATCCTACAGTTGACCGCACAAAACCCTCGGATGCCTGTTTCTTGGTTGAAAGAGACATCACCCAGCCCTATCCTGATGAAGTTTGGATCGGTTCCTCACACACGGGGTACTGGCAACAGGTTGTTATGGGTTCCCACCCACCTTATTGTTCTCACTGCGCCATGTTTGGCCATTCTCCCTCGATTTGTTACAGACTACACCCCCATCTGAAACCAAAAACTATGGCCACAACCACCAACCTTTCTACTCATCCTTCTGACCATGCTCCAATTGAACATCCCCCTGATGCACACATCTCCAACAACCCGGTCTCTCCTCCAACTGAGCATCCCCCTGTCTCTCCTCCTAATGACCTTCCATTCCAAATTATACCCATCCCTACTGCACCCACTCTCCCAATCCCTGATGGCCACACTCAACTTACCAAATGTATTGATCCATTCGAAATTCCAGATAAGGTCCCTCACATCAACACAAACACTGTTTTGGAAGCACCTTTACCTCTACCTGCCATTTCACCAATCGAACTTTCAGTCTCTGTTGAAGATGATAGTAATTTACTAATTCTTCTTCCTCCAACTGCTGTTCCCATGGAGAGCATCCAAGATACAGCTCATACTGTTGCACATCATAAACCCTCTCAGTTTTCTTCAAAGACCACATCACCCACCGTTTCCTGCCCAGCTCCCCATACTGACCCCTATGCAAATTCTAATTCTGATTCTAGAACTAATAAAAATCAGATTATGGAGGCTACCTTTGACATGGAAGCAGAATGGATCATTCAAAAATCTAATAGAAAAAAGAAGAAAAAACAAACTACAAATATCAATATGTCCTTTAACGATGAAAGCATAGACCTAGCATATTCTGAAAATGAAATTTTGCCCCCTTCTACCCGATCCACTAGAAGGGGTAGCAGACATCATGTTTAATATTTTGGTTTGGAACATTAGGGGAGTGGCTGATCCTTCCTCCCTTAAGCGTTTAAAGTATCTTTGCAGGATCCATCGTTTGGAAATTTTTGCAATTTTGGAGCCTTTAGTCTCCACCCATAAAGAAAAAATAATAGCTACTTTTCCTCTCTATTCTCACTTTAGCAATACTAATAACAAAATTTGGGTTTTTTGGAAAAAACATATCCATCTTCAAGTTGTTGAGAATGATACACAATTTATTTTGGCACATTTTCAGGCTGACATTTTCAAAGGGTGGGTTACTTTTGTTTATGCAAGTTCTTTACTTGCTGAAAAATTCCTACTGTGGAATAAATTAATTGCCATTGGTTCTATGATAAATGAAAGCTGGTGTGTTGGTGGTGATTTTAACATGATTTTGTCTCCTGTTGAAAGGAAAGGTGGCACAAGGCCAAACTCCACGCAGATTCAGAATTTTTGTGAACTGGTTTCACAAGCTGGGTTGTTTGACCTGGGATTCACAGGGAATCCTTTCACTTGGAGACGTGGCAGGCTTTTCCAGAGACTTGATAGATTTTTTGCTAATTCATGTTTTTTAAATTACTACCATACTTCTCAGGTTCAGCATTTAAGTCATGTTTCCTCTGATCACAATCCACTCTTACTCTCTTTAAATTTTCATACAAAACCTGCTTACACCCGTTTTAAATTTCTAAATATTTGGTCTTCACATCATACTTTTATGAATCTTATTTCTAGATTATGGAAGCCTGGCTATGGCACTCCTTGGTTTGTGCTGTGGCAACTGCACAAAAACGTTGCTGCAGGTTTAAAGAAATGGAATTTTGAAGTCTTTGGAAATATACATACTCGTGTCCTCAAGTCTCAACAGCTGGTTAATAATCTGGAAGCTATGGAAAGTATGAGCCCTGAGATAGCTGATGAGCTCTCTCATGCTCACTCTACTCTTTTGGAAGAGATATCTCTGGAGGAAGATTTTTTACAGCAAAAATCTCATGATACTCAATTTAAGCATGGTGACAGGAACACTAGTTATTTTCATGCATCTATTAAACAAAGACTTAACTCAAATTCTATTATTAAAATCATCACTCAGGATGGGCAGGTTATTACTGATGCTGAAGAGATTGGTCTAAATGCTGTACATTATTTTTATAATATTTTCTCTAATGCAGGACAGGTTTCTCCCATTAACAGTGAACTATTTGCTTCTGAAATTCAATATATTGCTTCCCTTAAGCTTTCTGAAGTACCAAATGAGGAGGAAATATTTCAAGCTTTTAAGGGGATTAATGCAAACAAAGCACCTGGCCCTGATGGTTTTTCCTCAGGTTTCTATATTACATGCTGGGACATTGTTAAGAAAGAAGTTATTCATGCTATTCAAAGTTTCTTTCATGGAGCTGATCCATGTAAGTATTTCTCTGCTGCTTTACTGGTACTTATACCTAAAGGTAAAGATAAATCACATTGGCAACACTTTAGGCCTATCTCTCTAACTTCTACTATCACTAAGGTGATCAGTAAGATTCTTGTTGCCAGGCTTCAACCACATTTAAATGCTATCATTTCCTCACGATGATCTGCCTTTATTAAAGGTAGAAAAATCACCGATAATATTCTTTTAGCTCAGGAGCTTATAGAGGATCTTGACAGAACTTGTAGAGGAGGGAATCTCATCATTAAATTAGATATAAAGAAGGCATTTGATACTATTAACTGGGATTTTATTCAAAATGTACTTATTGCTAGAGGTTTTGAACATAATTTCTGCATTTTAATTAGGAGATGGTTGGCCAACAATTATTATAGTGTTCTGGTCAATGGCACGTCACATGGTTTCTTCACTACTACAAGAGGCATCAAGCAGGGTGACCCCCTTTCACCTGTTCTTTTTATTATAGCGTTTGATTATTTATCTAGAATGCTTAATCACTTTCGTGAAAGGCATAGAAATATGCACTATTATAACAAAGCAGGTATTTTGGTGTCACATTTGGCTTATGCTGATGACATTATTATCTTCTCTAATGCATCCAAACTTGCTATTAGAAGAATCCTTAAGGTATTAAATGATTTTGAATCTCTTTCTGGTTTATCATTTAATAAAGAAAAATGCCAGCTATTTTTCAGTAATACTATTACTCACTGTAAAAAACATTGGGCCTCTACCCTGTCTGGTTTTAAAAATGTTTCTTTGCCTCTTAAATACCTTGGGGTAAACCTTATAAGAGGTAGATGTAAACAAATTCAGATGGATGAAATTATTTCAAAAATTCAATGCAAAATTAATGATTGGAAGAATAGATTTCTCTCTAATGGTGGTAGATTGACCCTCATTTCTAGTGTGTTACAGGCAATTCCTTTATATGCACTCCAGGTTTTCAATGCAAAAAAAAGTTCACTGAATTTTATTGAAACACTTTTCAATCGTTTTCTTTGGGAGGGGGGTGGTGCCAAGAAACACTGGTGTTCTTGGAGGAAGCTTTGCAAACAAAATTTTCTGGTGGGCTTGGTTTCAAGTCCCTTCCTCACATTGTGGAGATTAATATGAGTAAGCTCTAGTATAAATTCAGGCTATGTGACTCTCTTTGGGCTAAATTCATGCATTCCAAATACTGCAATACTTCACACCCCTCTACTGTTTCATACAAGAAAGGAGACTCGCGTATTTGGAAGGCTATGGTGATGGCAAGAGAATACACTAGCAAGTACATTTTTTGGGAGTTGGGTGATGGCAAGGTTTCTATATGGCATGATAATTGGGGCATACCCCATAATGCCCGCACTTCCCAGGACTCTTCTGACTCTTCTGATCTCTATAATGTTGTTTCTGATCTCTGGATGAATGATCACTGGGATATGGTGAAGTTGAGAACTTTGTTAGGTAATGATGCTGCTATGTATATTAATCAAATTCCCTTTAGTAATAATATCAAAGACAAGCCTCACTGGATGAAGGCCAATACTAGTTCTGCTAGCAAATTTTTGTATCAGGCTAGGAATGTTTTCCCGCTTGCCATCTGGAGTGCATATATCCGGAATACACTCGTTTACACCTTCTATGGCCTTTTTTAATTGGAGGTTTTTCTCATCTTTGCTCCCTTTAGATGATATTCTGAAACTTAAGGGTTTAAGAATGGCTTCTATATGTCCTCTTTGTCACCATGCTGAAGAATCTTCCAATCATATTTTTTTCAATTTCTCGTTTGCTATTGAGGTTTGGAATACTTTGGGTACTTTATTTAACATAAACTGGCCTTCTACTTTTTTTATAATGGACTACATAAATGCTTGGAAAGAGATTGACATTGGGGGGAAGTTTCTGTCCTCCTTTCCTTTGGTTATCCTGTGGTTTATTTGGAATTCTCGTAATGCTGCTAAACACACTGAGGAGCACCCCACTTCTCTTAAAACATTAGCTCATATCAAAGCTTACTATCATAGAGCCACTAAATGGGCAGCTCCCCCTTCAATTGCTCTTAAAAAACCAATACTGGTAAGTTGGGAGCCACCTGAAAGGGGTTGGATAAAAATTAATATTGATGGCTGTTGGAATAGTTTGACTGCTGGGGTTGGGGGTTTGTACAAGGATCATGAGGCCAAAACAAGGTTTTATTTTTCTTCCCCTGTCATTGCTGAAACCCCTTTGCAGGCTGAAATTTGGGCACTGCTTTTTGCCCTAAAAAATGCTATTTGTTTTCACTTTAATGCCTTAATTGTTGAATCTGACTCAATCTTATTAGTAAGGATGTACCACAGGGAAATTAACATCCCTTGGAATCTTATCTATATATTTAAAAGGATTTGGTCTATCATTGATGCTTCCTCTCTACAGGTCAAGATCAATTTCATTTATAAAGAAGCCAACAAGCCACTGATCGTTGGCTAAGCATGCCACGGATACACCTATGGTAGGTAAAGTACCACAAGGACAGCTAGCAATTCTCTTACACGGTGATACAATGGATTTACCTTATATTAGATGATTTTAGCTGTTATGCTTATAGCTAATCTGTTGGACTTACTGTTTCTCACCTCATGGAGATCATATTTGCTTTGGTCTGTCACTAACTATGTTCTGTAGGAAATTTGGTTTGGCGCAGGTTGCTAGGAATCTTAATCATACATAATACTGGATGTTATACTTAGTCTCTCCTTTCTGTTTCGAGATGGTTTCTTCCCTTTGTGCAGTGCAGGACAGCGGGCTTTGCCTTTTGATTTCCCCTATCAGTTTCGCTCTGTGGATTGCAGGATAGCAGGCTCTACTTTTTTCACTCCCTTTACAGGATGGCTGTGCTGAATCTCTTCATCTAGATTTGCTTCTGTTACAGGCAACTTCCGTTTCCTTTTCCTTATTGCAGTTATGGTTTTTTCGACTCAACCATGGTTTTGGCACTGTTTGTTTGGGCTCATTTGCTCTTATTAGTTTTATTTCTCACTCTTCTTGTTAAGTGTTGCTTTTTGACAACTTTTTTGGAGCATTTTGGTGTGAGTTGTAATGCTGGGAGGCTGAACCCCTAGGGGTTGTGTGGGTATTGTATTTTTGGTTTTTGTTTTAGACTGGGGATCGGTCTCCCCCCCCCCTTTTTGTATCAATTTTTCTGATATTAACACGTAGGGAGCCACCGTTGCTCTTTCCCCTAAAAAAAAAAATTATATAGTAATAAAAAAACTAATTTAATTAAAATTCAAGTAATTTTCAAGAAATTTTCATTAATAACCTTTTAGGTTTTCTGAGATTTAGATATGTACTTTGAAACTTTCGCTTGCTCGGTGAAATTTGCAAGCACTTCTTAGAATATTTCTTCAAAACATTATTATTAGGGCTGTCAAAACAGCTCGTTGTTCGCGAACAACTAGTGTTTGGCTCGTTAAAAAGCTCATGTTTGATTCGTTTGCTAAGTTAACTAGCCAAACACGAATAATTTTTTTGTGCTCGATATATAAACGAGCCGAACACAAACAGTGATATTTTTTAACCAGCCGAACACGAGTTGAGCCTGAACCCGCTCCTGTTCCGCTTGTTTACACCCATAATTATTATATATAGCTATAATCAAATCATTTAAATTATTATAATAACAAAACTATTTTGATTGCCTAAAACTTAGCAAGGTAATGATGCATAAGTTGATAAGCAATAAATATTATTTTAAAGTGCACAATTTACACTTTTTAAAAAAAATGTACCTTTACTTTTGAAGCAGTAAATTAATTAAGAGATAACTTAATTGGTTCCAAAAGCATAATTTAATTCTTAAATTCAATGTGCTTTTTCTAATGAACTCAACCCAAACATTCCCTTTCAAAAGAAAAATAAAAAAAAGGACAAATTACATACAAACCCCCTGAAACTTCCTATTTACAAATCAATCGCCCAAATATCTAAATTCATCATAAATCCCGGCCAATATTTTTCATTTTTACCAAATTCTCAATAGTTTGATCATGACATATATAAATACATCGTTTCGGTAGTTATAGAAAATATATATCATATGGGTGGTTAATTTGTAAATATCAATATTTCGGGTGGTTTGTATGTAATTATATTAAAAAAAAAAGAAAAAAGGGCATAAACATTCCCTTATTTAATACTTTTGCTTCTATATACCTACTGCACTGAATTAAAATAGAGAAGAGGTCCTCACTAACCAGAATCTGATTCACTTTGTTATAGCAAAAGTGACAAGACTAATTAACATTAAATAGTGATTAAATTAGCAAAAAATGGAATCTTCTATATAAAGCTAGCTTTGTCCCTTAATATTTTATTCATTTAAGTCTAATCACAATTAATTAATTATATGCTTTCAACTTGTAAACCAGTAGGGAATTTTCCAACTTTGCTTTACGTGGCCTAGGAAACAAAATTTATGGAGTAAATTAGAGAAGAAATGGACTATTTAAGGTTGCATTTTATCATGCGTATAGTTTTTTTTAGTCTAAAAAAGTTTGTCTTGATAAAGGCTGGCTACATTTTTGTTTTCTTGGTGAGGTTAATCATAAGAAAATATATTAGCAATTAAGTGCTAAAAAGGTTAAGTTTGTAATATTCATATTTATTGGGGTAAATTAGATTGAATTTTGTTAGAATTAATTAAGCTGATATGTATGATTTGAGAGAAAGAGAGAAGATAGGATCTATGGATGGAGCGCTTGGAGTCCAATGAGAATTTGACACATGACAAGTGGACCACACTGCAATACACTGGTTAGATAAGTTTTTTAGAGGGTTTAGGCCCACTCACCATGTGGCAAGTGCCCACTGGACTCCGGACGCAGTTAATTTTAGAACTAACACAAGTGAATATCATTATGGTAATTTGTGAATGAATTCTAACTTTTAATTTTTGCATGTGTTATAGGATAGGATTTTAGTTGTCGGTTTTATTGTTTAATTTTATATCTTATTTATTATCTCCATCTTTGTCATCAATGCATACATGTTATGATTACGCTTTATCTTTATGCATTTGACATATATTTCTTCATTTAAAAGATCAAACCTATGCACATATAACACTATAAATTATATGGTATAGACTAACTAATATATCTTGCTCATATAACACTATAAATTATTTTATAGGTTGTTTGGTTTACTGAAAAAAGAATGTAAAACAAACAGCAATTTAATTTAAATACTTTGAAGTTATTTGGGGTAAAGTACATTTCTATGTTTGGTTTGAAGAAAAGTAAAATCAATGTATAATATGCTTGATATTAGTGGCGATGGTGACTAATAACAGTGCACATTGGAAAGCCAATATTCAGCTGACAAGGGTCCGACGGTGATACCGAGTTTGGGATGGGCCTTGTAGTGGTGACAGCGGGAGGCTGGTGGAGATGATGTTGGGCGGCGGCTACCAATGGGTGGCTGACAACAGACAGGGGGTGGCGACGGCTAATAGCTAGCATTGTGGCAATGAAGACAGGTAACAATTTTCAATGTATTTGAAAATCGACTAATCTAAACAACTTAGAATACAACAATTTTGGATTGCATGATGAATTTTAAATTCACCAAAATGTCGAAGGTCTACTTCATTCTCAGGCGATCAAATTTTAGATTTTCAAGAGCTTCATTATATAAAAATTTTTACAATCTCTATAACAAGCTTTGTTAAGATGATTATGATTCAGATTTACAATTAGACTGACTTAATAGGACTCATTTTGGAACAATTATTGTTTCTATTGATGTGTCGTTAACTAATTTTACTATTCAACATGAATCTCAAGGTGTTTGGCACAAATCTCGAGGTATTTATTGGGCCAATAATGTTCTTATTCAAATTAAAAATTATTTAGAACTTCTATTTCCATAAACTTAGGGTATGTTTGGGGAAGTTGCGACTGTTTGAAGAAGCAGCTGTGAAGCTGCTGAAGAAAAAGTTGTTCAAAAAGCTGCGGTGGCTATTATATATATATTTTTAAGTCAGACCGAAGCTTTCTAGCAGTCACCGTATGTAGACGGTATGGTGGAAAAGTACAACTTTCAGCTGTAATTTTTTGAGAATGCAGAAAAAACTTGGGTGAGACATCGCACCGCCACCCCAAATGTACCTTATTATCAAACTAACCAACTCAATGAGACAAATCCATTGATACCAAAATTAACTTAATCTAAGTCAAATCAACCTCAGAACAAGCATTAGACTTTTTTTTAAAAGCTTTTAAATATTTGAAAAATCTCATATGATCAAGAGAAATCAATGTTAGACGTTTGATCGCGTGTTTATTTGTGTTTATTCACTAAATGATGAAAATAACTCTCCTATGAAGCCAATAAATAGACCCCCTCTCTTTACTTGAAAGAAGAGAAGAAGTAGGATGAGTCATTTCCAGTGTTGTTTTGAACTGAACATCTGTGATAACTCACAACCTCCATAGTCGCCAACTGCAATCGACCCTTGTTGGCCACTCGCTGCTTGACAATGTTAGTAGACTTTGTAGAGTAACAAAGTATCCTGCGGAGAAAAGATGTATCATATAAGTAACGACAGAAATTGTAGCATAACAAAGTTCTTTATTGATTGACAACGCCTCTTGCATACAAAGTAACACAGTGTTCAAGATATTGTGTAACGATGTACACTAAATATGGTGCATCAAAGACCCGACGACAACTTCCAGCAACAATTTCTTTCGATCGCTCGCTATAGCCTTTCAATA
Source organism: Papilionanthe hookeriana x Papilionanthe teres (assembly GCA_022702705.1). NCBI lineage: Eukaryota > Viridiplantae > Streptophyta > Magnoliopsida > Asparagales > Orchidaceae > Papilionanthe > Papilionanthe hookeriana x Papilionanthe teres. The sequence continues at coordinate 56,196,624 of CM040424.1, forward strand.
TACAAATACTATAATGGGCAAAATCTTGAAACCCTTTCTCGATTATTTTAATTAGGATAGGCCCCATGATTTTTTATATATTTAAATACATAAAAATTGTGTGGTATGTACGTAAATGCCCCCTAAATTTTTTGCCTTCATGAGAATGCCATCTGGTAGAATCTATTGATTGCTCTGTGACTGTCCCTCGCTTATAATTCTAATTTTTTGGCGTTTTCTTCTATATCTTTGATAATGATATCAATAAGTTTACCATAACCCTAAACATGATTACCATCATAATTAGCCCCTAATTAATCATTATTACCATCATCATTACTTTCTAAGCACCAACCAAAAAAATATTTATATAAATCCAAATATTTGGTCGAAAAATATACACGTGTTCATGAACTCTATTTGGTGCTCTCTCCAAGCACCTGATAGCACTCAATAACCAATCGGAAAGTGGACGACTTAAAATATTTGCTGGATTTCTTCAGATTCTACCCAATGTACTATATATTAAATATGAATCTTAAATTAAAAATAATAATAAAATAAATAAAATTTTATATGATTGAAGCCTAGAACACATCCAAACTTTATAGATCCAGAAAATTATTATGCTGGATTCATGTCACCCTCAAAATCTAGTTTTTTTCTGGATCATTTACATATATACCACTCAATTTTTATGAATGTATATATCAAATATGCCCACTTTGATGGTATTTTTGTAATGATATTAAAGGTTCAGGTAGTATATGTAAATGTAAAAATTAATGTTTAGCTGTTTGGTATGTAAATATATAAGAATTTGGTGGTTTTTATATAAATGCCCCTTTTTCTACTGATAATTATTTTTCAATACTTTTTTTAAATTTTTTATTTTTTGAGTCTCTTCTTCAAAAAATTATTATGTGTAAGTTCTGATGCATCGAATATTATATAATAATGTATAAGAATGTCATACATGAAGTTCGAATATATGAATTCCGTATGTAATATTCTCTCATCATACATCAAGCCAAATATTATATCAATATATCAAATGATTTCCTTAGAACACGAATTTCAATGTCATTAAACAATTTCCCATTAAGTCAATTTTGTATAACTTTTAATATTTTAGTCATAAATAAACATGAATTAGAGCATAGTCACACCATGCTGACATATATTTACAAATATAAACATTTCATGAGGCTAAAGTTCAGCAACAACAGACTAATATAAATACAGCCCCTCCCCCTTCCTCTCCCATCTCCCCTTTTTGCCTTTTGTCTTCCTCTTTCAAGCAGGATAAGCACAATTCCTCCTCTCTTCTCGCAGAGATCAACCAAAGCTCATTTCCCAACACAGTCCATCAATGTCTTCACCCAAACCCTAATCTTGTCACTACATCTACACTGAATATATATCACTCTGTCTCCTTCTCCATCTCCATCTCATTCTTCTCTCCTCACTCATGAACTTCTACAACTACTCTCAAGAAATGGAAGCCAAGCTAGCACATGACTTCATCCGTGTCCCCGGCCCGATCATTGTCGGAGCCGGCCCCTCCGGCCTCGCCGTCGCCGCTTGCTTGAAATCGAAAGGTGTTCCGAGCCTCATCATCGAGCGCTCTCACTGCATCGCCTCTCTATGGCAGCTCAAGTCCTACGATCGGCTCCGCCTTCACCTGCCGAAGAACTTCTGCGAGCTCCCGCTCAAGCCATTTCCGACGGAGTTTCCTACGTACGCTACGAAGGACCAGTTTGTCGGGTATTTGGAGGACTATGCAGCGTCGTTCGAAGTTCGACCGACGTTCGGGGAGTCGGTGGTGTCAGCGGAGTTTGACGAAGGATTAGGGTTTTGGAGAGTGAGGACGGTGAGGGAGGGGAGTGGGTGGGAGAAGGAGTATGTGTCGAGATGGTTGGTGGTGGCGACGGGAGAGAATGCGGAGGAGGTGGTGCCCGAAATCGAAGGGCTGTCGGAGTTCGAGGGGACGGTGGTGCATACGAGTGGGTATCGAAGCGGGGAGGCATTTAGGGGGAGGAAGGTGGTGGTGGTCGGCTGTGGCAACTCGGGGATGGAGGTCTGCCTTGACCTCTGTAATTATGATGCCATGCCAATGATCGTAGTGCGTGATGCGGTATGTTCAATACAAGTTTAATATTATATTAATTTTAATACTGTTTGAATAATGAAGAAATAATAATAATATTATTATTTTTGTATATATGATAATACAAAATTGATGTTGATGGTCCATTGATTGAAATGGATTCAATGAAGTGTCTCTCTCATTATTATCAGAGACTGTCACAGTTAAACCCTAATAGGCAGCAGAGTTTCCCCTCTAACTAAGATTCTGTTATAATTTGATTTGATTTGATTTGATTTTTATAATTTTAAAATGAAGTCAAACATATTTGCATAAGCTTGTGAAATATAATATAATATATCATAACTTTTAATTAAAAATCAAAACTTTTATTTTGTTTTTATTCTTCTGTAATATTTTATAATTATAGCTGATGGTATATTAAACAAGAGCAACACAAATAAAAAATACAAATTTTTGGGTGTTGATGCTTTACTTTATTATAAAGATCAAGCATTATAAATTTAATATAGATGAGATTCTACAACAAAAATAAAAAATAAAAAATAAAAGTGATTTAATGGCGTTGAGTCTCTTAATGGAGCAAAACTGAAAGATGATATACACGTGCACCTTTGCCTGAAGCTTAAAAAAGATAGGGTTTTGGCATGCGAAGAAAGCTAGATTCTGAATGAAAACTACCCTCCATTTACTTTTTCCTGTGATCAACTGCACGCCAGAGAAGCCTCTTCTCTCTCTCTCTCTCTCCCTCTCTCTCTCTCTCTCTCTCTCTTTCATTCTCTCTCTTCCTCATTCTCTCTCTTTCCATTTTAGGGTAGGGCTTATTTTTGCGAAAGAACTTGGGGAGATATTCGTCTTCCGCTATTTCTCCAGACTAAAATTTATGTAGAGTTTGAAGATTCCAATGGAATGAATCCTCAACGTCTCCTCAAATGAAGCCTTAGTCTTATCTTGTCGTTTTTTCACACTTACTATCAGCCAAAGCAGTTAGCTTCTCATATTTTTGAATTGTTCTTTTTCTTTCGGCCATTTTTAATAAGTTCTACAAATAAATACAAATATACTTTGTAGGTACACATACTGCCAAGAGAGATTCTAGGTAGGTCTACCTTTGGGCTGTGTATGTGGTTGCTCAAGAGGTTACCAGTACAAATGGTGGATCGTTTGCTACTATTTGTTACCGGGCTCATGGTCGGCGATACGGCACGGTTTGGGCTTCGTCGACCCGAGATCGGTCCGCTTGAACTCAAGGCCATCTCTGGCAAGACTCCTGTCTTAGATGTTGGCACCCTTGACAAGATCAAATCTGGAGACATTAAGGTTTGTGTTGCATTTCTCTCTAATTTGACTCGTACTTTATGAAATGACATGAATGATATATGAATGAGATTTTATATTATTAAGCTGTTTGAGTTTAGATAATAGGATGCAATATTTATAATTGTAAGACAATTTTTCATAGATTAAATTCATTGAAAGATACATGGTTGTTTTGTTGAGTTGCAGGTTTATCCAGGGGTTAAACGATTTACATCCAAAGGGGCTGAGTTTGTAGATGGTAAATCAGAAGATTTTGATGCTGTGATCTTAGCCACAGGGTACAGAAGTAATGTGCCCTCTTGGTTAAAGGTATATAATTCTAAATAATATTATATAATGCTTACACACACATAAAAGGATATACGTATACATACATTATTTAATTGGAGTCCAACATAACTGATAAATTTTCTTAATAAATTAGTTAATGAGTTCTGAAATGAAATTAGTTTTTTGTGATGGTAGGAGAGCGAGTTTTTCTCAAAGGTCAATGGCTTACCTAAGAGGCCATTCCCCAATGGATGGAAGGGTGAGAGAGGTCTTTATGCAGTAGGCTTCACCAAGCGGGGCATACTCGGTGCATCCATTGATGCCACAAAGGTAGCTCAAGATATTGCTTTATGTTGGAACTTAGAAGATAACCAAAAAATCTAAGCTTCTTGATCAACCATTACATCAAAACTTACAACAAGATTGGCCTTAATTGGCTACATGAAGCTTAGTTTTAATCAATCCAATAGCTTCACGTTGGAAAGTTGATCTCACCAACAAATTAATGGAAGAGGACGCCCTAAATCAGAAGTGAGGCAATGACTTACCTATTATCAAAAAATCATCAATCTTATCTCTCTATTATCAGTGACTGGTCATGTAGTTAGTACCTTGTATATATATCATGTAATATTTCATTTTGGTATGATTTATTAACTTGGCTACATAGAGAGAGAGAGAGAGAGAGAGAGAGAGAGAGAGAGAGAGAGAGAGAGAGAGAGAGAGGTCTTGTATTTGGGCCTGGAAAAAATTGTCATGTCATGTAGGTGAGAAAGGATGGAGAGAGTGATAGAGCTTGAAATATTTGATTCGTTTGTTTGTTTGTTTTCACTTTTACTTTTCTGAGTGTTGATGTAGCTTTCCCTAATCATGGGCCATGTAGAGAGTACAAGCTTGATATGCTATTATTTTTAATGGAAGTGTCAAGTTATCAAAGATTCTCTCCATTAGTGCTCGTCTTTCTTAGACAAAAGGAGTTTATTCAACTTGCTTGATTGGTAAGTTGTCACTAAACACTAACTATGAAATTCTAAGGAAGCCCAATTTTCTCAACTTAGGCCCAATATGAATCATAACTACTAGTTATGAAATTGATATATGATATAGTACTATTTTTCAAGCAACATACATGTATGGAAGAACCAATCTATTTTAAAGAATAAATTTTGAGAATTATCATTGAGTGCCATATTGTTTGAATTCAAGAATGTAACAATGCATGGTCATTGCTTGTAGACCATTTCACCATTTGTAACTATTTTCAAAGTCTTGGATTGATTAATTTTATGTGCATTTTGTTTGTTTATAGGAGCATCTGTTGGTTTAGCTAATTTAATTTCCATGTTAAGTGAGAAATGAATTTTATGATTACATGTTATGCTTCGTGTTCCATTAAGTTATTATTATATGTTTGTGAACATCAAGATTTTGTTCTTCAATAGATTGTTGTGAGGTGCAATATAGGAAGAGAAAGATCCCAACTCAAGATATTTTGGAGTTAAGGGAAGATGAATTAAGTCATCTCTCAGAAAATGTTAAAAAGAAAGAAAAAGAAGTAAAGATGATAGTTGATATATTTTTAGTGATAATAATGTTGAAAATATCAATTAAGCAAGTTGTGGTGCATAGAAATATTTATATTATTAATTTGGCCATGTGTTCATCTCCTCCACCAAATAATAAGAGCACAAATGTGCTGATAGGGTAATAATTTTTGAATTTTTAAATATAAAACACATATGCTAAATAATTTTCTTATTTTCCTTACAATCATTAGTATTTACCACTTATTGTTCATCTTTCATGCTTTTATTAGCAAATCTATCTACCTCTTCAAAATTATATTTTTTTTTCTAAATCAAAAGATAATTATCAATAATAAAAACATAAATTAAAAAAAAATGAGCTTTTCATCAAAAGAAAAAAAAAAGCTATTTTCAAACTTGCCACAAAAAGATCAAAATAAGCATAGTTCGACGAAAATGAAAATAATATCTCAAATAAAAGGAAAAAAATATAAATATTTAATAGAAAAATAAAGAATTCACTCTAACAAAGGAGAGGCTATCTATAGTCAATTTTCTATTCAGAAGGCATAATACTATCTAAAATTGTTACATGTTTTATTAAAGTAAGAAGATTCACTACAAGAATTTAAGTGATCACTAGACGATAATTCGGTCAGTAATCACTTATTTCTTAATCAGTAATCCATTTTATCTACAAAATTCAAGCAAATATTTATCCACTACATAAAATTTTAGATGGAGATGTATTTTCAGCTGAATATTTACGCCTGACAAATTAGCGATTTTAGCGGTGAAACAATCAGTCATTATTATTTTAGTGAATGATAAAATCACCTGTTGAATTTGCTCGGACTAACAACTAGTAATTTAACCATAATTTTAGTAGTGGAATTTATCTACCGCAATGTATCAGAGGTGAAAATTTTTTAGCTAATCAGCTGAAAAACTTCAGCAAAAAATAAAAAAAATAAAGTAGAGTCCCTAACCAATAAAATTTTATAACACACATATAATGGTAAAATGAAAGTACTTACATACATATTCATAACATTTCATCACAACGTAAAAGAATAAATAGTGAATAAAATTGAGCAATGGTCTGACCTGCAATTACACAGTAATTTAGTTTCAAAAAATATAGCAAAAAACTTGACCCAATTTATATTTAGCTGCTAGTGTGCAAAATCGAAATGTTATGAAAATTAGAAGATAGTTTACACACCAGGGTACTACGCAATTATACATATCGTTTCAAGTAATATAGGGTTTTCTTTAAAAATCCCAGTATCGATCCCACAGAGAAGCGAGGTTAGAATCCCTTAGGCTAATTATAGTATACTACTATCAGGCCTAAGTTGTAATGTTAATTAAAGTGACTTTTCTAACAACTACTTCAAAATGAAAATCTTAAATATAAAGGTAAATTATCTGGATAAATTGGTTTGGAGAATTTGAGATGTTAAAAACTAAGAAAATGTGTAATGACCTAGAAAATGTGTAAGAATGAAATGCTTAGAATTTAATGTAACCAATGACAAATAGGAGCATACTTATTCTTTACCCTCTCTCGATGCTAAAAAAGAACATTGGCAAATCTAAAGTTTTTCTCCAGCTTGTGTAGTTGTGCTGGGTAGATTATAACTTCTCACTTCCAGATTACACACTGTGTCCTCTCTATAAGACCAACAAGGGACCTTTACGATTCAAACTCTAAACTGAATTGATAAATAAATGAGTCTATCACCCTAGAAACATCAATTCTACACCCATCAAAACTTATCTCCCTATCCATCTGCACTCCTCCTTTGATGATCACAACGACTCTTTCCAAAGTGAAGTGTGGTACTCACTAGTTGGTGAAATCATAGCCCTCCCATGTCATTATATTTTTCAAATGATTTTAACATTACAAATGATAAGTTTGCAAAGTAAATTAAGAGCCGGTGAGAATATCATCACATTAATAAAATAAGAGAAGGTCTAAGCAAATCTAGATTCCTAAACATTCATCAAGTTTATTGCAAAAGAAAAATAAAATAAAGATTATGGCATAAGTTGTAAAAGGATTGATAGAATTAAATAATAAATTATGTGCCAACAAGTAACATATGACTACTCACCCTCTTCCGAGTGTATAGTTACGCATAGTATTTTATTAGTTTTATGCAACTATCTGTCACCTAAAAGCATCTAATAGAATATATCATTAAATTCTATTTTCTTAAAAGTTGCATTGCCGTCTAAATTATTTAACTAGCCAACAGGTCAATGTGAGTGCACTCAAGTTGCAAGATCACTGCTCTCCCGAGTTTCACTTGCAACAAATTTTAACATAACTTATTGTCACTTAAGTTATGTCAATGAAGCAAAGAAGATATCACTCATCACATGAAAATAAAAATAATTCTATCATAAAACAAATTTTTCTACACATGCCACTCTTCATATAAAAAGAAAAGAGTAAAGAAACAACTTAAGAAGCAAGGATAAAACACAACAGGAAACCACGTTTAAATTAATAAAAATCTACTAGAAAGTGTTTACAACAATTACAAGAAAATGAAGAACATAATACTTAGCTTTTTCCCTCTGAAAGAAAGATGAAAATCTCTCCAACAAAGTTTTAGGCCGATTCATGCGCTGCTTATACTTCCTTGCCCATATCTCTCAAAATCTCTCACCAATCTCTCCAGAAAATAGAGAAATCTACATCTCCATAAACTCACGCCAAACTCCTCCTAAAACACTTTTTAATTACTTCTCTAGACTCTCCTAATTACTTACCATGAGAGGCGTCAAGCCCCTCTTATTAAAGAGAAGCCAAACACCTCCTTTTTTCCAAAATGCACAAACCTTCACTCCAAGAGATACATTTCTTCATTACAATGTGTCAAGATTCATTTAATATCATCTTGGGGCGAGCATAAGTACCCATGAGCTTCTAGAACATCCCAAAATGGCCCGGAATTGCCCAAAAGTCGTCCAAAACCAGTCTCGAGCTTGATAGCGCCAGAATTGGCGCTATAGCTCCTGTTTCTAGTCGTGAATAACGTTATGGCACCAATTTGAGTGTTATTGTGCCACCCTGCAGGCAGCACACCCATTTTGCTCCTTTTTGGCCCGTTTCGCTCTGTTTGAGCTCTGGATCGTTCCCAGTGTTATACCTATAATATATATATGAAAATAACCTTTCTTTAAAGTTTAATTTCATTAAAAAATATAGGATAAATATGAACGAGATTAAGCATAGAAAGACATGTCAAAATGCGTCGGATCAAAATTTTCTTCCTTGCTCGATTTGGCTCTAAATTGCATCATTTTTGCTTTATTTACTCCAAACTCCGTTTCTTGTACCTGAAACCAAAAACATGCAGAATACATTCCTTTAAAGTGTAATATCCTTAAAATGATTATAAAATGAATATTAAATATACATTAAAAATAGGTAATATTGAGGTGAATCAATTCCCTCAAACTTAAACGTTATTTGTCCTCAAGTAACAATATAAATTTAAAAATAGGTTGATTTTTGCTAGTAGTTTCATTAAGATGAATTAAAATTTTGTTCTAGAAATGTCATAGTCAAATTTAGAAGTATTTACAGTAAATTAGATGACATCTAAGGTATCAAAATATTTAGTATTAAACTTAGGAATCTTGATTTTCTATTTAATTCAAAAATAATTGAAAATTTCCTAAAATTTGGATTTTTAGAAAAATATTAATTTCAAAATTTATGATATCTAGAAAAAATAATTTTATTATTACTTTTTGAAATTAAGCTTAGGTTTCATCCTAAGTTTTCTTCCTTAGAAAAATTCAAGTGAAATCAATTTTTAATTAGATCATATTCCTCAAGCTTCTCCTCCGTATTTCATACTTTACTTGGCAAATGATATTTTTTAACACAAACAACACATAGCATTACTTTCATATATAAAATCCATAAGTCATACTTATACACACAACACTAAACATTACACATTTTTAAGCCATATAATCTTAAATTCAGCGTCGCACACAACCACAACACAATAATGCTGAGAACTAAACAAACAAGTATGTCCAAATTTAACATTCAAACCAAATAAAGTAAAACAAAGCAAAGCAATCCGATACAAAAATACAGAAATACAATAATCAAGTTACATTCTTCCTCCAAACTATCATCAATTCTAAGATCTCCCATCGATTTAGCATGAACAAATAAATAATAGAATGGACGAAACAGAAATTCTTCAGTAGAATCATCTTCAATCCAACCTTTTCTTCTTATCAATCGCGTCAAACTTCCTTCAAGATATCCAGAATGATCAAAGTGCTCCTTCATTCTCCAATCCAAATGATCAAATAAATCAAAAAGATTGTTGATTGCATTTATCAGATGTTGTACTTCTTTCTCCAATTTCTTAATTTTCTTCAAGATAATATGTGAACTTTAAGGAAAATAAAGAGGAATAGGTGCCGACCTTTGAGATGGTTAATCTTTAATAATGCTCATATCATTCATATCACCAATTCTTGGTTATTGTATGCATCTGCTGGGTCTATAGGCTTCCAAGGTAGAAGTACTCTTTCCCAGTTCTCATATGACACTTGTGATTGACTGCAGAGGAGAAATATGGTGGAAGGATTTCCAAGCCCATACTTTGATTCATGAACGATCAATCCCAAAATAGACTTAATAATTATCGAACCAATATCAATAGACATTCCCATTTGAATATAATAATTCAGAATAACACACACCTTAGTTACTTTACTGATTTTCATTGTTGGGAGAAATTTTGCACAAATGAAGTAATGTAAGTATTTCGACGTAGGATTTAACAGTGTGGTCGAGAAACTTACATACCTGCTATCTCTTATCTCTCATTCATCACTTTCATCCGTCAGATATCTGTATATGTCATTCATATTGTCCTTCGTCGGGGCAAAATTCGAATAGTGGCAGATTGACACATTCTCAATCATGTATAAATCATTAATCTTTGCAGAAGTAAATGTGAAAAACCTACCTCAGACATAAATTGATCCTTGGTTGATTCCATGAAGAGTTGCATAAATCTCACTCACAACTGGAACGACTACATCGGTAGTAGTATAACACAATACTTCCCAACGTCTCTGAACAATAATTTCATCAATTCTAGTCGTAAGAGAATTCGTACCATGATTTGCAAAGCACGCTCCTTAATTAATCTCATTTTCGAGATATTTTTGTTGAAAAGTCACTGTGCCTCGAAACTTACGAACTTTCTATGGTTGAATACTTGAAATCTTTGGGTTTCCATCGAATCAGAATCCATTTGGACAAGAATTTGGGTCTTCCTCTTCGTTTCTTTGGCAGTTCCAGTGTCTAGGGGCATTTTTTGGGAGTTCTAATGGAGGATTTACCGCCTAGAACGCTAAAACTCAGATTTTAAAGACAAGAAACAATTTTCTGAACAGTAGCGCTGTCCAGCGCTGATAGGAGCGCCGTTCGGTGCTAGTTCAAATTCGCCAAACTTCATTCAAATTTTTTTTCAAATTTTGAATTGATTCAATTCTTAAATGTTATTAATGATAATTAAGGAAGAACAAACTTAATTAAGTGACAAACAAACACAAATAACATATAAAACAAAGCACACACTCAATAACTGTGGGTTGCCTCCCACAAAGCGTTTGATTTAACTTCGTCAGCCCGACATAACTTTCAGTTATTCAGTTGATCCAACATTAAAACCTCTTTAAAATTAGGTATATTGCCTTCAAAATATGGTTTTAATCTTTGGTCATTAACTTTGAATATTCTTCCAGATTTAGGGTCTTCGATAATCACAGCTCCAAACTGATATACTTTTACAACAAAGAAAGGTCCTGTCCATCTAGTTTTCGGTTTCCCAGGAAATAACTTCAATCTTGTATTATATAATAAAACTTTTTGTCCTGGTTCAAATTCCTTTTTGACAATCTTCCGATCGTGCCATATTTTTCTTCTTTCCTTATATATTTTATCATTATCGATTCATTTCTGATTTCTTCCAATTCATTCAATTGCAACAGTCTCTTCTCACCAGCATCTTTTATATTAAAATTCAATTTCTTTATTGCCTAATATGCTTTATATTCCAATTCAACTGGCAAGTGACAAGTTTTTCTAAATATTAATCTGTAAGGGGACATTCCTATAGGAGTTTTATAAGCAGTTCTGTATGCCCATAAAACAGTATTACATCTAGCAGACCAATCCAATTTTTGAGGATAATGACTTTCTCCGGAATTCATTTAATTTCACGATTAGATGCCTCTGCAAAACCATTAGTTTGGGGATGATAAGCTGTAGAGATTCTATACATAATGTTATATTTTTCCACCAATCTCTGAATCAGATTATTTTTAAAATGAGATCCTCCATCAGTGATGATTACTCTAGGCATTCCATATCTTGTGAAAATATTTTTCATTAAAAACCTCGATACACTTTTAGCATCACACCTAGGTAAAGTAATTGCCTCGATCCATTTTGATACATAATCAACATCATCAGTATATATATATTTTCAAATGAAGGCATAAATGGTCTCATAAAATCTAATCCTCATGCATAAAAAATTTCAACTTCCAGAGTAAAATTAAGAGGCATTTCATTTCTTCTAGATATATTGTCTATTCTTTGATATCGATCACAAGTTTTGATAAATTTATAAACATCTCAGAAAATTGTATTCCATTAAAATCCATATTGCAAAATCTTATGTGCAGTTCTATCAATTTCGAAATGTCCTCCAAATTCAGAATCATGACATTCTCGAATAATTTTTTCAGTTTCTTAAGGCGCACATTTCCTAATAATAAGATCTTTACATTGCTTGTATAGATAATGATCGTCCCAGAAATAAAATTTAGCATCATGCTTAATTTTTTTCCTGTTGTTGCATTGTTAAATCAGGAGGTAAAATATTACTAATGATGTAGTTCACAATATCAGCATATCACGGTAAATTTTCTTCAATAATATTATATAATTGCTCATCAGGAAAAGTTTCAGTAATTTCCTTTTCAAAATCATCCAAATTAGGTTGTTCAAGTCTAGATAAATGATCATCTATTTGACTATCGACCTATTTTCTATTAATGATCTCAAAATAAAATTCTTGCATTAAAAGCATCCATCGAATCAGTCTTGGTTTTGCATCCTTTTTTTGCATTAGGTATTTAATAGCAGCATGATCAGTATGCACTATACATTTAGCTCCGATTAAGTAAGATCTAAATTTTTCAAAGGCATATACAATTACTAATAACTCTCTTTCAGTAGTAGTGTAATTAATTTGAGTAGCAGTAAGAGTCTTACTAGCATAGTATATAACTTTAAACATTTTGTCATGTTTTTGCTGATCCACTTAAAAAGTACCTATTTTTATGCCTTATTTATGATTCAATTTTTAAGGATATTAGGCTTTAATGAAAGGTATTTTTATATTTTTGGATATAGTTGATGAAAAAAAGTGTTCAAAAAGGAAAAAGGAGCAAAAATGAGCAAAAATAGAGCTAACAAGCAAAGTTACCAAAATTATAGGTCTGGCGCCCAGGCGTTAGAATCCGGTGCCTAGGCACCAGTTCGAACTAAAGCAGTTAAGATTTTGACAACTTTGGGCAATTATTTTGACGGTGTTAAGCGGTTATCAGACCTTCTAGAAGACTGGAAGTTACTTCTGATACATAGAACATGTGATATAATACATTTGGAACAGGAAAACGATTTTAATCGCGAAGATGTGCGATCCAAAGTGAAGGGGTTCGAAGTTCTGGTCACGGAGTCCGGTGCCAGATACCGGCGCCTAGGCGCCACAGTTACTTTCTAGAAGATTCATTAAATTTGGACGAATTTTGAAGAGGTGCCTTAAGCAACCCCTGGTCATTTTCGAAGCCCTATAAATATGGATCATTTCTACAGCCAAAGGGCCCCCCCCCCCCTCCCCCGTTTCAAGTCATTTTCTTTAGGGTGAGTCATTTTAGAGTTAGGTTTAAGTATGAAGATGTGGATTTCTACATCTTATGGAGAGATTGGTGAGGGATTTTGAGAGATTTATGTAAGGGGTGTATGAGCGGTCCATGGATCGGCGAGAGACTTTGGTGGAGAGATTTTCTTCTTCTTTCAGAGGAAAAAGCTAAATATTGTGTTCTTCATTTTCTTGTAATTATTGTAAACATTTTCTGGTGGATTTTCTTTAATTTAAACAAGATTTTCTGTTGTGTTTTATCCATGCTTCGTAAGTAATTTTCATTACTATTTTTTTTAATATGAAGTAGTGACATGTGTAGGAAAATCATTTTTATGATAGAATTATCTTTATTTTCATGTGATGAGTAATATCTACTTCGCTTCATTGGCATAACTTAGGTGGTAATAAGTTATGTTAAAATCTATTGTAAGAACTCGAAAGAACGGTGATCTCACAACAAGAGTGCACTCATACTGTCCGGTTGACTAGTAAAATAGTTAGGCGACAATGCAACTTTTATGGAAATATAAATTAATGATCTATTTTTATTAAATGCTTCCAGATGACAGATAATGCATAAAACTAATAGATTATTAAAGTTATATGTTCTTTGTTGGCACTTAATTTATTACATGATTCTATCAATTCTTTTACTTCTTATGCTATTATTTTCATTTACTTTTGTTTTGTAATGAAATAGATGCATGTTTAGGAATTAAGATTTGCTTAGATATTCTCTTATTAAATTATGGTGATGATATTCATACCGGATCTTCATTTACTTTACAAATTGATCACTTGTATTGTTAAAATCTGTTGAAGAATTCTGAGACCTAACCGGAGATGAGTTCTTAACTAGTAGATATCACATGGATTTTTGGGTATTCGAAGGCCTTGAGCGCGTTATTCATGGTGAAGTGCAAATAAATAGGGAGATATTGTTTATTGGGCGTAGAATTGATTAGTTTTTAGAGTGACAATAATAATTTGGTTTATAGAAAAGGAACGGGTCATTAGTAAGGCCGACCATAGCCACTATTAGATATCTAGAAGTGTGAGCCTAGATTAACCCATTCTACTAATAGTACATCCTGAACCGATCTATAGATTAGCTAATGTTCTTTATACTATCGAGCGAAGGTAAAGAATAAGATTGCTTCTATTTGACACTACTACATTAAATTCTAAGCATTTCTTTCCTGCACATTATCTATATAATTGCAAGTGAAAAGTAGTCATTAACATCTCAAAATTCTTCAAACCAATTTATCTAGATTAGTTATCTTTTTATTTAAGATTTTTATGTAGGATTAGTTATTAGAAAAATCATTATAATCGATATTCCAAATTTAGGCCTTATAGAAATAGACTGAAATTAGCCTAAAAAAATTTTTACCTTGCTTCTCTGTGGGATCGATATTGGGGTTATAAAAGAAAATCCTATATTACTTAAAACGATACGTATACTTGCGTAGTACCCCTAGTGTATAAAATATTTTCTAAAATTTTCTAATATTTTGATTTTTAACACTAGCCGTTATTTATAAATTGGGTCAAGTTTTTTGTCATCTTTTGGAAGCAAAAATTACTGCGTAATTGCGGGTCGGGTCATTTGCCCTAGAACAACTCCAATAGCATAATTGCTAGCATCGCACATTAATTCAAATGGTTTCTCCCAATCAGGTGAAACTATTATAGGTGCAACAATTAATTTTTCTTTTAATAAATCGAAAGCTTTTAAACATTCATCATTAAAATCAAACTTTCTATCTTTTTCCAAAAGTTGGCATACAGGCTTAGAGATTTTTGAAAAGTCTTTGATATATCACCTGTAGAATCCTACATGTCTCAAAAAGCTTCTTACCCCTCTCACAGTTGTTGGAGGTAATAATTTTTCGATAACATGAATTTTCGCAGGATCTACTTCCATTCCATATTCAGATATTTTATGCTTAAGCACAATTCCTCCTGCAACCATAAATTTACACTTTTCTCAGTTTAGGACTAATTTTGTTCTTTTGCATACCTCTAAAACTTTTTCTAAGTTGCATAGGCCTGCATCAAATGAATCTCCAAATACTAAGAAATCATCTATAAACACTTCTATTCCATCATCAATTAATTTACTAAATATGGACGCCATACATCTTTGAAATGTTGCAGGTGCATTACATAATCCAAAGGGCATTCTTCTAAAAGCAAAAGTTCCATAAGGGTTAGTAAATGTAGTTTTCTCTTGATCCTTAGGAGCAATAGATATTTGGTGATAACCGGTATATCCATCTAGAAAGTAATAGTACTTGTGTCCAGCAAGTCTATCTAGCATTTGGTCTAAAAATGGTAAAGGAAAGTGATCTTTTCTGGTGGCGGCGTTTAATTTTCTATAATCAATACATATTCACCAACCAGTGACTTGTCTTGTTGGTATAATTTCATCTCGAACATTTACATCAACAATCACTCCTCCTTTCTTAGGAACACAATGAATTGAGCTTACCCAAACACTATCTGAAATAGGATATATAATTCAAACATCTAACAACTTTAAAATCTCTATTTTAACCACTTCTTTCATTACTGGGTTCAGTCTCCTTTGCGGATCAACTCTTGATTTGTATTCTTCATCCAATAAAATTCTGTGCATACAGATCGAAGGACTGGTTCCTTTAATATCAGCTATGAACCAACCAAAAACCTTTTTGTATCTTTTAAAGTTTCCAATAATTTTTGTTCTTGATATTCATTTAAATCTGAAGATACAATGACTGTTAAGGTAGATGATCTCCTAAAAACATTTACTTTAAATGTTTAGGAAGAATTTTCAGCTTAAGTTCAGGGGGTTTAATAATAGATGGAATCAAACTTTTATCTCCACTTTTCATAGTATCCAATCTTTCAAAATTTTCCTGAACAAAGTCTAACTTTTCATTCTTCATATCATCTAAATCATCTTCATTTTCACTTTATTTTTCATCCTCACATTCCAGATTTTCTTTTAATACTTCTCTAAAATGATCTTCTCTCAAATAATAGCAGACTTCCATTCGATAACACTCATCATCTTTTTCAGTTGAAGGGTACTTCATAGATTTCAGAATGTTGAAAGTTACCTCTTGGTCATTAACTCTCATAGTTAATTCTCCTTTTTGGATATCTCATAGCTCTTATAGTAGCAAGGAATGTTCTTCCAAAAATAATTGGAATTTCTTTATCTTCCTCCATATATAATACAATAAAGTCCGCAGGAAAGATAAATTTATCCACCTTTACTAATACATCTTCCACAACTCCTTTAGGATAAGTGATAGAACGATCAGTCAGTTGAAGAGTCACAGATGTAGGTGAAATTTCTCCTATTCTAAATCTTTTGAAAGTTAATAAAGTCATAAGAATAATACTAGCTCCAAGATCACATAAAGCTTTTCCGAAAAATTTTTCACCTATAGTGCACGGGATAGTGAAACTACCTGAGTCTTTAAGTTTTTTAGGAAGCTTTTTCTGAATAATTGCACTACACTCACCGCTAAGTGCAACAGTCTCGTGGTCCTTAAACTTCCTTTTCGTTTTAAGTATATCCTTCATAAACTTTTCATAATCAGGTATATGCTCTAATGTTCAACAAAAGGAATATTAATCATTAATTTCTTAAGAATTTTCAAAAATTTTGTAAATATATTGTCCTTGTTTTGTTTGTTTTGTCTTTAAGGAAAAGGAGGAGGTAGTTTTTCAACAGTTATCTTCATTGGTTCTAACAGATATTCGTCTGGATATATCTTATTAGAATCTTTCTCAATGTTCACTTCCTCTCTTTCAACTTTGACTTCTTTTTGAGCTCTTGGTTCTTATTCTTTTCCGCTCCTTAACTGAATAGACTTAATTTGCTCTCTTTTATTATTTTTCGGGTTAATTTCAACATTGCTAGGAAGATTCCTATAAGGTCTATTATTAAGCACAGTAAAGATATGTCCCAATTGATTTTCAATGTTCTTCATTGCAACGTTTTGAGCTTGAATTTGATTACCCATATTCAGAATCATTACTTCAGTAGACAATTTCTTTTCCTTAAATTGTTGATTACTATTAAAACTAGGAGGATAAGAAGGTCTAAAATTGGTATTTCCTTGGTTGTTCGGATTTCCAACTGGATTCATAGGATTGTTTCCCCATTGCGAATTAATAACATCATTGGTGTTATTCCAGTTGAAATTCGGATGATTCCTCCAACTAGGATTATAATAATTCGAATAAGGATTACTGACTTTATTATGTATTGCATTCAAGGTTTCATAAGACATTTGAAAGTCCATCATTTGTCTTGATGAATTTTCTTCTAACACTGGGGGTGTTGGAGAATAATTCATTCCATATTGATTTATTTTCTTAGAAAGTGCAGTAATTTGATAGACTATCATAGTTATCGCATTAGAATCATGAATACTGGCTACTCTCTTAGGATTTACCCGCTCATATGGCTATTAAAAATTATTAGTAATTTCTTCAATTAACGAATATGCTTCATCAAAAGGTTTTGACATTAATGATCCACCAGCAGCAACATCGATAATCAATCTCAAAGATCCTACTAATTCATTATAAAAGGTTTAAATTATTAACCAGTCTGGTAAAGCATGGTGTGGATATTTCTCTAGAAGATCTTTAAATCTTTCCCAAGCTTCATATATGGATTCTCCATCAAACTGACTAAAAGATGTGATGTCATTTCTCAACTTAGCAGTTTTGGAAGGAGGAAAATAATTCGACAGAAATTTTTGTGAAAACTCTCCCCAAGTTCTAATAGATCCAGGTGCTAACGAATTTAACCACGCCTTAGCCTTATCCCTCAGTGAAAAAGGAAAAAGGCTAAGACTAACAACATCGTTTGACACTCCATCATATTTAAAAGTAGCACATAGTTCTAGAAAACTAGCGAGATGTAAGTTAGGACCTTCATTAGGTGTTCCTCTAAATTGATTATTCTGTACCATTTGGATAATAACAGGTTTAAGCTCAAATGAATTAGTAGCAACATCAGGATTTTGAATAGTTAAGTGAATTTCATCTGCTGTTGGATTAGCATAATCTCTTAAAGGTCTTGGTATATTTTTGTTTTGATTGTTTAAATTGTTCGACATTTTGTGAGAATTTGCAGATTGTTTTTGTTGTTTTCGAATTTTTCTAATGGTACGCTTTATTTCAAAATCATAAGGCACTAAACCTATAGATCTGATACTACGCATGCAAACACAATAAACACACACTAACAATAAATAGACACACACAACTATGACTTGCAATTCAAATATAAAATTTTAAATACTACAAAAATAAATTTTAACAGTTACTTTTTGTTTACCTTGTCTCCCCGGCAACGGTGCCAGAAACTTGGTGCGACTTTTTTAATTTGCAAAAATTAATGAACTCAGATTTAGATTTATATATTGATTTAAATGATAATGAGTCACACAATTAACACAAGTATACGTATCGCTCAAGTAATATAGGGCTCTAATGGAGTCCTGGAATATCGATCCCACAGGGCGGCTTTACTTTTATGGCGTAGCACAGAAATCTCTTATCGAACCACAGCACAACTGCAAGTGATTTAATTCTTAAAGTAAATACAAACATGTTCAGTTACTATTTCTACCAAAGCACGTTTTAAATTCTAGCAAGTTAAACTAATACAAGACTAAATTTATAACAAAGTTCGGTTGCAAGAAAGAGTCTTCCTCCTTTCAATTCATAATGTGATGATTATTGTGACATAGATCAGTGATACAAATGTAGTGTGCCAAATAGGAGCATTCCTATTATTTATCCATATTTGAACGTATAAAGAACATTGGCTTATCCTAAGTTTAGTCCTCAAATCCATTGTTAGGCTGGGAGGATACTGGCTCTCACTCCAGAGCTCCCACTTCCCTTCACTTGAAGGCTAACCCTCGCTTCAGTTTCTAAACATTAGGACCGAATTGAGGATTTCAGCCTGTTACTTTGAAATCTCCAATTCTACGCCCATCAAAGTATATTTCCCTATTTATTTGCACTCAATCCCCATGAACTACATCTCTCATTCATGGACATTGAATGTGACTTTTTGTTGTGGAACTCATAATCCTTTTGGAACATATGTTTCACAACAAGTTTTAACAATTTAATTGGCCAGATCAAAAAGTAAATGAAGTTATAAGTGAAAATGTGATAACAAATTCTCCATAATAAATCGGCACATCATTTCCATTTCACAACATCAACACATCACATGAAAATGAGAAAGACAAAGAAATCTACTCAAGACTCATGAGGAAAAGATGACAAAACATGGATTTTATATATAAAAACAACGACATACAAACAAAGTAAAGTAAAGACAACTTATCTCAAACTCTTCCCCAAGCGAATCTCAAGGAATTTCTTTGACTCCTCTTCTTTCTTCACAACAACACACAATTCTCTCTTTAGAATAGTAAGGAAGAAGAAATCTCTTACTTTCCCTCTCCTCTCACACTCCTTAGAAGAGAAAAAACAACCCTAACTTCCTACACAAAATGGAAAAAAAACTCTCTCTAAAATCTAAACTCTTCTCTTCCTTGCTTCCCCCTTTGAAATTTGGCTCCAAAAGTGTTTAAATTCGGCAAAAACTGAATTCCCAAGAGTTTCCTCAAGCAACCTTTCAAAATCCGACCAAATACATTGAATCTAGTTCAAAATCGGGATAGGGCGCTGTCCGGCGCTAGTAGGAGCGCCATTTGGCGCATTATTCTGCCAAAACATCATAACTCTCTAGAAACTAGCGATGTCCGGCGCTGGTGATAGCTTCGTTCGATGGTAGTTCAATAAAATGTACTTTTGTCCTTTTTCGCTCCAAATTTGCTCCTTTTCGCTCCAACTTTTTTCCTTTTCGCTTCCTTTTGCTCCAAAGGCCTAAAATCATTGTACTTGCATGAAATCATCAAAAATACCTTCCTTTAAAGTGTAATATCATCAATAATAGGTATGAAATGAATAGTAAAAAGTTATCAAATTTTCAGTGGATCAGTCTCCACCAAACTCATCCCCGTTGTAGTTAGGGTAGGTGGTCAGGGTGGGTTTAGGGTTTAGGGGGATAGAGGTAAGGGTGGGCTTGGGGGTGGGAATGTGAGTTGGGGTGGGGGTTGAGAAGAGGCGACCTCTTCTGACAGCCTTCTTCGACAGATAATGTTGTGCGCCGGCCAAACCTCTCCCCACCTCTTCAAGGAGGAAGATCGTCACTGCTTCTAATCGACACTGCAAAATACTATGCAATAAATTAAAAAAAAAACAATACACATTAAATATAAAACACAACAATACATAGTATATATGTAGACGAAACTGTAAAGTGCGAGCTAAATACTAGTAAAACTAAAAACGCAAAAGTATGCAGTAAACTGAAAGATAAAACTGCGCAGTAGAAACCACAATCTTCTCAAAATAAGAACGAAATAGATGAGTATTAAATGGTGGAATGCAAAACAGTAAAGTGTAATCTACAAACTTAGGGAATTGAAGCTTGAAATTTTTAAAATAACTTACACATCCTACTCAACATCGTCTGAAGAGTGACTGAAGGATGTAGTCAGAATTTCCTCTTCGGATGCATCACCAGAGTCGTACTCATCACCGAGAGTAATTTCTTCATGTTTGCTACTATTATCCTCTAGATTAATCTCTTCATTGATAAGATTAAGTAAAAAACATAAATTTAATATTTTCGTTTCTTGAAGAGCGAGTTCAATATTATATTGAATATCAATGATGGCTCTAGGTTTGCCCGATATGAAAACCGTACAATCAACTTTATCTCTTGCTATATGACAATATTGAAGATAATAAACCTGACTTGCCTGTCAAGCTAGAATGAAAGGAGCAAATTTCACATACCTTCTATTCACTTTCTCTCCTACGATATTATATGATTGATTTACCCTTGTTGCATGATTAAGAACAGAATTGAACCGAGCTAGTTGAATAGGAATACATTTCCTCCAACGAAGCCAGAATAAGATAGTTCAACAACTTCTTTTAGAATCCCATAGTAGTCTATTTCATTGTTTGATTTATTGTTTGCTTTAACACAAACACCGGAATTACAAGTCTTTTTTTCCTTCATACTAGGATCTCATATAAAACCTATACCCATTCACATTGTAAATTCCCTAGCTTTTCACGATGCGTGTAGGTTCCAAAGCAAGACCTATCAGGCCCCAATCTATTCCTCCATTTGTTCGATCATGAATCTATTAATATACAATAAATCATGTGTTAATAAAATTTCACATGTAATATGAGTAACAAATTTATCAATTTTAACTCGCATTGTAAAACATTTAGGGAATTTATGCTTGGTCTCTTTGCTCATGGCATTGTATTCAACTAAATCTAACAAATCTACGAATAAAATATTTACACATTGAAATATTCTTGAATTAGCTCATCACTGCATTTGCACCCGAAAGAGGGAGCAACATAATAAAAAATTGTTTAGTCAATAAAGGGTTGAACTTCATCACAATTGAGAAGAATATAAAGTGTTGCTGCTCGAAGTTTATTATCATTAAGATAACAAGATGTGCACCTCCCCAATGCTTTACGTAAATGCTAGAAAACAGAAAACATTGAAGGAGGCATCACCCTAATGATTCTTTTGTGGATTCTTCTTGCTCGAAATAGTACGAACAAAATATCATAATCTTTTGCAGTAAATATGTAACACATTGATCCTTCTGGCCGCACCTTATTCCTTACAGCTCTCTTCAGATTATTCAAAAATATAAACAATAAATGTTATTTAGCACAATTTGATAATATTCCTTATAGATGAGTGACTAACTACCTATTCTCAGAGTAATTACCTCTCAAACGAATAAAACGAGCGATACTCTACTAGACCTTTAATTAATGCCTTGTGGATAAATGTGCAGGCAGATGATCCACCAAGTTGAAATAATTAGGCGAAAATATTCTTTCGAGTTTGTAAAGTATTATAAGAATATTTGCTTCTAATTGACGTAAGTCGTCAAGTTTCAAACGAGCTACACAGTTTTCTGAAGAACGCACTAATTTTGATCAATGGATTAAGGACATTGCTTGGCGAACAGATAAATGTTCGTTGACATCAAATTTGAAGAAAAGTATGGCAATTATGGCTTTTCATTCCAAATATTTCCCATGTACTCACATAAACGCAACGACTCAAATTTGAAACGTACCTCCGTGAAATTTTTAGTGATTGGAGCCACACATAAATTATTCTTCATAAATTATTTTTCGCTTGAATATTTTGTTTTAGGCTTAATCAGTTTGCCGACAGCAATTTCTTAGATTTCTAACTCCTGTCTTTTGAATAACTCCTTCAAATCAAGTTTGGCCTTCACATTATCCTTAATTTTTCTCTTAAATTTTATCACAATGTTGAAGATGTTATCAAAAAGAAAATTTATATGTGCATTGCATGTATATTGTATTAGATCATGTTATCCTTCCAGTAATGCAAAATAATTTTTAAAATTGGCTACAGGTTTGTGTTGAATTTACATCAGGCATTTCCAACAGTAGTACCTTCAACAATTTCAGACATATCCTGATACATTCAGACTCAAAATAACCTCTTTGGCAGATATGATCGATGCAAAAGACGACGCAAATTTGCTTCCACCAATATGGACGCAAGATTCATAATTAACATTTGCGTTGATGTGGGATGCGTCAAATCTGATTAACGTAGACATAGTTTGATACAAAAGCAGACTCAAAACAATTAGCGCCGAACACTTTCGATGTTAATTGCATTTCCAACCCTAGTTTTTACGTGGACCAAAGTTCCGACGCAAATTCGATGTTAAAACTATTTTACGTCAGATTATCACCATTTAGCTTTTGTTTTGTCGGGCTCTCATATGCAAAAATTCTATAGTATTACTTCTTGCATGCTTCTATGGATTTGTTATTTTTCTTTGTTTGTACGGTCAATTGGTTGTGCTCAAGATGCATACACATTCATATATGCTTCACAAAACTTTCATATTTATATTGATTTATTTACACAACCTAGGACAATGATGATCGAGGCCAGACAAATATCTTTTGGCTTTAAATTTGATTCTTTTACACTGATGATTGAGATACTACTACTACTACGAAAAAAACTCTATAATTACTATTTTCACTTATAGGCCAAGCAAAAGAGCAATCATTCAATGCTCAATGATTAATTTCCACTTATAGGCCACAAACACCACATGCCTTTCTACTACTAATGACTGTCATGAAGTTCAAAATTAATAATAATATATATAAACTAAACTTAATGTAATTAAGAAAAATAAATTATACCCATTACTACAAATGAGAATAAACTATTTGAGGAGACTCAAACATAAATATTCCATATCTTTTCATATCACTATTCTTTCTTTTTATGGGGTGGGGAATGATGTGAGTACCAATAAATGCAAGTGCTGCCCCTTCTCTTCAAATTCTTGTTCTTGCTCTTCTGGCAATTATAAGGTTTTAAATTTAACTTTATTGCCCAGATATAGTCATACTTAGGATTCAATAGAGACATACTATTTAAACACTCATGATTTCTATTCAATGAGAATATGTTTATGTTTTGTCACATCATAAACTTTATATATATATATATATATATATATATCATGGATTGGCACTAATTATAAATATACTTCTTGTATGTAGATATTAACAATGTGGCATTACTTTATAACATCAATAATAATTTTATGTTTTATCAATTAAGTGTAGTAAGACAAAGATTATGATTAAGAAAATTAGTATTAAATTAAAAAAAAATTAATGATATATTTATGGTGCAAGGCTTGTGAAGGTGTTGTCGGAGAGTTTTCTCTCTGATTAGAAGACTCGAGTTCAACGCACAACTATATCGTTATAAATACTTTTCCACATGATGAAAGATAATGGGGTGAGTCTGTGTGTGTATAACCTATATATATATATATATGTGTGTGTGTGTGTGTGTGTGTGTGTGTGTGTGTGTGTGTGTGTGTGTGTGTGTGTGTGTATTAAAAGGAAACTGATATTTGGCAGAGGCTCAAATATCAGTTTCTTATACGCTTTGGCCTCATGATGAGTGCACGCGTCATGTGTCTAAACAGACCGATCCCCCTCTCCACGGTGAGATCGAACCCCTGACCTGAGGGGACTTATAGTGACCTCGCCATAAACAGACCAAGAACGCAGCACAATATATAAATATATATATATATATATATATATATATATATATATATATATATATATATATATATATATTATTGTTATTGTTATTTTGTAAGTTTGCCCACCCACCGCTAAGAAATCGTTTTCAGCACAGAACATTTGCCTGCCACTTTGGGAGCTAAACTATGAGAATAAGCATAGCAAAATTATTAAAGGCAAATTAAACTTTGATTTTTTTTTTCCTGATCTCATTGGAAAGGACTAAAGTGTAAATAGTAGATTTAATAATTAAATAATGTGACAAACTGACTTGTGAGAGACTATAGCTGGGCTTGATAAATTTTTATTGAATTAAATTAGAGGAGCTAATAAGTCTAATTTGGACCTTAAATTTTTATCTCTCTTATATTAAATAATTTCTTGTTATTTTTCTTGAATTTCTTAATATTTTTTTTGTCATTTTATCATCACGATTGTATAAATTAAGTTGTTATATATATATATATATATATATATATATATATATATATATATATATATATATATATATATATATATAAGTTGAAATTTTTGCTATTTTGGAGCCAATGGTTACAATACACAAAGATAAAATTATATCTTCTTTCAAAAATTTTTCTCATTATAGTAATAGCAACAATAAGATTTGGGTTTTCTGGAAAAGGCACATACAGTTTAATATTGTGGAGGATGACAGACAATTCATTCTTGCTCATTTCACTAATGAGGAATACACTAGCTGGATTACTTTTATTTATGCTAGTACTACACTTCCTGATAAGACTCAACTATGGAACAAACTTATCACCATGGGAGAAAAAATAAAAGATAACTGGATTGCAGGAGGTGATTTTAATATGGTTATGTCCCCCACTGAGCGTAAAGGAGGAGCCAGATGGGACACTACTCTCTCTAGTCGTTTCTCTGAAAGTATTTCCCAAGCTGGCCTCCATGATTTAGGTTACACGGGCTCTCCTTTCACCTGGAGAAGGGGTTTTCTTTATCAGAGGCTTGATAAATATTTTGGAAATCTTTGTTTCCTCAATTCTTTTCACATCACTAGAGTTCAACATCTGAGTTATGCTTCTTCTGATCATAACCCCATCTTACTTACTTTAGCGTTTCAAAATAAACCTGTTAAGACCTCTTTTAAATTCCTCAATATATGGACTCAGCATGATACTTTTCTAAATTTGATTAAGAAACTCTGGAAGCCCATTAAATGTGGTAATGCATGGCACATTTTATGGAATCTTCATAAATCTGTTGCTGCAGGTGTAAGGAGATGGAACTTTGAAGTTTTTGGTAATATACACACTAAGGTGAAGCACTCCCAATCCGTGGTTGATGAGCTTCGAGGCAAATATACACTCTAATCCCGATCTTCTCAACTCTCTTACTCAAGCTCATCAACAGCTGCTCACTGAAATCAGTTTGGAGGAAGAACTTATGAAGCAAAAAGCTCATGATACACTTTTTTTAGCTGGAGATAGAAACACCCGTTATTTTCATGCTACTATTAAGAACATAATTAACTCCAATACTATTCTTAAGATCTTAACATCCGATGGGATCACTTTAACCGAACCCGATCAAATAGAGAACTAATGCTGTTGAGTATTTTACTAAAATTTATACCGATACAACTCAAGTTTCGCTCGTAGATACTACCTTTTTGCTGAGGATCTTTTGCGGTGGCATCACTAAAAGCTGGTCGAAGTACCTACTGGTGAGGAGATTTATAAAGCACTCCAAGATATAAATCCAAATAAGGCCCCTGGCCCGATGGTTTCTCCTCCACTTTTTACATTCAGTGCTGGGACATTATTAAGGTTGAACTTATTTCTGCAATTCAAAGTTTTTTCCTGGGAGAAAATCCCTGTAAGTACTTCACTGCAGCTATGATTGTTCTTATTCCAAAGAATAGTGATAAAACACACTGGCACAATTTTAGACCAATATCTCTCACAACAGTTATCTCCAAAATCATTAGTAAGATTCTCGTAGCTAGGTTGCAACCACACCTCTCTCTTTTAATATCCTCACAACAATCTGCTTTTATAAGAGGTAGAGAAATTACTGATAACATTTTGTTGGCCCAAGAATTAATTGAAGATCTTGATAGAAAATGTAGAGGTGGCAATCTTGTTATAAAACTTGACATCAAAAAGGCTTTTGATACCATAAATTAGGATTTTATTCTAAATGTTTTTACTGCAAAAGGATTTTCTACAGACTTTTGTAACTTAATTAAACGATGGTTATGCTGCAACTGTTACAGTGTGCTAGTTAATGGAAATGCCTATGGCTTTTTCACTGCTAAAAGTGGTATTAAACAGGGGGATCCCCTCTCCCCTATAGTTTTCATAATTGCTTTTGATTATCTTTCTAGACTTCTTCACAACTACCAAAGCATACATAGACACACAAATTACATCATAAGGCAAATTATTTTGATATTACATCTAGCTCTATGCGAGATGATGCAATTATCTTTACCAAAGCCTCTAAACCTCGCTATTAAGGCTATGATTAATGTTCGGATGATTTCCGAGTGCTTCGGCCTTTCTTTTAATAATGTCAAGTGTCAATTATTCTTTGGTAAGCAGAGTTAAAACTCATATCACCACTTGGGCAATTGATTTTTACCGGTTTTAAGCTCTCTCACTTACCTCTAAAGTATTTAGGTGTTAATCTTTTGAGAGGCAGGAGGAAGCAAACTCAAATGGATGAGGTGATTCACAAAATTAAAAATAGGATTGTTGACTGGAGAAATGCCTACATATCAAATGGTGGCAGATTTACTTTATTAAATAGTGTTTTATTGAGTATTCCTCTTTATGCACTACAGGTTTTCAATGCTTAAAAATCTGCTCTTGTTTCACTTGAAAAGTTATTTAATAAATTTCTTTGGGAGAATGCTGGGAATAAAAAACATTGGCTCAGTTGGCATAAGATGTGTAAACCAAAACATTGTGGTGGTTTAGGCTTCAAGGCTCTTCAGCATATTGTTGATATTAATATGTGCAAGCTCTGGTATAAATTTCGTATGGGTAATTCACTTTGGGCTATTTTTATGCATCGAAATACTGCTACAATTCACATGCTTCTATGGTGGATTGGAAGAAAGGGATTCTAAAATTTGGAAAGCTATTATCAAAGCTCATAACATTGCTAATAGTTTCATTTTTGGGATTTAGGAGACGGGAATGTTTCCTTTTGGAAGGAGGATTGGGGGTTGAAAACATTAAAGATCTCCAACACCATCGGGATTTGGATTCTCTTCTGGTTTCTGATCTTATTTTCAATGGAACTTGGAATGTTGCAAAGCTGAAAGAAATAGTAGGGGAAGACTATGCAATGAAAATTCACACCATCCCGTTACAAAATCAAAAAGACTTACCTATGTGGAAGAAACCACTACATTGTTCTTCCGATAGAAATGCTCTATAATCATTTGCACCCCTATCCTAGATGGTGCCTGGAGTACTCTTATTTGGCAACCCGTTTTCACCCCATCCATTTCTTTTTTCCTTTGGAGACTTTTTCACTCACTTCTTCCTTTAGATGATATCCTTAAAATTAAAGGATTAAAATTGGCTTCTATTTGCCACTTATGTTATCAAGAGGAGGAAACTTTTAATCATTTATTTTTCAATTGCACTTTTGCTAGGAATGTATGGCAAAATTTGGGCTCTCATTTTGGTTTAAGATGGGGGGTTGAGGCCTCTATCAGTGCACTAATTAGTTGTTGGAATCACTATAATACTTCAGGGAAAAGGTTTAAGTCTTTCCCCCTGGTGGTTTTTTGGTTCCTCTGGATGGCTAGAAATAATCGTAAATATGGTGATGTTGTTGTCTCACCTTCTACTACACTTTCCAACATTCTATCCTACTATGCTAGAATTGCTAGAGTGTTTGCTGTGAACCCCACCCCTTTAAGACGTCAACTTCCTATCTTAGTTAAATGGCAACCTCCTCCTAAAGGTTGGTTCAAGTTTAACATTGATGGAAGTTGGTCCCCGTCACATGCTAGCATTGGAGGAGTTTTGAGAAATTATAAAGGCAGTACTCATCCCGTTTTTTCCATTCACCCGTGATTGCCGACTACCCTCTAGAAGCAGAATTTTGTGCTTTTTTCTGTGCCTTAACTATTGCTGTTTCTTTCTCTCTGTCTAAGATAATTCTTGAAACAGACTCATCATTGCTCTATGCAATGCTTACTGCTACATCCCCAATCCCGTGGAACCTCACCCAACTTTTTAAAAGAGCAAGGAACCTTATCACTCAACAAAATTTACAGGTTAATTATAGCTTTATCTACAGAGAGGGCAATGCTTCTGCTGATTGGTTAGCAAAACTCAAAGATATGGATCCACTGGTTGGAATCAATCCATCAAGGCAGCTCCTTATTTTACTTAACAGTGATAACTTAGATTTGCCCTTTATTAGAGTTTAATTTCACTTTTCATTTTCTTTTCTTAACAGTGATAACTTATATATATAATGAGTCGGCTTGTGATCCAACTTAAACACAAAATTGATTTAATCAATTTCATGCTCAAGTTGAAGGTTGTTGAAGCTCAACTTGATTTTCTTACACCCCTAATCAACATAAGTAACACTACAAGAAAAGTGTTAAAACCGACGACATATGTTTGGATCACAAAAAATGTTACATTTTTCGACGGTGTAGCAACGGTTTATGATCTGTGTTATTTATGACGACTTAACAACAGGAAATTTTGTCGTTTATTAACAGTAAATTTTTTTCCGACCGATTTAATCATTACCGAAGGCCATATTATGATGATTATCCATAAACCCGCCATTTAGCAGGTGTTAACTTACATATTTTTTTAATAAGCGATAGTATTATCAGTCGGTAATAATGTAAATTACCGATGGTTTATGTTTGGGTTATTTACGATGACATAACTACATAATTTCCATTGCTTATTAGCAACAATATTTTTCCGACTTTTTTTTTTATTAGTGACGCCATAAGCCGCCGGTTATGAACGTATATTACCGACAACCATATATCGTCGGTTATTTTCGAATCACCATCTGGCGAGGTATTACATATGCGTTTTTATAATAAGCGTCAGAAAATGCCGTCGATAAAAGTATTAATAACCAACAGATTTTAAACCGTATATAAGCAGTAAGAAATAATCTATTATACCGCTAAAATCGCGACCCTCCTTCTCCTGCTCTAATCCCCTCCGGGTCGGGGTTTTACCATAAATTTTGATATTTGAGCGAGAATTTGAAAAAAGAATGAAAGAAGGTGATTGATTTGTAAATTAGAAATTTCTGGTGGTTTGTATGTAATTGCCAATATTAATAAAAATATTTATAATTGCACTTGCTGAATGATAATGGCTGTGTGTGTGTATATGGCCTACAACAAGTGGAAGCTTCAATAAAATGGGGGTATTTGCATACATACCACAGAATTCTTATGTATTTACATATCAAACCTTTAAATTTTCATAGTTATTTTTTATTCATAAAAGGTGTATTTAAACGTTATGCATGCAAATAAAAAAAGTTAGATGGTAAATATGTAAATATATAAGAATTATGTTATATGTATGTAAATTTCCCATTATAAAGCATGAAGTTCAGTAGACAAATCGCTTCAGGAATCAAAGATTCTCATCGTTTTCAATCTGCATCAAATATTTTTTTTGGTCCAACGTAAAATCAGAAATATATATACTGAACTGAAGTATTTGGCTTATATTTCCTTTTAAATTCATACATTAAATAAAGAATCTGATTATTATTATTATTATTATTATTATTATTATTATTTTTTTTTTTATAACTTTAATTGATTTTATGTCTTAAGTAATGGTATGTGCATGCCCACCATCGAAGGAAAATTGCTTACGTATGGAGCCGCATGCAACTCTGTGTCTGGACTTCAATAAAATCTTGTCATGTGTAACATGGCAATAACGCAACAATAACGCCGTGGTAACACCTCAATAAACCCTGCAAAACAATTTCAATAACACCGTGGTGTTATTGAACTGTTATTGGCGTTGCTCACGAGTGTTATTACATGTTGTTGTAGTATTATTAGAGTTGTTTTGCGGGAGCTATTCAACGTTACCACGGTGTTATTTGCGTGTCCTCCATGTAGTGTTATTGGCGCTGATCAACTGTGTCATTGCGGTGTTATTATGGTGTTATTCGAGTTGTTTTGTGGGATTATTGAAGCGGAACCACATTATTATTTGTCTGGTCCTCCGGATAGTGTTATTGGCATTGTTCACCGGTCATATTGCAATGTTATTGTGGTGTTACTAGAATTATTTTTCAATAACAGCACAATAAACTATTTTCATTATTTTCTATGTGGGCTCACGTGGTACGATTTTATTGGAGTTCGGACGCAGGACTACATGCAGACTATGTAAGATTTTTTCCCACCGAAGTCCAATATATTTATATACCTAACAACTAAGTTATAATTTTTATATTTCTATCACACAAATCTCTCATGTCACAGTAAAAAAGTGTCACAATTATAAAGTTTTAAATAGGAAAATACATACTTTCATGAATGGTATATATGTACGTAACAATTAATGTTTAAATATTAGATATGCAAATACATAAAAATTGAAAGTTGGTATGTATGTAAATCTTCCTTTTCTTTAAAGTAAGATCGTTTCAGGGGAGCATCTCAGGAGCTTTAAGAAGACGAGGACGGCAGCCATTGCTGGAGCTTGAAACCATGGTCCTTCATATCTCCAAGGTTCTTGGAATTACAATGCTTTCGGCGGCTAAAGCCGATTTGAAACGGATTCTATGAGCGATATGGGGTATTGTGTAAAGGCCTGAAATCTTGACATTGGAGAAAGTAAACAAGACTACATTTTTTTTTCACGAATATGAAAATTTTAATTAGAATATTAGATTTTACAAATATGGGGAGAGATAAAATGATATAAATTGGAATTGAAAGACACAGACGTGATGTAGGGGTGTGAATTTAGCTTGAAGATCGTTAATTGCTCGAAAGTCTATTCGAATTTGGGCTTGAATCGAGATTGGATTGAGTAAACGAGTTGAACTATGACGCGAAACTTTGAATCAATTTATATATATATATATATATATATATATATATATATATATATATATATATATATATATATATATGATATATAGGGAAAGAGCTCTCGTGGCTCCCTACGTGTTAATATAAAAGTTTACTATAATATGGGGAGGGGAGGCCGATCCCCACTAAAAAAACCCAAAAAAATACAAACTCCACTCACCCCTAGGGGTTCAGCCTCCCACGTTACAACTCACGCAAACTAAAAAACACATTAAAGGAAAGAAACAATGAGATAGTAACCAAAAAGAAAGCAACACAAAAAAAATCATAGAGCAAAAATCTGTAAAGAAATATAGAATATAAAGCAGAGACTCAGCAAAAGGGGATTTCCATCGGCAAAGATCCAACGAGTACCGTAAAGACAGAGTGTTAGTGGAATCAGCTGGAAAAGTCTTCAGGTGCTATCAGCAGGAAAGATCCAGGTAGGTAGAGTTCATGTGTAGAGCGAGAAGATGCGTGCTTCAGCTCCAATAAGACGATTGTGTGAAAGACGTAAAGGAGTAAAAAAAAACAAGATTGATTCGAAGCACTGAGATTGACCTGCACTCAAACAAAGGATAAATACAATGCCACAATCGAGAAATATAAAGAATAAAGATACCAACAACGTGGGCAGAAATGTATCAGTATCTAATATAGGGTAAGTTTAGAAGGTCGTTGTGGATCAATCTTGCTAGCTGCCTGGAGGGGTTAGTGCCCACAGAAGGTGTATCAAAGGAATGTTTGGCGAGCCAGTCAGCAGGGGAGTTGCCTTCCCTGTAGACAAAGGTTAATTTAACCTGCAAGGAGGAGGTGGTAATAACATTCCAGATACGTCTAAATAAGTAAATGAGTGACCAGGGGAGGGGTGTATGCTTGTAAAATAGTTTTAACAACATCTCAGAGTCAGTTTCCACATGCAAATGAGTAAGTTTAAAACATACAACAATTTTAAGAGCGAGGAGTAGTGCCCAGACTTCAGCAGATAATGGTGTATCAGCTTCAACGGGAGATGAGAAGTAGGCTATTAACTTACCAAGCCGATCCCTAAACGGACCACCAAGACGGAGCAAAAGGGGTCCAACGGCCATCAATATTGACTTTGACCCGACCGAGTGTAGGGGGAACCATCTAACTAGAACGGGCACACGCATGGTAGGCAAATCAGAGTTAGTAGGACATAAAATTAATGCTTTTTGATAGTGTGCCCAGATGTTAGAGAAAGTAACAGTAGGTGTGGGATATTTAAAGGAGTGCTTAAAAGCATTCCTAGCCATCCATACAAACCACAAAACCACCATAGGGAAATGAGTTAGTGGTTTATTAGCATTGGTGCCATTCTTCCAGACCTTTATGATAATGCTAATAGAAGATCAGTTAGGCCAGTTTATATTAATAGCAGTGGCAACCATGCCTCAAACTGACCTTGGAGTAGGTGCGAGTAAAAAAGTGTGACAGTAAGTTTCTTCATTTTGTTTGCACATAGGGCAAACATAAGCTAACCTCAGCCCCTTAAGCTTTAAAATGTCATCCAGCGGCAGTAATGATGAATATAAACGCCAAAGAAAAAAAGAGATCGAAGGTGTGAAGAGGGGTTGCCAGAAAATTTGTTTCCAGTGCCAAGTGATATGAGTAGTGACAGAGTTATAGATGTGTTTACTCACAGACATAGAGGTAGGCTTCCTCCAGACAGGTATATCCCTTTGGGCTTGCTGAATGGGGATCTGGTTTATTATACGAGCAGCATCATTACCAACCAGATGACATAGTTTGGAAAAATCCCAAACCCCCCCTGACCAACAGTCAACCACCAATGTATTATCCATGTTAGGAGGGTGTGGGATATTTTCCAACGGAGGCATACCCCAGTAATCATTCCAAAAAGAAATTTTACCATCCCCTAAATCCCAAACTAAAAGATTAGAAGCTAAGGTTCTAGCATTGAGAATGGCTTTCCAAATCTTTGAGTCCCCAACCTTCCAAATAACAGTGGAGGGGTGCGCAAAGTGGCAGTATTTAGAATGCATAAAGGTAGCCCAAAGGGATTCACCCTGCCTGAATTTAAACCAAAGCTTACACATATTAATTTCCACAGTATGAGGAAGAGATTTAAAACCTAAACTTCCAGCATACTTGGGTTTACAAAGCTTCTTCCAAGAGAGCCAGTGCCTCTTAGCACCCCCACCTTCCCAAAGAAAACGGTTAAAAATCCCCTCAAGCCTTTTAATAGCACTTTTTTTGGCATTGAAAACCTGTAAAGCATATAAAGGGATACTCTGTAACACAGCAGCAAGGAGGGTTAATCGACCTCCATTGGAAAGAAAATGATTCTTCCAGTCTGTAATTTTACCTTGAACCTTATCAATAACATCATCCATTTGGATTTGTTTACATTTACCTCTTAATAGATTAACACCAAGGTATTTGAGAGGTAACTGAGCAGTTTTGAAATTGGTGTAATTAGTGGCCCAGTTAGTGTGTGTGTGGGATAGATGTTTACTGAAATAAATATGACACTTATCTTTGCTAAAGGTAAGACCGAAACGTATTCAAATTGAGCCAATACATGCATAAGTTTCTTAATAACAGTCTTAGAGGCATTAGAAAAAACAATTATATCATCAACATAGGCAAGATGTGAAACCGTGCAATGAGCTCTGTGCGTATATCTCATATGTGTGTGATGAGCCTGATATTTTTCCAACATCCTAGATAAATAGTCAAATGCCATAATGAATATGATAGAGGAAAGAGGATCACCTTGCTTTATCCCCATTTGTGCAGAAAAAAAAACCATAAGAGGAGCCATTAACTAGTACACTATAATGATTATTTGAGAGCCACCTCTTAATCAGATTACAGAAACTGGAATGAAAACCCCTAGCTTTGAGGATATTTATAATGAAATCCCAGTGTAGTGTATCAAAAGCTTTTTTTATATCCAGTTTCACACAAGGTTCCCACCTCTGCATTTCTTGTCTAAATCCTCAATGATTTCCTGGGATAATAATATATTATCAGTGATATCTCTGCCTTTGACAAAAGCAGCTGGTAATGGCTAATAATACTGTGTAAATGAGGTTGAATTCTAGCCACCAGAATTTTACTAATGATTTTAGAAATGACAGAGGTGAGAGAGATGGGTCTGAAGTCAGACCAATAGGAATAAACACAATAAGAGCAGCAGAGAAATACTTACAGAGATCATCTCCCTTGAAAAAACTTTGGATAGCCAAAACAACTTCATTTTTAATAGTGTCCCAGCAATTAACATAGAAAGCAGCAGAGAAGTCGTCAGGGCCAGGTGCTTTATTAGGGTTGATTTCTTTTAGGGCATTAAGTATTTCCTCTTCATCAGGGATGCCTGAAAGATGTAGTGAAGTAACAAGGTGCTTCTCAGAGGTAAAGAGGTTGTCATTTATGGGTGAAACCTGCAAGTGGTTAGAGAAACAATTTGAGTAATAATGGGAAACATTTAAACCAATCTCCTCATTGTGGGTTAATACAGTTCCATCCTCAGTAATAATCTTTAAGATGGTGTTGTGATTAAGCCTGTTTTTAATTGAAGCATGAAAATATTTAGTGTTTCTATCATCATTAATGAAATGAGTAACATGAGCCTTTTGTTTCATCAACTCTTCTTCCAGAGAGATGTCAGAAAGAAGAGTCATGTGGGCTTGGGAGAGAGCATGAACAAAGTCAGGAGTAGTGCTTTCATGGACTCAAGGGAATCAACTAACTGTTGGGACTTGGCAACCCTAGCGTGAATATTACCATACACCTCAGCATTCCCACGTTTTAGCCCAGCAGACACACGTTTATGTAGTTGCCAAAGGATGTACCAAGGATTGCCACATCGAACAGGCATCCACAAATCTTTAATAAGGTCAGAAAAGGTGGTGTGAGTGGTCCATATGTTGAGGAATTTAAAATGGGTAATACTAGGTTTAGAATGAAAGGCTAAAGTCAGTAAAATAGGATTATGATCAGAGGAAGCGTGACTCAAGTGCTGCACCATGTTAATGTTATAGTAGTTAAGAAAATTAGCATTACCAAAGAATCTATCAAGCCTTTGAAACAAGAAACCTCTTCTCCAAGTGAAACGATTACCCGTAAAGCCTAGATCATAAAGGCCAGCATTGGCAATGTCATCACGAAGCGCAGAATGAGATTAGTATCCACTCTAGCACCACCTCTTCTTTCAACGAGAGACATAATCATATTAAAATCACCTCCCACACACCAATTATCATGAATAGTGGAACCCATGATAATTAATTTGTTCCACAACAAATATTTGTCAGTGAGAAGGGTGCTAGCATAAACAAAAGTAATCCAACTATTATAAGAACCAGAAGTGAAATAAGTAAGTACATATTGTCTATCGTCTTCAATAATTTGAAGATGTAAATGTTTTTTCCAAAAAATCCAAATCTTGTTGTTTGTATTGATGAAATAAGCATAATGAGAGAAAGAGGATAATATTTTATCTTTATGGGTAGTAACCAATGGCTCCAGAATAGCAAAAATATCGAGATGATGGACCCTACACAGATGTTTAAGACGATTAAGGGAGTTAGGGTCAGCCACTCCCCTAATGTTCCAAATCATAATGTTAAGCATGATGTTTACCACCTCTTCTAGTAGTCCTAGAGGAGGGGGGTAATTGTTCACCTTCAGATATGCTGGTTTCAAGTGGGTCTCCTAGATTTTGTGAAGTATCAGGGAATTTTCTTCCTTTTTTCCTGGTAGCCTTTTGAATGAGCCATTCAGTCTCCACAGTATTAGAGGCTTCCAGGATAGGGGAGGAAGGCTCAGAGGAGTCAAGAACAACTTTCTTTTCGAGCAAGTCAGAAGTAGTATTAGGAGGAGGCAAACATAATTGGGTTGTCCTAACCAGATCAAAGTCTATGTTAGGTGTATTAGTTATAGTAATTGAGGTAGGCAAACATAATTGGGTTGTCTTTTCCAGGGAAAGTTCTAAATTGGGTGAAACAGTATGTGTTGAAGAGGTTTCCTGACCACAAGGAAGGGGAGGGTCAGGTGGGATTGTTAAAGGTAAAAGTACTTGAATGTTCTGGTCATCATCCACAGAAATTAGATTGTTAGAGGTAGAATTGCAATCTTCCTCCACAGAGGGTAAAGGGTTAGTTGGGGCATGGTTTATTGGGGAGGTGGGGGGAGGTCCATCAAAGGTTGTAAGAGTGGGGATAGTAGGGACTGGTAGGGGAAGATCATTTGGAGGAGGGGTGACAAGGTTGTTGGAGATAATGGGAGGTGCATCAGGGTTTTGTAAAGTAAGAGGGGGTTCAGCAGGATCAGGATGTTGGGTAAAATGGTTGGAGGCTGTGGGCAGAACTTTTGGTTTAAAGTGGGGGTGGAGTCTGTAACAAATCGAGAGAGAGTGGCCAAACATGGCGCAGTGAGAACAATAAGGTGGGTGGGAACCCATAACAACCTGTTGCCAGTACCCCGTGTGTGAGGAACCGATCCATAATTCATCTGGATAGGGCTGGGTGATGTCTCTTTCAACTAAAAAGCAGGCATCTGAGGGTTTCGTACAGTCAACCGTAGGATTATCAACTCTAAGTGGTGTACCAAAACCTTTTGCAAGTGAATATAGGATTTCATGATTAAAAAGATGATACTTATACTCGGGAAATTTAATCCGGACGGGAATAACGGGAGATTCGAGCTTTGGGATTAAAATCAGCGCTCCATTTTAGTATACGCATATACCTATTGTCTACGTTTTTAGCACTTTCCTAGCGAAAACATTTGTATAGTCAACGTCATTGGTGAGATCTATAAGGATATGCCTACCATCGACAGATCCTACTTTCCATGCACCAGTTAGTTTCAGAGAATCAAATTCCTTTCGAATGATGTCTAACTTTGGGTGCCCATAAAGAAACTTGCCGATCAACACAAAGCGACACGATGAAGCTAGAATATTAGTCTCCTCTTCCGAAAGATAAAGAGCAGGTTTACCGTTTTTCCTACCAAGCTTCTTGATGAAACTATAATCACCACCACCGAGTTCCCAGGCCTCATGAAAAGATTGGGGGAAATAGCAGGAGTGAGTCTTTGAGGTCGGCAGAGAGCCCCCCATGACGGCATTGGCGTAGTTACGCTCCATCACAGACAAAAAAAACAAAATAAATAGAAAAGAAAACAGGGGAAGAGATCACCGCGCCCGGGCGACGACAATCGCCCGGGAGAAGCCCAGTGGGGGAGATCAGCACGCCAAAGCGACGAAAATCGCCCGAGAATCGCCATGAAAACCCTCGAGCGGAACCCTAGTCGTCATCTCGTTATTTGTAATCATGTTATATATATATATATATATATATATATATATATATATATATATATATATATATATATATATATATATATATATATATATATATATATATATATATATATAGTAGATTTCGAGTCATACATTGATCTGCTTGAACTGACTCAAGATTGTGTGGCTCGTAGTATTTTTTTTTTATTTATAAAAACTATTCATATATAATGCTAAGTAAAATTGAATATAACCGAGTCAAGAGCCATTTCGAGCTGATTCTGAGATGAAACGGATCAAAGGAAATCAATTTGAGCAAGTTAGTTTCATTTTTGAGTCGGATCAAGCCGACTCCAAGCTGAAACATATCCAAACAATTCAATTTGAGCCAGATCATTTTCATTTCAAGCTCGGCGTTCAATTTTGAGCCTTTCGAGTCAGTTCAGCTCGAAATCAAATATAATGAGCCCCGAGCTGATTTTGAACTGTAGTAAATTCATTCCACTCGATTTTGAGCCCACCATAACTCAACTCGAAATCAGATTATCAGCCGCTCTAAATATGATATAAATTTGAATTGAAACGAACACTTCTATGGTCTAAGTGGCGGAAGATCTATAAATTGAGAGGCAAAGGGGTGAATGAGCTATGAGATTTGTTTGCTTGTATATTGGACCTCTACGCATTCAATGTATAATCACTTAATATGTTGTTTACTCTAATATTAAGGCAATATATATACTGAATATTACTAAGCAAAATCATGAATACGGATGTATGAGTGAAACTCTTCTTAGAATTAGCCTCCAAACATGAGCCCCTCAACAATCTAAGCTGCCCCCTATTTAAGGAGAAATTATTACATCAGGAGTTCTGATGTAATTTTGCATCAGGACTCTAATCAGTGTCTGTCACTCATACGGCAGGCTGCCAATTTAATACATTGGTAAATCTGCTTGTATAGGCAGGCTCCCAATTTATAATATATAATTATTTATTAATTTTTTAAATTTTTTTTTTTTTGTAATTAGTGCGAGCTTCATATGTAAAGATAACTAATTTATTGTCTCCCCTAAAAAAATGATATTGGTTCTGCCCCTATCTTAAAACACAAATTTTTTTAACGTTAGGCTATTGCTTTTATTCAGTCATGACAAAATGGGCTATACTAAAGCTAATGTACCTTACAAGGTGAAAGCTATGTAAGAATTAATTAAAGATTAAGAATAGATTCATTTGGAGTATAAATCTCCTATAAAATCATAAGAAATGATTAATCTAAGGCAAACCTAAATTCATTGAAAGGAGAGTATTAAGCCTTCCATACTCAAGATGAGATATAAATAAAATGAGAACTGACCATTTAGACTGGGGAAGATAACCCTATTTCATTTTAGTTCATTATTAAAAAAAATAAATGCACACTCTTATACATAAAATAAATTTCATATAAGAATAAGATGCTCAAAATTCATAATAACCAATCTTTATTTAATAATAGTTTTAAAAGGCATAACATTAAGATAGCACATAATATATGATTAATATATTATAAATTTCATAGGTGTAATGTATATCTTTAAAACATTCATCTTTGAAAAGAAGATCATCCAAGTATTTAGAGAGTGTTGGTTAGTAGTTTAAATTATTAAAAAAAATTTACAAATTCTTGAAAAATAAAATTGGAAGTTCATAGGAACATAATAAAAGAAGGTGAAGAGTAGATGATTGAATCAGTTATATGTGAGGAACTGGCATTTTGTTATTCCTTCATGTGAATTAGTGACCCTTTTTATCAATATTTAATGATAAATGATATACTTTTAATTTATAAAAGATTTTTTTCTTAATTTAAGAATGTTAATAAGAGTTTCATATGAAAAAAATAATAATAATGAAATTTTTTTTAAGGTTCCTTAATCACCAACATAATTAAAAATAAATATAAAGCATATTTGATTTGATTGTATTGTTATATTTAAACAAAATGTTTTGTATTCCAAATCTAATATAGGAGCTCTTTATCCTTAAAAATGATCTAGTAAAAATCGAACTAACTCCCCTAATTTTCATCGTTAACTTAATTTAATTGTTAAGAACCTTACATTTTATTTATAAGATTATAAAATAGAATTTCTTCTATGTTAAATGTATGCTTCAAACCCTAAGAAACATAAACCCTAATTCCCCCCTCCTCACCCTCTCTCTCTCTCTCTCTCTCTCTCTCTCTCTCTCTCTCTCTCTCTCACACACACACACACACACACTCTCTCAAAGTTAAATAATTCTTAGAGAAACTAACACCAATATTACGAGCACTTCTAGCCTAATTATTATTAAATTATTTCATCTAATTGAATATTCGCTGACAAAAAGCTTTTGTTGAAAGAAACACAATAATGTTAATATATATAACTTAATGAGAAAAGGTTGAAAAATATCATGAGAAAGATGAAGGACGTTAAATTATTAATCAAAATTTCATACCTTTTTACTTATGTCACCAAAGATTGGGAGATGAATTTTATATCTAATTTTCCTACAAATTTGTTGCCTACCACATCTCCCTTCTATTTTCTAAATATTTGATACATGGCATTCTCTATTTAATTCATACTGTTATTCTACCGTTCACTATACTTAATCTTTTTAAGTTTATTATTTACAACCTTTAAGTGTTATATAAGGAGATTATTCCAATGATTTTGAAGAAATGTTTACTCTTGTTCTTGATTGTATCTGTTTCAGAGGTGGAGATCAAAGAAATGGTGAATTGCGTAATTAAAGAGGACTTTAGCTGTTCATTCAAAAAATAAAAAAATTTTGGTCATTACCATCGAGATAATATTTTTTTAGTATGTGGTTTACAACTATTACTAATGGTCTAAAGCTAAGAAAAAATTTAAAAAAAAAATTAAACACTATCTAAGAAAAAGAATATTAATAAATGCTATGAGAGATTGTGGCTCATAAGGAGGTCAGATATTAGAGGTGGTAGGATTTTCTTTATTTGTAGTGAGCATAGATGGTAGTTGAATTGTGCTTAAATTCAAAGGGAAAATAGGATACAAAGAGTGCAAAAGAAAAATACTAGTAAAAAAAAAAATTAAGAGAAAATTATATGAGGGTAGACATTTATATCCTATTTTTTCTCAAAATCAATAGACAATTTTCTCTTTATATGGCAAGGCACATAGATGGATCTATTTGAATGGCATTAACTCTCATGTGTTTTTCTCTATATTTATCAGATTATCTTTCATTTTATTATAATTATAAATGTCTTTAAGCCTGCACCTTTCTGTAACAACTAGTATTAACACTTTGAGATTTATATGAAAAATAAAATCAATAGCATATAAAGATGGTAAGATGAGAATCAATCAGTTTGATGGCAATGATTTTTGGTGATGGAAGTGTTAG
The DNA here is from genome assembly GCA_022702705.1 of Papilionanthe hookeriana x Papilionanthe teres. Classification (NCBI taxonomy): domain Eukaryota; kingdom Viridiplantae; phylum Streptophyta; class Magnoliopsida; order Asparagales; family Orchidaceae; genus Papilionanthe; species Papilionanthe hookeriana x Papilionanthe teres. Next base: position 56,237,899 of record CM040424.1, read on the forward strand.
ATCAAATATTATATACATTAGAAAAAGTTATTTTCATCTTTTTTTCAGTCATAAAAGAGAACTATGAGATTAGAAGGTTGTATATCTCTTAGTTGGATAAGAGTTTGAAATCGTATGTTTGTCATTGATAGAAAATATTATTTTTAACTATTGAATGAGGTTAATATTGCTAGCATAATGAAAGATATGTTATAAAAGTATGAAAAGTCATTGATAATGAACATGATGTATCTAAAGTAAAAAATTTTATATCTTAAAAAGGTTGAAAAGAACATTCGTTATGGAAGATATCAAAAGTAAAATAAAAACATAACTCGGAACTGATATGTGATTAATATTAACTTCATTTATTAATTTCATGCTTTGAACTAGTTATCAACATCATTGATCCATGTAAATTTGTATCTACTACTTTCATCCAAAATTTATAAGTGTGTCACATACCATTTTTACTAATTAATGCAAATTTTTTTGTTAACCACATCTAAGAATTATATATGGATGAGGTTTTAAAGTATGAAATGTGCATTCCTCATTATTTTTCTGCATTCAGCTAAGTTTAAAATTGAAGGTTAAAAAGGTAAGTAATTGATTGATCTGAGGTTGATAGTTATCTCTATTAGTGTGATCGTGTAGAGGGTTTTCTCAATGAGGTAGCCAGTAATGACCATTGGAGAGTTGGTGATAATTATTTGAAATAAAAAAAATCCTTCTTAAGAGAATAAATTTTCATCACTAGCTAATGACCAATAATATGATATTTCATAGGAGACACCATGCTTTCCTCTACCATAATTAGCATAATTAGTAGAGAAATTTTGCTCTTGATTGGAGAGGGAATAATTATGAAAGAAAGGGGAATTTTACTAGAAAAAATTTGAAGGGTGAACACTTGCATTTTATTTTAGATTAATTATGTACTGATTAACATACATCTACTTTTATGTGGTTGTTGATAAAGATAGATCTTGTTTAATAACATAAGCATTTTTTTAGTCTTCTTTATACATAATTATTTCTCTTATTCTTTTAATCATTATTAATCTCAGATATGTGCTTTTCTCAAAATTGTCATTCAAAATCATATCTTAAGTTGATAAAGTAAATACGGATCTTAGCATAAATGAAGAATATGAAGATTAACATTTTAGGGAGCAATATAGTTTTCTAAGTTCCTCATAGAACTAGAATTTTTTTAGTCACTATATATATTTTCATAAAACCTCATTTATTTAAAGGGGTAGCCTCATCTTACATCTATAGGTTGGACTAGGAGTACGAAGTGTAATTGTTGCAGCCCTAAATTTGAGATTTATCATCTTATCTATGTATCACATAAAAGTTTTACCTATAAACTATATTGTAGTTAGTCATATCTTAGTGTATAATACAAAAGTTTAGCCTACACCCTAAATTATATAAATCTTTTCATCTCTCTCTATCTCTCACTCTAAATTCTAATTCGACTATTACTTGAATAAGAAAATGTTGTATACATCAAAATTTAGTAGAGATCAAAATCATAATATACTCAAAAATCAACAAAATAATCAAAACAATAGAAAAGTTCATGATGAGACTGAAATCAAAATAAAAATTAAATTTAGAAATCTTGATGTACATCCTTTTTCATGACAAAATCTCCATAAAAATTTTATTCTCCAGTATGTGTTTCCTATTCTAGTCCCTAGGCTAGTGGGAATTTTTTATAGACATAATTGAATCTCACTAAATCACATGTGCTCTTTTATATTTTCTCAATATCCTTCTTTACTTATTACTTCGGTCATTCTTATAATCGTTATTAACATGTGTGATATTTTCAAAAGTGCGAATATAAATCATCATCTTAATCTCATAAAGTAAAAAGGAAATAACGATTCACTTTTTGAACAACAAAGCAATTCTCTAAGTTTCTTATAACTCTAAAACTTTTATCTTCATCAACCCTAATTTATTTTAAGGTGGGCAACTCATCATACATCTATACTTGGTTGAACCAGAGGTACTAACTGTAGCTTTTACAGCACTGAATCATATATTTTTCCTCTTATCTACCTATCACATAAAAATCATGTGTTAAATATTATACAAAGATTTGCCCCAACCCAAAATTTATTGTAAAATATGCTCTCTTTTTTTCTTTTTTTGTAGTTTTGTAGTACTTTCACTGTTACTATACATCAAAACTAATAATAATCAAAATCAACATTAAATCCCAAACTCAATAAGAGAATCAAAACTATCACAAAAAAACATGATGGGACTGAAACCAAAACAAAAATCAATTTTTAAAATCTTAACAATACAACATTAAGTTTCATGTCAGAATCTCCCAGAAAAAAAAGTTTATTCTTTTAATGCCTAAAATAAGGCTCACTCTATTCATCTTCGCAATCATTACAACCATGCTCCAACCCACTTTTCTTCAATAAAATTAAAACCAAATGATCACACTTCTGATTCATTGCAGAAAACAGAAATAAAGATGGATTCTCCTGCAACCTCACTTCCATGAACAGTAGAAGCCACTTGCACTTACTTGAGCAGAGTCATCTCCATTCTTTTCTATCAGCCCTTCATCTGACACTTGAAGCTTTTCATTGATCTGCAAAGATCAAACAGCAGATTGCTTCTTTGGGGCAGAAATAAGTGTGATACAGCAAAAGACTAAGCCAGGAGATCCCCATTCATCTCCATGGCTAAGTGGGCGACTATCTCTCTGCAGCCAATCTCTCCTCTCCATGCGCTGCTCTTTTTTACAGTGGTCGGACAGTATTCAGAAAAATATGGCTTCATGATAACACTTAAATTGGCTTATTTGAATGCTGAATGAGTGGAGGTTGTTTCAACTAGTTTACACAGAAAATATTGCCTCCGGACTAAGCTATTAATGAGACGTCACGTCATCATACATCTCATTTGCGAGTCACGCTGAATGATGGTACGGAATTGCGGACTTCTCGGATGCAATATTTTCTTAGTTTACATAGAGTTAGTTGGTGCAATTAATTTGAATCTAAATATGCATTAATAATAGCCTATTTTGGTTTATTCAATACAACAAGAGCTCATGATTACACTCAAAATAACTATATACACGGGCAGAACAGGTTATATCTAAGTTCAGCTATTACCCTCTCTGAAATTTACAATTTTTCTATTAAAATAATAAAATTTAATATTTTATTCTTATATAGTTTATACAACTTAATAACTTGCAATTTCTACCTAGTATATACATGTATAAAGTTCATTTTTACTCCATGTACTCTATTGTTGAAAACAACTTACAATATTACAAAGAGTCATTAATAATGCTTGCTTTAATTTCAAAAACCCTCCTGAAAAGGCTTTGTACTACCCAAATCAAAATCTTTTTCAAGTATATTATAATCAGCCACTCACTAAGTGTCATGATAATAAGGAGCTAAATACAAATAAATACTTTTAGTCTGTTAATGAATTTAAGCTCATTAGTATTAGTCTAATAATTGGACTGATTAGCTTATTAAAATATCAAATTATAAGACCACAGCTTCTTCATGTTAAACTACTCTGTAACCTTACTTAATAGAGGGAGTGGAGTACAGGTTGATGATGATGGAAGGACAGAGACAGGTCATGGAAGAGTGTAACAATATATATATATATATATATATATATATATATATATATATATATATATATATATATATATATATATATATATATTATTGCTGTTTAGGCATGCCATCATTATTATGATATGGTTTTTAACCTTTTTCAGGGAATTGCAGATTTTGAAGGTCAACCAACCTGCAGGAATAGAAGTCTTATGAGCGTGACCCATTAGTGACCAACCCTAAGGTGGTGGTCACAAGAGAAGACAATGAGATCATCAATTATGAACGCCACGTCAGCTCCATAATAAATTATGTGTTGGCACAAAAACATTATTTTATTATGTTTTGATGACTGCAACATATGCGTTTTGGTGCTTCTATGATACAAAAATATGGTGCTCCTTTAAATATTTGTTTATCTCAAAGCAATCCTAAAGGTTACATACATACATACTTACATACATACATACATACATACATACATACATACAAAGTAAGATTTACATACATACCCCTCAGGTAGGGAAAATTTTTACATCAGGACTCCGCACGTAAAGCTATGTGCGGAATACAGTAACATCGCGCTACGTGGTGCGTGTCGGAAAAAAAAAAAGAATAACACAGGGAATATTCCCCCGTGGTATTCATGTGTTATTGTGTGTTATTCATATATTATTCATGTGTTATTGTGTTATTATAATACCGGAAATATTCTAGGTGCAGGATAACACTTGAATAACACACAATAACATCTGAATAACACACAATAACACATGAATAACATATGAATAACACGGAAGGAATATTCCCTGTGTTATTCTGGCCGAATGCTATTTTTTTGCCACGCACGCCACGTGGCGCGATTTTACAGGCCTCCGCACGTAGCTCTACGTGCGGAGTCCTGATGTAAAAATTTTTCCTCAGGTTGGGGTGGACCCAAAAAGCCTCTAGGGGCCAATTGCATCTCCTCAAATTAAGATTTTTATTTATATGAAAAGATTAATTAATTTTTTCCCCTTCTTCAAATATCAATTTTGCACCTTCTGAAATATCATTTTGTCATTCGTTACCATAACCCCTCCCACGTTGTGTTTACAGGAACGGTTTGCCCCTCAAAAAAGAGGATTGGTTCCGCCCTTACCACCAGTTCATATGTATTTACGTATCCAACTCCTAAATTCAATTTTTACATATATGCATGAAAAGTATATTTTATTTTATTTTATTTTATTTTTTAATTTAAAAGTAGTGAGATATTTGATGTGATAAGATAGATATGGATCGTATAAAATATGAAAAAAAAAATTATATTGCGCACGACAAAATATCTCCCTTTTATTTGGGAGTATTCATCGGTGGCACAGAGCAGGTTGATAGTCATGAACTCTCTTGGAGTCTTGCTGTGTTGGCCCCGCAAGCTTAGATGTCTTGATTTGATTGGGTCCGGCTAAAGTACCCCTACTGTAGCCAATGGTTCTTGTAAGACTAGGGTGTCCTAGAGGGTGAATGAATGGGATTCCTTTCTTCGTCCTAATTCATTGAAATTCTCTCTCTCTCTCTCTCTCTCTCTCTCTCTCTCTCTCTCTCTCTCTCTCTCTCTCTATATATATATATATATATATATATACAGAATGACTCCAAGCTGCATCTGTATTGCATGGAATTCAGAAATCATATTTAAAGCGCTGCAATTATGAGTTAGACTAAATGGATTATTTAAACTGTTAGAGAATACATCGTGTTGACATAATGGCTGACATCATATGCATATTTACAGAAAATAAATTAAAAAAATCGCTGAACAACTCATGTATATCATCTCTCTATGTGCTTCTGAAATGTATGTACTGTCAGATATCCATTATATTTATCTAGCAAGACAAAATCAACTATGATGAATTAAGAGTTTGATATTTATTAAGTGTATGGGAAGATAATTTTATTGTTTTATCATAGAAGTCCACTAAGTATGACATATTTGTATATCATGTAAATGTATATAAAATCTCTGATGCTTGTTTTTTGTTCAGCTTGAGGTTATTCAAAATTGGCTCCTGATTAAAATTTTTTGTGAATTTCGTGTTTGTTTTGTCTTAATGTAAGTTTTAAATTGGTTAAAATTTAGAATATTTAGTTTTCTTCATTAAAAAAGTCATTCAATACTCAAAATACGGCTTACAATCTTTGTAGTTAAAAAAAATACAGATTGTAATACAGTATGTATATTGATGTGTATATAGGATGGTTGTTATATAGTTTGTTACAGTTTAATTAATGGTCTGGATTGTAGAATGTTATTCATGAATGGTTGTGATGACTACAATACAGATTTTTGGTTGGGGTGATTTTGTTGTGAAATGGGGGTTCTCTTCTTTGATTTGTTTACTACTTTATTAGCTTCCGTAAGTTGATGATCCAATCCCAGAGTATTAACTTGTGATGTAGAAGGAGAAATCAAGTTTTTGGGAGTGCTTGGGGAAGAACACCATCCAGCAAGTCATCGGTAGATTGAACTCTAAGTAAACTTAATGTACGTGGCAACTTTTGGGCTGCTCTCAAGAGCTAGTGTGAAGACAGTCACTGTATAATGGATTACGAGTGGTGATGCTGACTTTGAAGTCTGACCAGAAGTAGATTTTTGGGTTAGACTGTGTCTGTGGTCACTGTGGTGAGGCTTTCTATTCTTCTTCGATGGAAGAATGGTTAATTTTTTGTTGTTGCTTTACATACCATGAGAGCAGGTTGTGACCAAAGAATGCAAAAGAATTGGTGATGATTTGTGATCAATATACAATATCATCTACCCAATCTAAGCATGAAAGTTAGGATGGGGAGTAAATAGGTAGTCTCTTGGTGAGAGTACCTTTGAGATAATGAAGAAATCATTTTGGATGATGGATATATATGTTTAATGGATGGTGAAGGTGTTGGAAAAGTTTGTTGAGGGGTAGAGCTATATTGAGGCGAGTGAACGCAAGGTACTATGGAAGCCAGCTATGTGGTGGTATAAAGGAGGATTGGAAGGATTAGGGACAGATTTTATGGTTCGAGGCACCTAGTTTTGGTATATTGTGGAGTTGAGAAAGGTTTGCATGACTCGAACACAACATCTATTAGGATGTCAGTTACATATTTTATTTGAGGTGAAATTTATATTATATGGGGATGGTTTGATTCTAAGGTAGGTAGAGACGGGGCCAAGGTTTTTGAGTTTGTAGAGTTGAAGTTTCTGAATGAGGTGTACTTGAGAGAGTTGATTGTTAACGATGATTAGGATGTCGTCAATGTATATGAGGATGAACATTTGAATTTTATTATGGTCGTAAGTAATGAGGGAGTGGTCTTCTTGGTTGAATTTAAAGCCCAAATTTTGGATAGATGTTAAGAATAATGTGTACCATTATTGCGATTGTTTGAGGCAATGTAAAGCTTTGTGAAGATGACATATTTGGTGGGGTTTGTTGGGATCTTGGAATCCATGTGGTTGGGATATGTACATGGTTTTATTGATTATACATAATTTGGAGTAAGCATTATCCTATATGAGTGATTAATAATGTGGTGTCTTTGTTGGTAATGATTAGTTGAGGTCATCGATATGGTTATTTATTAGCAAACAATGTAAGATCTAAGATTACTTGGGAGTTGCTCCAGAATCAAACATATAAGTTTAGGAAATGTTGATTTTTCAAGGACTACTGAGTTTAGTGAATTTCCTGGCTAGTAAGCCAAGTTATTTTGATGTCTGCATTGGAAGAATAGAGTGATATGTTTTATTATAGATTTTGCATATAATTGTTGTGTATTGCCATTTTTGGATTGATATTCTAATAGGGATGAGTGAAGGACCTTCATATAATGAAGCTTTGACATTCACAACCACGACTTAGATGAACAGATTGTTGTGTTTCAATTGCATAATTAGTTTTCACATTGTAGAGCAAAGAGTAGAGATCGTCTAGGGCTATGTTTTGGATGTGATTGAGGGATGTACCTGCTGCTAATATTGCATCCACTTTGGATTTAATTGTGGAGAGGTATTGAGTCCTAGATTAGTCTTTCATGGAGAGATTTTAGAGCCCATACTTAACTGAATTATGCTAGGTTGGTGTGTAGATTGGAGATAGTATTTGATTGTAAATAAATTTTATGACATAATTCAAGGTAGAGGATGTAAGGGAGAAGAGATGGTGAAATGGCAGAGTACAGGGCTGTTACCATGTTTTTGACTATTAGCAGTCAAATTTTGTAACATGGTTTAGGTTGAAATGTGCTTGCTATAGTGATGGTATAAGGAGGAGGCCGAGTAGTTGATTCATCAAGGTAGCTGTCAAAACCGTTGACAGTGAATAAGTTTAGATTATGAACTTCCAGATTGAGTGATCTTCTACAGTTAACCATGTACTGATTATAATTTGATTTTGGCGATGATGAATTAAAGTTGAGATGAGATGGTATTGTTGGCTAGTTTGAATGTGTTTGAGCTAGAGGTGATGGGATTATTTTTGTTGTGTTTGCCTTAAGAAAGCTTAACTGAAAAGGGGTTATGGGATTTGAAGGGGGAGTGTCTTACAATGTCGATGCTGAAAGAGCATTCCACTGAAAAGGAGTTCTGGGGATATGGTCGAAAGAATTGTAGCTCTGATACCATGTTGAAATTCAATTAAAATGATATCCTAAAAGAAGAATAGCGGACAATAGAAAGAAATAAAAAATGCAGATAAATTGTAAAATTACATAATTGAAGAAACTATATTAATGCTATTCACAATATGTACAATATGTATAGTTGTATATATATATATGATGGATGTTATGCAGTTTGTTACAGGTTGTCAGGGATTAGTTGGTGTGGATTGTATGTTTTTATTCATTAATAACTACAACACCGCCAATACAAAATTTATTTTGAGATGATTTTGATATGAAGCAGAGGTTTTCTATTTTGATATGTTGGTTCCTTATCACATACAAAAAAGTATTTATGACGACCCTAATCTCAATAGTCGTTGTAGCTGTAAGAATAAACTAAATAAACTTCTCTATTAAGATGTTAGATATGTATTCATGAGGAAAAATAAATTAACAGCTATTAGCAACATATTCATAAAAAAGAAAATCAGATATTTTTTAATACATAAATAATACCAGTACTTCTCAAAAATTTTAATCTGTAAGTGTTAACTTATTAGGATAATGATGAAACAAAATGTAATAAACCTAAGATGATTAGTAAAAAAGGAGAATTTTTTATATAGAAATCTATAAGCTTTGAAAGATTCCCACCTAATTTTAGGTTCATTCATTTTTATTCTTAATTTCAACTTATGAAAAATTAGAAATGATAAATCTTCAATAAAATTTGAAGTTAAATCAAACTGATTCTAATAATTTTTAAATAATTTATTTAGTGTTTAGGTAGTAATAACTTTACTTATCATTATTATTATTATTATTATTATTATTGTTATTATTATTATTATTATTATTATTATTACTATGCATGTTCCCTTCTATTATACTTTGTAACTTTATAAAAAATATATATATTGAATTATTGTTATATAAACACATTTATTTATTTATTGTTAAATTGATCCAACAAAACTCTCTAGTTGTCCTCTATTAAAGTGCTTTTTTGGTCCTTATTGGGCCTTTTATGCATTTCCTTATTTTGGCCCGTTCAAGATGAATTGGGCCTTAGGTCGTCAATTGTTGAATTGGACTGTCGAGGTGGTCTTGTTTTCAGTACTACAGCTGATATGTGCAAAGCACAAAATCTTTTTAGTGTCATACAAGTGGGGATTATAAAATTTCTAATTATTTATTTTTTATTAATAATTATATGCTCTAAATTAGTAATTTTCAAATCATATTTTACAGTTGTAATGAGTATAATCAACTTATGATTTTATTAGTTTTTAATTCTATGCAAAATTTTCATTTATCTTATATTTTATTATTATTATTATTATTATTTTTTTTAATCACTTTGAAGCGAAAGACTCTATTTAGATGACTAATAAATAGTTTTTATTCAATATATTATTTTTAATCCTACATTTTATAGGATGTTTTTGAAATTATTATTTAAAAAATAGTTCACTCTATTTATATTTTCATTGATATTATGCCCCGTTTGGGGAAGCTTATTTGGTGTGGTGCGTTTTGAAAATGCACACAATCCTGTTTGGGTAAACTACGTTTTGACAGTTTTTTCAAAAAATTTTGTTTATAAACCGCTGAAATCAGCATTTTCACACCGTTCCTGTCTAGGTGCGGTGACAGCTTTCTAGCTGTGATCTGACTTTTCCTAAAAAAAAATTGTAATAGCCACAGTAGTTTCTTAAACATCGTATAATTTTTCAGTAGCTTGCGACTTCTTACAGATATTTTATTAATTTAAGGGCACCACACAATTCTTCCATGTTTATATATGTAACACATAATTTTTGATATTTACATACATACCAGTTACATAATTTTTGATATTTACATACATACCACTCAAATCTCTAGCACTATATAAAAATATCAGCATCATTAACTTTTTAAAATTGAAATATTTCTTACTATGTATATGTAATTTATAACACCAAAGTGTTATAAATCTAAATATACTTTCCGTGTAAGATTGTAAATACACAATAATTATGTGGTATTCATGTAAATTTCCTAATTTTTAATTTCAACATTTACATGCTAATCTTGCGTTTGCACCGACCCGCTCATTAATAAGAGTGCTCATATTAAAATATTAATTTTAAATACTGTTAACAAAATAGTTAAAACTAATTAAATATTGACTAATTTTCTTATTTTAAGTTATCATTATATATTTTTCATCCTTATAACTTTTTTTACTATAATTAATTGAAACATATTCATTTTGCGCCACTAATAATAAACTAATCAGCCCATATGCCCATTAACCTCCCTGTCTTTTGTTAATATATTAAATAAAATATTAAATATTTACATTAATCTTAATATTTCACACAAAATAAGAATAATTGAAAAAAATATTATTGGGGTTAGGAGGTTGGGAGACTAATTATGTGAACTCTTTGATGAGAATTGTTAATGTTCGATGAAATTATCAAAGTGATGTCGGTGTTTAATAAAAATAAACACTAATGTCATTTTAGATTAGTTATATTGGTACCAAACATTGTTGTTGATATCTACTTCTAATAATGTTGCTAAGTTATTATTAATTAGAGCATAATTTTATTTTGTTTGTCTATAACTGACTAAATAAAGTAATATTTTAAATATTTTTTAAATCTTCAATGATTTTAAAGTTTATTGTTATCATAACGTTCAGTCTATTAAGGAGGCTCAATGTATTCCCATTTGTATATTAAGTAGGTTTACTTATTTTAGGGGTAATAATTGTAAACCTCATAGTTACACAGCAGCAGGAAGGAAGACCTTCGCAATCCCAATAGCCAATCTCTGTAGCAAGATCATATGGGGTTGGTAATAACCCATGACAATTAGGTAATTATGTTGTACTATAACATTTTGTATCTTACTATCTATAGAGCTTACTGTGTTACAGTGGTAGGAGGGGAGAGTAAGAGTTGAATTCAACATTCGAGGTTCCTCTCTATATGCTTCTTTCCCTACATATAAAGATCTGTATACTTTATCATCTTTATGGTATCAGAGCTGTAAGCTTAAGCACATTTGAGCTCCTATTCAATTCTACCCTACAAAAGTATTAAGCCAGTACTACTTTTCTCAAAGAATTTAGTGCTCTACTTGGACAAATGTAAAATTCTAATATGGCAGAGACATAAAGTAATTCCTCTCTAGGAATAGGATTCATCACAAGCATCACTTACATCCTCAAATTTCTTATGAGTAATATCGAAAATATTGCTCACAACCAATTATCGATTTAGAATATACATTGTGAAAAGCTCAAGTGCTCACAGTCTTTTTAGCAAATGAATTTTTTGGATATTTAGAGGGAAGCAATTCATGCCCTCCCAAGTTTATCAATTCTACAAATGACACTCCAATCCCCGAACAACTTTAAACATTGTGAATTCTGATCGATCAAAACCTAGTGGCAGCATTATACTTGATTATTTTACCACTATTCCTCCATACATCCTTCATCTCTCTACAACAACTGAAGTTTGGACTACTATTGTAAAGGGAATACGACCAACCATATTTGATTTAGCTAAAAAATGAATTGCATGGCCTATCTATGAACAATCAATCAATGACATAATACTTAGCAACAGTTAAGGTGTTGGTTGTTAACATATTTGTGGATTGGTGACAAATGAATAGGAACATATTATCTTATATACATTGAATGGACTCCCTGCAACTTATCAGACCTTCAAAAAAGCCTAACTACAGCCAATGGATCTAGATGAATTTTATTATATACTGTGTTGCGAAGAGACAAATCAAGCAAATGACAATCTAAAAATGCTTTAATTAACCAACCCCCAATTGGACTTGATTGTATCTAGAAGTCAAAAATGCATGAATTCAGGAGGTTGTGATCGAAATAACTTCACCTAAAGGATGAAAGGATGGCGTTCAAAATCTAGAAATCCAGTTATCTATCAAATCTTTAAAAAGTTTGAACATGCATCTAACATTTGCTAGCATAGGTAAAATTTGGAATACACTCCTCCTAACTGAGCCATACAAACTGACACTTCAACTCGAGTATTGGATTCATGAGCAACTGCACATCTAACAGCTAATTTGAACCTAATTTAGATATACAATCCAACTAATAGATCAAAACTCGTTCTAGTTGGCAAATGGCAAACTGTCAGGGTTAGGCACACCAACGACAACATACTTCCCACACCTGATCATGAGCTTCTTCTACCAAATATATGGTATGAATCTTCGCTATCTCGTAACCTCTTATTATTATATAACGTCACAACCAATGATAAATTAGATATCTTATTTGACTCTTGTGGTTTTCATATCTTTGATCCATACACACATTAAGTACTGATTCGGGGTTCTGTTGGATTGTATCTGATTTCTACAAAACAATACACCAAGACTCATATGATTCCTGGTCAATCTCTCTCCACATTTGCTCATGTCTCCATAACATGACACAAGAGATCGATACATCCCCATTAAGACATGTTTCATTTTCTCTCAAAGGCACATCGAGCCCTTGGCGTACAAACTAAAATATTCACATGTGAAATATGCACTTGAAACAAAATTTATAAGCAGCATTTTCCTACAACTTCTTTACATATGTATTTTCCCTTTCAATTGATTTATTCTGATTTATGTGCTTCGTCCCCAATTCCATCCAACAAGGCTTTCATTATTATGTAGTATTTATCGATGATTATTAAGTTTTTATTATTATTAGTTTCAATGCACCATAAATCTGAAAATGATCCAAAAAATATATTGCATTTATCAAAATGATCAATAATTAATTACAAACATTCATAAAAATCCTATGGGCTGATGATAATTGTAAATACAGCAACAATATTCTTTACCATTTTTTATCTCTACATCAATTCTCATGTTCGTATATATACCCTACAATAGAATGAGGTAGTTAAACGTAAGCACCGCCGCTTGATAGTTACCACTAGAACACATCTATAAGGTGCCTTAGTTCCACTCAAAATTTGGGTAGACTTGCTTTTAACGATTGTATATCTTTTCACTCATTTACTCTTCAAAATTACCTTCTTTACTTCACCTTATGGGCTTATATATAATCATCCACTAACATACACTCATCTTAAAGCATTTGGATGTTGTCACTATCCTTGGTTGCAACCACTCACACCACACAAACTAGCACCCTGTTCGAACCTAAGTATATTTTTTGGATACTTGTCGACCCACAAAGGGTTCAAATGTTACAATCCACAATCAGCAAAATAATAATTTCTTGGCATATAGTGTTCTAGGAAAATCTATTCCCATATAAATCAATCATTGCTCCACAACCAGAATCACGTGTTTCTTAATTAAATCCTCTTATATTGGTTTCAATCTCGAAACCACACAACTTAGTCCAACACAAGAATAACACATAACTTCATATGATTATTTCAATACCACAGACAATGACTAACTCCTGCACTGCCACAACCACAGTCCCATCAGTTGGGTACTCAGTAGAAACTTACAATTGATACACCACAAAAAAATACAATTCGCCCAATGCAAACCAGAACTAGAACGAGAAAATTGAAACCAAGATTAAAATTGAACCTATCACACGAGCTATAACTGAGTCTCGAACAAATGTCATACACCAGGGTAACAAAGTCAAAAAAAATTTGCAAAGCCATGAATTAGGGATTCATGCTCTTCAGTTACAAGGTACATAGGAACTAGTTGAGACTCCTAATGATCCTATTGTTGGGTGTCGATGTGCATATTCCACAAACCACATTCCAATGGTACAATAGCTTGATACAGAGCAAGATTAGTGGCCTAGGGCTTACATAAGAGCTTGGAATCAATTATTAGGAGATATTTTGTTCGATGGCCAAGATACAACACTTTGTATTATATTTACTATAGCTTTCAATAAGCACTGGCATATTCTACAATTTGATGTTTCAACCACTTTCTTACATGGCAAGTTGAGTGAAACTATATAAATGCAGCAAGTCATTGGATTTACAGATATATATAGTTACTAAACCATGTGTGTTTACTTAAGAAAGTTCTGTACAGTCTTAAACAGTCTCCAAGGCAATGGTTGGCAACTATGTCAGAATTTTTTTTCAGTCTAGATTTCCATTCGAGTAAACTAGATTATTAATTTCACAGATAAGGAGGCAGCATACAAATGCTCTCTTATATGTTGACGGCATTTTGACAAAGGAAAAAAAGCCTGACATATATGAGGAAATTACAGCTAAGCTTGGCTCTCAGATTTAGATAAAACAATTGAGATAGGTTTCCAAATTTCTTAGCATTAAGTTTACCCGAATAACAAACACTATGTTGCTAGGTTGTAAACTAATGTCTACTCCATTGTCTGCCAAGAAAATAACAAAAAAAAAAATCTTCTGTTACAAAATGGATAATCTCACAAAATCTTGCCAACTAACTAGAGCGCTACAATATTTGATGATAACCCGACTAGATATTTTATTTGTCTTTAATTAGCTTCATCAACATATGCATAGTCCCTCAAGACACTATTATCAGTTACCAAAATGATTAATTAGATACTTTAGCATTTGAATTGCATAGTTTAGACAATTTAGTAATTTTGTTCACCCCCTATAATAAACACTAAACATATGCTTGAAGATGGTCTTCTTATAAAGTAATTAAGTTATAATTTAATAAATCAATATAGTAATTAAAGACCTATTATAATCATTTTAGGAGCAAGTAAATGGAGGTTCGAGAAAAAACTTACAACACTTATTATAGGAACAAAATAAGTCGTCTGTTCTTCTTTGACTGTGAAGCTAAAAATATCTTTATAGTAGAATATTTGATTCTATTTATCAATAATTAACATCAATACATCAATAAAAATTTTATATAATAGAGGACACATTTTGATGAATTTTTCAGTTAGAAACTTGTAAAAATACATTTAAGATCACTTGAACTTCATTTTTTTTGCAAAAATGATAGCCAAACTAAATTTCTCAATAATATAAATCTAATGAAACTAAAAGTTGTTATATATAAATCTATATAAGCACAAATAAAGAACTTTAAGTATAATTTAAAATTTTAAAATATTTGTTAAACAGTCAAATAATCTCTATATCTCGCATGTCTACTATCAAATCAAGCATCCCAACCAAAAATAAATAAATAAATAAATAATGATCTAAACATCAATGAATTTTGAAACCATTGGGCTACTTAAATATTGAATGAATGAAGTATGATCAAAGGAAATAATATTGATAATCCAATCGAGTGTTTTAGAACATTGAGTAAAATAATCAAAATACAACTCTAAAAAATTATAAATAGACCTACATTATTCACATGAATAAAACAAATACTTAAAATTAAAAAAAACATAGAGTTAAAGAACAACTATAGAGCACTTTAAGATATGAATGCCGACAACCACCACTTGATATCATAATCATTAATTATTGTCATTACTCTATATCTATCATACAATCATTATTGACTGACTATTATTAAAAGATTGCTATCTTTTAACAAACTTGATCTGACTATTGTATCCCTACTATTAACATCTGATTACCATGCCCTCATAATCAGTACATGTCCATCAGTATATGATCACCATCATCCAATTATCATCATATAATTTATAATCATATTATATCTAATAATGAAAAAGAGCATATATATATATATATATATATATATACTATTTTTTATTTAAATGCACAATTAAATCCTATCAATTTGTATTCACTTTCTTAACCTTTATGCGGAATAATGGGAAAAAAAAATTTGCACATAATATAATGATGAAAGCTTCATTAGAACATAATATTTGCATATTATTTTTAAATAATAAATCTAATATTTGGACAGAAAGTCTTATCACACCATTTCCCCATATAATAATTATGATTAGGTCGTTTGTTATAAACTCGTCGGCAGGTCAATATTTTATTCCAATTTTAAAATTGGAAAAAAAATAGAAAAATTTACATATATACCACATAGTTTTATGTATTTATGTATCAAACACCTAAAATGATTGGTATAGGTACAAATATGGTAGACATGTAAATATATAGAATTGTGTGGTATGTCTACAAATGGAAAAATTATTGCGTCCGGACAGCGTACGCAAAGTTGCGTCCGGACTCCAATTACAAGACGACACGTGTTCGTGTCGGCCCCATCCCTAAAAACACAAAAATACAACCAGCGGGTTGTATTGGAATATTCCGGATACTACTATAATACAACCGACAAATTTAATCACGCGGCCCGACCCGGCCCAATTTTTTTGACAGAAATAAAGCTGTGGTTCCGTGGTTGTATTCAAATATTTCGCGGTTGTATTGGAATATTCCCGGTTTTATTGTGGTAGTATTCCGGTAATACAATACAACCGCGGAATATTCGAATACAACCGCGGTTGTATTCAAATATTCCGCGGTTGTATTAGAATATTCCGGTTGTATTATGGTTTTATTGCGGTAGTATTCAGAATATCAATACAATCATGGAATATTCGAATACTAACCATGATTGATTTGAATATTCCATGATTAGTATTGGAATATTCCGATTAGTATTATGGTTTTATTGTGAGTAGTATTCGTAGTACTAATCACAACCATGGAATATTCGAATACAACTAGCGGTTGTATTTGAATATTCCGCGGTTAGTATTGGAATATTCCGATTAGTATTATAGAAGTATCCGGAATATTCCAATACAACCCGCGGGTTGTATTTTTGTGCTTTGAAGGATGAGGCCGACACGAACACGTGTCGTCGTATAATTGGAGTCCGGACACAACTTTACATACGCTGTCCGGACGCAATAATTTTTCCTACAAATGTCGCAAAAAAGAAATATTTGTGCAAAACTTGAGGTTTTATTGGGGCCCACAATGTGCGCGCGTCAGCCGTCGGCTGAAGTTGACACTATGATATTAAGAGTGGCCCCACCAAAACGGCTACATGCTGACGTGGCTTCCATGTGAAATCTACGTGGCAATCGCTTTATATTGATTTGAACTGACCCCACCGCATAAAAACAAAGCTTGACTTTTAATTATTTGACAAAAGTCGAATGGGATTTTTAATTAATTTTCAAATTAATTTTAAATTAAAAATTGATAGAATATTAATTGATTTTCAAATTCTTAAGGCATTAAATATAAATAACTCGTTTGGGAGAAAATTATGCGGGAAATAGAAAGTGATGAAGAGGAATGAGTAGAAACATATTGTAAATTTCCAAATAAAAATTAAAAAAAAAATCTTATTATAAATTATTTGGTATTGATACGCCACCAATAAATTTTCATCATCCGACACGAATCTCAATGCAATCTATTGAGCAAGAAACGTTCAAATCCTAATAAAAAGTCATCCAGAGCTCCGATTTCAGCAAACTTATATTCAAACTGACCGGCTCAATGAGATGAACCCAATGGTATCAAAGTTAGACTAATCCGAGTCAAATCAAGCCCAGATCAAGTCAATAAATCAACATTGGAAGATTTCTGGACATATTTGAAAGGTCAAACAGATGCCGACACTAGCAAACTATACTCGAATCGAGTGTCTCGACAAGACGAATCCAACGAGCCCAAGATCACTCAATTCCGACATCATTAAGACCATCAAATGCCCCTTAAACACCGTTTGATCAAGGGAAGCCCTCTAGACCGTCCGATCAAAATGGCTACATTAATTGCACCCAAAACACTATAAATAGACCCCCAACCCTCACATGAGAGGGGGGAGGAGGCCTAGAGAGAGCCTGAGACTTTAAGGAAAAGCTGCAACTTAACACCACCGCCGACCGCCGTCAATCACCGTCAACCGTCGTCGACCACCGCCGATCGTCGTTGACCACCGCCGACCTTCGTCAACCACCGCCGACTTTCTTCGACCTCTGTCACCGTCGACCTTCGTCTCCATCGACCTCCGTCGCCGTCAACCTCTGTCACCGTCGACCTCCATCACCGTCGACCTTTGTCAATCATCGTCAATCACCACCAACCATACACCATTAGTCGTCATTATAGTCTGAAACATATAATTGCTCTCTCCCGTCTGTGGGATATGGGATTTCTGTAATCATCAATCAATAGTGGATTTTTACGACTGGGTCAGGC